>JAPDRO010000030.1:0-266415 GCA_030247885.1 Taxawa tesnikishii (nom. ined.)
AACCCTAACCCTAACCCTAACCCTAACCCTAACCCTAACCCTAACCCTAACCCTAACCCTAACCCACTCACTCACTCACTCACTCACTCACTCACTCACTCACTCTTATTCTTACTCATTCTTACTCTCACTCACTCACTCTCTTTTTCAATGTTTTTTCTCTTTCTACTTTATTTCTTTCTTTCTATTTTATCTCTCTACTTCTTTTATTCTTCTTATATCTTATTACTCTACTACTTTATTACTTTACTACTCTATTACTCTACTATTCTATTACTCTACTATTTTATTACTCTATTATTTTATTACTTTACTACTTTACTACTTTATTATTTTATTACTTTATTACTATATTTTTATTACTTTCTTATTCTTTTTAAATATTACTTTAACTCTACTAATTTATTATTCCATTCTTATATTACTATATCTCTATTACTTTACTCCTTATCTTTTACTATAAATCTCTTATTTTAACTTTTTTCTTTTATTTCTTTTCTTTCTTTTATTTTATCTCTTCTTATTTTCCTATTTTTTACTTTTATTCTATTTCTATATTATTATATCCCTATTACTTAAACTTTCTTTCTTTATTCCTTCCTTATTATAACTCTTATTTTCTAACTTACTTATTTTATTCCTTCTCTTTTTATTACCTTTTCTTTTTATTATCTTCTCTTTTCTTTTATATTATCCTCCCTTACTTTACTTTCCTTTTTACTTTTTTTCTCTTATTCTTAACTAATCTCCTTTTTCTTTTTATATTCCACTATTTTACTTTAATTTCTTTTACTTTACTATTAAATCTATTAGTTTTTCTTTTTCTTTCTTTTATCTTTTTTTATCTTAAGAGATATATCTTTTTCTCTTTAAAATATTATACTTGTTATAGAGAGAAATATTACCTTTTTTTTTGAAAATCCTATATAGAGAAATATTGTTCCTTTCTTTAAAACTTAGCTTTTCTATGATTATCGTCTTCTTCATTTATATACTTACTTTTTACCCTTATTTATCTAAACCCTAACTCTTAGTTCTATATTATCCTATATAATCCCTAAGGTTTAAGAAGAACTTTATTATACTTTAGGATTCTTTCTTAACTTCTTTATAACTTAGCTTAAGTCTATTTAACTAAGTTACTTTCCTTATCTATTAGACTTCTTCTTAACTACTCTAACTAACTTATTATTAGGCGTTTACTTTTTGTTAGGACTCTTTCTTGCTTGTCGGAGCTAGTAAGGACCTAACGTATTTACCTCTTAAGCTATTATCTATTTTTTTCCTTCGCTACTTCTTCTGTTTTTTCCTTCACTACTTCTTCTGTTTTTTCCTTCACTACTTCTTCTGTTTTTTCCTTCACTACTTCTTCTGTTTTTTCTTATAGGTCGTTGCTATTAGTTGTCTCTGACCTCGCTATCTTAGAACGACAATAAAGCCTTTGCCGCTACTCTGACTCCCTGTACCGCCATTCCGCCTCCAAATCTTGTCTCCTCTCCCAACCAGTCAAAGAAATCCTCCACCCCGGCGAATCTGCGCCGGAAGTGGTCCTCTAGCCATCTGGCTCCTCCGGCGCTCACGAATATCCCGTAACAGAGCGGCAGGACCACGTCTCCGTGCTCACACGCTTCTTCCTTACTGGTCTTGCTGAGCTCAGCCCTTTGGCAGATGGACTGAGGGTTTAGGCACCAGAAGCAGCTCGTGTACGGACGCAACCACTTTCGTCCGCGTGTCTCGTGCCGCTGCCGTACTCGACTGCGCTCGTGAAACACCTCATGCCGCCGGGCACACTTGGAGAACTCGTGCTTCCATTCCTCGTCCATCGCACGGCAGAGCAAGCATGTCCCGCGCACGCTGGCCAGGTCCAGACGGTAGTTGACAAGTTCGGAGTGAGCCTGCAGCCGCTCTTGCTGGATGAGATCGAGTCCGGTGTGGGCGGTCTGCCGTCTTGTCGCGTCCGAGGCTGCGATTGGATCCTCGTGAGCCGCTTTGCAGACGTCGCAAGCCACGTCTTCCGGCATGCACCACCTTCGGTGCTGAGCGAGATCGAGGTGTTCGCTCAGCGAAGTTCGGAAACATTGCTCGCCTCGTAAGTACTTGTGCACGGCCTGCTTGTCCCGTCGCTTGCGAAGTGACACGTCGTCCCTGCAGCTGCCCGTCTGCTCCGAACCGACGTCGACGTCGTCTTCGAGCTGTGCCTGCCACGTCGCCGGCAGGAGAACCATCGAGTACGCCTCCATCCCGTCGCGGCCGGCCCGACCCGACTCCTGCGCGAAGGTGACCAACGAGTCCGGCTCCCCTACGTTCATGACCAGACGTACATGAGCGTGGTCGAAGCCTTCGGCAAGAGCGGTCGTGGCAACGAGATACGGGCGGTCGGAGGTATGGATCCAGCGATCAACGATGAGCTTCTTCTGTTCCGGCGTTCCGCTCTTTGCGGTGTATGCAGCACAACCAAGCAGTTGGCACAGGCTGTCCGCGTCCTCACACGTTCGGACGTATAGGACGATCTTGTCACGGGAATGATCGAACAGGTCGGAGTCGCGCCACGCGTCTTGCGCTTCGACCGCACTCTGCTCCAGAAGGCTGCCTTTGCGAGGGTCTGCCCTGCGGACCATGTAGAATATGTTGGGTCGGTTGCTCGATGCTCTGATGGTTGTCGGACGGTAGAGGTAGTTGCGCTCCTCAAACTCCTCTTTCATGGACGGAGGCAGTGTGGCTGTCAGGTAGACAAACTGCGTCCTGAGATTGCGGACCGCAGTAAGGTCGACGATGCTCGATCGGTAGTCAACGGCAGTCACCGTCAGGTGGCATTCGTCGATCACGATTCGATCGAGTTTCTGCTGGACGATCAGGCTTCGTGCGTATTTCGTGAAGTGTGTTGTGGCCGCAGCCTCAACGCTGACGATTATCAGCGATGCTTCTCGACTTTCTCCCGGCAACCATTCGAGGTGAGCGATGTTCAGTTCCCGTATCCGCCGAAGCAGGTCTGCCCGAAGGGATACGAGCGGCACGATGAGGATGGTGATCCCGGCATCAGGCAGCGTACACGGCAACATGAAGGACAGGCTCTTTCCGGCTCCGGTTGGCAAGATGGCCACCACCTGCTCCGTCCACGACATGATCGTGGTGAGGGTCTGTTCCTGCTCCCTCGATTTCCACATCATTCTCTGGTTGCCGTAGAGCTTTCTGAGCCCTTCCAGCAGAGCCTCTGCCGACCACGGTTTGCGGGGCCGATAGACACCCTTGGCAAGTCGTTCCTTCAGTCGACACTCTTCTCCGTCCCTCTTTCGCTTCTTGCCTTTTAGCATCGTCTCCACTCCCCAGAAGTCCTGCCACAACGTTGACGCGCGAAGTCCCATTCGGATCAGCCCGTCCCACACGTTGCCGAAGGTCGCTCCCGTCTGATTGGCATACGCCCTGTTGACCGTGCGTGTCTTGTGGTTGCGCTGTCTCGTCATCGCTCGGATATCCTCCTCCATCTCCTCGGCGTCCTCGTCGTCTTCGTTGACTTCGAAGCAGCCTATGTTGCTCGCAAACTTGGTCTTGACGATGGCCACGCTCATCTGGCGCCAGTTGGAAACGTGAAGCCGGGGTGTGCACGCCCGAGCACTGGCTTCCTCCAGACAACGACTCAACCGTCCTTCGCCCCACACCTTTCCGTCTTTCTCCCACAAGAACGAGGAGAGCAGTGCCTTTGGTGATTGCTGCCGCAGAAAGACCTGTCGTAGCGGCACGACATAGACGAGGTAATCCAGCAACAGGTCGCCCACCGGATTGGCGAGAAACCGGATGTTTTCCTTGTACCTGCCCGTCTGCTGCTGACCTTTGTGGTATTTGACATGTATCATGACACGATCGTGGCGGAGTGTGATGGATCGTCGTCGTTGCGTGTTCCGCCAGGTCATGGAGAAGAACTCGCTTTCGCGGATGGGCTGACCGCCACTGATGTGAACGAGGACACACAAGCGTTTCAAGAACTCCTGCACAGTTGCCTCGTAGCCGGCTAGCGCACTGTCCCTCCAAACGAAGCCGCTCGCTGATCGACGGTCTTGCTGAAGGAAAAGGCGGCACAGTTGCTCGGAACGCTCAACGGCGGCCAACAGAGCTTTGTCCGTCCCCTCAGCAGGAGAGCGTTGTCACGATGCTGGATCAAGCTCCAGCCGACGGTATCGACGTTGCCGCTATCTCTAAGCGCCCAAGACTGCATGCGGCGTAGGTCCTTCTGACCCAGCAGCAAGTCGTCGTACAGTAGCCGTTCGCACTCACGGTATTCGGAGAGCAGTAGCGTGGGGATCTGGTCCATACGCAGCTCTGTATCTTCGTATGTCAGGACCTGTTCGCTTTCGTCCCAACAGGCCTCATGATCACCCACGCTGTCCTTCGAGATGCGAAACAGCAACAGGCGCCAGCGGAGTATCTCCCCATCGGCGTCTCGGCCGTCTGCTGCAGATAACTCTCACAGCATTCCTTGACGAGCGCGAGCGTTTCTCCCCACCCTGCCGCTCTTTGCGAGCACAGTCATAGAAGATCAGCAGCTGCGCGACCCATATCATCGCAGACAGACTGCTGTTGAAGTTGCCGGGTTCCATCCAGCCTTGCGTAGACGGCTTGATGCTTAGCATCGCGCAGAAGCTCACTATTGGCGAGCGGTACCGTCGGGCTCCGGTAGTGTGACGGATAACGAGCATCCATAACTCAACCAGCCCATCTCTCAGTTGGCCCTTGATCCCTTCACCCGTGCCCGTCGCTCCCCGTTCTGCTAACCGACGGAGGTTATGCCACACCACCCTTTGCTTGTCCGTCGGTTCGATCACGTCCTCTGGCCGGATCGTCTCCTCCGAGTCAGCACTGAAGTGGTACTCGTCACAGATCGCCACTCGCTCCAGGTACGACAGGAACTGTGACGCCAGCTTGAAGTAGACCTTGAGCGTGCCGGGCTCCTTGTAAGGATCGAACGGCCGAACCTTCCCAATCGACTCGACCTGCGACGACTGGAACCGACTGAGAACGACGCGACATGGCCAAGTGAGCATACAGTCGGGTCCGTCGAAACACCAGCCGTGCGCCTCCCTGAGCACGTCCTCCATCGCATCGACGATCGTCCGCAGAGGACATCCTTCGTCTCGCGAGGGCACGGCGATCGCTGCTCGGATCTCGTCTTTCTTCAAGCCGCAGACATGGTCGACGATGCCGGTCTCTCTGAGCCATGGTACCACGGTAGAACGATGCTCGTCGAATCCGCGGACACGGTTGGCCGCAGATGCGGCGTCGCGCTCTGCCTGAAGGATGTCTTCTTCTTGCGTCCGGAAGAAGTCACGCTGGTGACCGGCTCGCCTCCGACCGCAAATCTCCAGGTCCGCTACTTGGACCTCGAAGTACCTCTGCCAGCTTCCGACCTTGAAGAAACGCTGACAGGCGCGGTCGCAAGACCACAGCTTGTTGTGGGTATGGACCTGCTTCAAACGAGCATCGCCGCCTCGCTTCTGTCCGTTGACCCAGCCGTGTTGCCGCTCACAATGATCTTGCATGCCACGCGGAGTGCGGCATATATAGGGACAAAGCCTGCCTTCGCCATCTTTCCCGCCACACTTCAAGCCGTCGAAGTACACCGGAAGTCCCGTTACGGGAGGCTCTGTTGCTGCTGGATAGATGACATCTGCCTCGACTTGCGCAAGTTCGGTAAAAGACCCGACTTTGGCAATAATGTCCCGCCGTTGTTGTAAGCTGAGACGCTTGTGATGCACACGAAGATGTTTGGCGAGCTGCGAAGGTACGACTGCATACTGACAATGGATGCAAACAAGGATGCGGTGCTGGGCGACTACTTGGAAGAGACGATGAAAATCATCCATCTGAGTCTTGGCTTGCCTTCACGGCTGCCATACTTGCGAGGCCAGACATAGCTATATTACCTTTCTAAGGATTTAAAGGATCCATGTGATGCTCAGGATCAATTGTTTAGAGCGTACTGATCACGTCGCATAGACACAGGGCTGGTCTTTGTTTGGAGAGGCCGCCCTGCGAAAATGCGGGAGTGGCCTATGCACAAGGCGCCTCATCTTTTTCCTTTTAAGACCGCCGCCCTTGATGTTCCATGTATATGGCATATATATGAGTGGTGTTTGGCATGCAGAGAGAATAACCTTATGACAGTATAGTGTGTGGGTTTCGAGAAGGTTGGGGCTCGGGAAGGCAAACGAATCGTGGTCAACAGGTGCAAACGAATCGTGGTCGTTCCTCTAACCCTTAGGGTTATAGCCCACGCAAAAGCAAACGAATCGTGGCCATTCGTTTGACTTCTACGAGTAGTCTTATAACTACTATTACTACTATTATCTTCTTTATTACTATCTACTCCTTCCGCTTATTTATCTTTCGTTTCCTTTAGTCCCTCGTCTTAAAACGCCTTTTATATAACTATAAACTACGAAATCTTAATTAACTTAAATAAAATTAGTAAGTAACTATTTGTCCCCTTTTATCTTCCTTCTTTAACTCCTAAAACTACTATAGTATATACTATTATATACTTGTAATCCTTCGATATATTACTTTAGTTTAATAATGTAATATAAAACTTTAAATACGCTTCTTTTACTTCCGATAACTCTTCCTATTCTTTCGTATTTACCCCTTTAGCTTACTCTTTTCCTTTACTTACTCTCGACTCTTCTTTATTATTTAATATTACTTATTTACTACGTCCTTATCTAGCTAGAATACTCCTTACTTATAACTATATTAGTCGTAACTATACTACCTTTTCTTTACTTACCTTTATAACGCCCTCTATATCTTTTACTACTTCTTATTAAAATAGTACTTTAAACTATCTTACTCGTACTTCTTATACGTAGTCCGCGCGAAAAATATTAATAGTTCCCTTTATAGCTACGTATACGCCGATATTCCCTTCGTATCCTAGTATACTATTAATAGTATATATCTCGTTTACTTATCCTCCGTCTAAACGGCCTTAATATATACGAAATACTCGGTTTTTCGGCTAATAGTTTACTACGCGAACTAGGCTAATTTCCTATTACCCTTTAAATTACTACTTCTACTAGTTCCTTCGCTTTATTTAGCTAGTTTATACTTACTATTAACTATATATAATCTAGCCTTACTAAATACGCGTCCTATTTCGTTTTATTTAACTACTAGCTTACTTTATTCGTTTTTACTTTGTTAATTCTTACCTTTATCTTTACCTTAATACTATTTATATCCTTAACTATATTAGCTATAAACTCGGACTATATTATCTTACTATCCGGAATGTTTCGTACCTTGCTACCCTTTTATACTTTATACTTACGTTCCCTTACCTCGAAAAACGCTAAATAGGCTCGGCAAATAAAAATCCTTTAGTATCTAACTATCTTTTATAGCTATACTATTTCGTCCTTAGCTTTTATTTACTTTACGTTTATCGGGCGTCTCTCTCGCTTAAACTATATTTAACTATAAACTATATAGTAATACTTAATAATATTATCGTCTATTTACTAGATATACTAATAGTTTAGTAAGTTAATTTAATACTATTAGTTATCTTCGAATATTAGTAACTATAGGATTTTATCTTACGTCGCGTTTGTTACTTTAAACTTATTTAGACTAGCTTATAACCCTTCGAATTAAGTACTAGCCTCTTACGAAATACCTTTCGCTTCTTTATAACTTATCTTATACTATTTACCCTTAAAATAGGCGATAATCTTATATAGTTAAACTCTATACTTATACGCCTAATAAACTAATACTTTATACTCTAGTAAATACTGACGTATTACGTAATATCTATTACTCTAACGTCTATTACTCCGATAATATTAAACGCTTTATTAAACTTATTATAACGCTCGTAATATAATAGTAAACGAGTTATAAAAACGTAAAATAAGTAACTATAGTAAATAAGTTATAAAAATAGTTTATAGGTTTTATGTTCGCGTTCTATATAAGAGTCTATATATTTTCTTAACTTAATATAAGTACGCGACTCTTATATACGACGCGATTCCTTTAGTATTAATATAGATTCGCGTTCTTTACGTAGTTAATTAATAATTAACGTTATCTACTCTACCTTTTATACTAGCTTAGTAGTCGCACTATTATATAGTTATATAGTTACTTTATACGAATATTAAACCCTCTAAACTATAACCTTAACGTAACTCTAAGTACCCTTTAACGTACGATTTTAACTTTAAGATTACGACTAGAGTTATAGCGTATATATGCGACAAATATATCTAAATTTGGGACGGTTTTAAGGTAGGAATAAAACGCGAATATATGCCTTTTTATAATAGGTTTCTATCCCTTATAATATAAACTACTAAGGTAACTTTAACTCTAAGTATTTCTTAGTACTAATAAATAACGAGTTTCTACCTACGTCCTCGTTAAATATTTAGGATAAAAAGATTATATATAGATATAGAGTAGAGATAAGAGAGAAGATAAATTAAAAGGTATAAAAAGCCTTTTATATAAAGTTAAAAGCTTAAGAAAGTATATAAGGAAATAAGCTAATTATATTACTCGCTAGTATTTAGCCTTAGTATTAGGGTCCGAACCCTAAAGTAAATAGGCTAATTACGATACTTTAAAGTATCTAGTCTTAGCGAAAAACTTTAAAATCTTTTTATCTTTTTCTTTCGATAAACAATTGTAAATAACTACGTAAGATATAAGGATTATAAAAAACAATATATAGTAGAGTTTTAGATCTAGTTAAGAAGAATAATTGCAATATATAGACTTATTTTATAGAAGTAATATTCGTAGAGATATCGAGTTAGGACTACTCTAGCTAATAAGAAGACTCGAAACTATCTAGCCTTAGCATAAACCCTAAATCCAAGCGGCCAATCACAATGCTCTAAAGTGTCTAGTCTTAGCGAAGAACTTCAAAATCTTTGTTCCTTTCTCTTTCGACGAACAATTGTAAATAACTCCGTAACACGTAGGAATTATAGAAAACGATATATAGTAAAGTTTTAGATCTAGCTAAGAAGAACAATTACGATATACAAAGTATTTCTATAGGACTAATATTCGCAGAGTTATAGATGAAAGTACTCTAAGTTAAAGATTTTAAAATTTGACTAAGTCCCTTCGACGCCTAGCCTAATCCTAACCCTCGACTACTCCGGATGTTACTTTTTAAACTTAATTCGCCTAGCTATAAGATACTTATTTATTTATTTTATACTAACGACGGCGTTATTATTAACGTAAACTGCTAGGAAGCCGACTAGGTAGGAAAGCCGACTATTTAACTTATATAGGTAGTTATAAGCGAAGTAGTCCTTCTTCGCTAGCTCTTTTAATCTAAACTAAACTTCATTAAGGCGACTAGTCGGCTTCCCTACCTAGTCGGCTTCCCGCGGTTTACGTTACTTTAGCTATAACTAATATATAGGTTTTACTTAATAAGGTATTTACTTAGTATATAGATAATAAGATAGAATTTAATATAACTAAGTACGAGTACGTTTCTAGCCTTATATATTTATAAATACTTTATTTAAGCGAATAGGAAATTCGAGTTATTAGTTCTTATAATTATCTTAGCTTTCTTATTACTAGTTTAAGTATTAATTTCGAAGTATATTTAAGGCGACGTCTTAACTTAGTAGTTAAATATACTAATTAAATCGGCTTTTATTTTAACGCTTAAGGGATAATATATTATTTACGTATTACTAAATAGTACTTCGCTTTTATATTTAAATATAAAGTACCTTTAGTTTAGGCTTAAATAAGTAAGATAAAGGATAATAGGAAATGTTTCGAAGAGACTATATTATTATATAATAAGCTTCTTATATAAGTAGAGTATTATAGTATTATATACTATTATATTACTATAAACTTATATAGTCTTACTTTTATTATAGCTCGGTTTTAGTACCTTTAAACTATATATTAGTTTATCTTCGAATAACTTCTTATTATAAATTTACTTAAGTAAATTATAACCTCTTTATTAGTAACTTCTTTTATTTATAGTTTTATATATAATCTACGCGACAATAGTAAATAAACGAAGTTTAAGGACTTAGGAAACTTTAACTTTACTTTAATAAAGGCGCTTATACGCTACCTAGGGACTATTTAGCGCTTTATCCTTTCTTATAAAGTAAAGGAGCGTTACCTTACGACTTTAATTCCCTTCGAGAGTTATTATATACGTAGTTTATACTTTATAAACGTTTATTTTAAGGCTCTTATAAAATCCGTAGATATATTACTTTAATATCGAAGGGGTATATTTATATATAGTTATCTTTACCTTTATAAGTATTATTTTTAACGTAAATATAAAACCTATCTTATATTAAAGTACGCTTATAAATTGTCTATATCGAAATAATAAGATAAAGTTACTATATAAACTAAGTTAAGCGTACCTTATTATAAGCTTATAAATATAGACTATCTACTTAATATAGTATAGCTTAATAAAGTAATTTTAATTCTCTTAAATATAAGGAAGTAACTTCGACGAGTTTATTATAAAAGTAAACTAATAAGCTTTACCTTATAAGTCGACTATTAACTATTAAGCTTTTAAAAGGCGTTAAAAGTCTCTATTACTTAACTAGTAGCTATATAAATAGTTCTAAACTATAGTAGATACTTATTCGTAAGTACGCTCTATTATAGAAGCTTATATCTTACTATATAGCTATTTAAATATAAAAATAAGTATACTATTAAAATCGCCTAAATAGGAGGAGTATTTAAGAGTAAGAAAATATTCCTATATTTTGCCTTTTTACTTTTAACGTAGTAAAACTACCTTAAATAAAAGCGCGACTACTTCTATATATAATAATATACTTACTACTACAAAGTAAAGTTATAAGTAAAATTAAGTAAGATACGTTTTACTTTAGGAAAGTATTTACCTTAAGAATACGTTAAAAGTATTTACTTACTTTAAGAAGATATTAAAAGTATTTACTTACCTTAAGATAGCGTTAAAAGTAACTAGCTTATAAGTTATAGTTAATAAATAAGGACGTAAATAATAAGGAGGGAACGATACGTTTATATCTAAGTAATACGTTAAGGCCTTAAGAGGAAAATATCTTAAGGTTAAAAAGTTAAATATAACTCGAAAATAAGCTTTAAAGTCCGGATTTTAATATACTAGTTATAGCCTAAATAGAAATTTTAAAATAATAAACTAGGAGTAACTAGAGCGTTAAAGTAAGATTTAAGTTAACTACTAAGTATATAAGGGAGAAAAGAAATAAGAAAGAAAGGAAATACTATTAAGTATTAGCCTACTAGTAAAACCTTTACCTTTAAGGGAATCTTTTAACTTAAACTCTTACGAGAAGATAATAGCGAGGTTATATAATCGAAAAATAAAGGGAAGCGTTAAGGAGAAAGTAATAAAGTTACTTTAAAGAACTAACTATAAGAAGGAAAGTATCCTTAAGGGAGCTTAATATAAATTAAACGTATTAAACCTTAGTCTTAAGAACTAGCTTTAACTAATACTTTTATAATTTAGCTATATAAGGTAAGATTAGCCTTACTTCTTAAACTCTTAGAAGATAGACTTTTACTATAAAATTAAACTTCGTATTTATAAGACTACTACGCTTAAATTTAACTATAGCCTTAAATAAGTAAAATAAGCGCGAACTCTATATTATAAAGTAGCGAGTTATATAAACGCTTTTAACTATTTTCTACTTTATTAATTAAGATTAAGACTATTTCTTAAGTAGTAACTTATTTAAATCTTATTATACTAGTATATAGTTAAAGCTCTTTCGAATTTATAATAGCTTAAATAAGCGTCGAACTATTTATACGTAAAAAGGAAAGGAGTAATTTATATTTATATATAAGATAGTTACTATCTACTAGTAAGAGAAGCGCTCTTATAAGTAGTAAAGGGTAAGGTACTTATTTAAGTTTATTATTATATACTTCTCTAGGATTAATCTAAGAAACTACCCTATAAGTAAGAGAAGTTCGCGTAGTACTACTACGTTAAGTCTCTTAGGAACACTAGTTCCCTATTAGGCGAGTAGTCAAGTGTACGGTAGTAGGTAGCTAAAATAGTCTATAAATATTAAACCCCTAACCCTAAAACCCTTAACCCTAAATGATAAGAAGGATATGTATTACAATTAGTGAGCAACGCCATACAGACTCGCTACTATATAGGTAATAACGGATAGACTAGGTCCGTTGTCTTACACCGAACGCGAATACCACAGAAAGAGGCTATGCAATACAGAACAAAGCCTTGTTAGCATAGTATGTGCGACTTAGCTTCCGGAATTAGGAGCTGGTGGGCAGGCTTGTGAGCAGTTTCTTAGGCGTCCTTACCCTATGCATGTTGGTTAGGCAACCGAATAAGCATAATACTCGTCCTCACGACTCCCCTATAGAGAAACGATCTTCAATTTTTGGTTTTCAATGGCGTTCGGGTCGGTGATCGCAACAGAAAAGGGAAGGTTTGGCCCGTTTGGGCAAGAAGTCATTAGTAGATGTATTCTACTATTGGTCGAGGCTGCAGGAACAAGTTCAATCTCTACTATGTGTCTGTACGTTTAGTCACCATGTTTTGTATCGATGTTAGCACAAGGCTTCCTTCACGAGCACCGCCGGTACTAGTTTCCATCTAATCATGTCCTTTCAAATACGGGCAAACCAGTTACGCTTCTTATGACAAATCGAGGAACACCTTTTTCATCATAGGATAATTCGGCGTGCCGAGCCCCGTGATAGGATCCCAGCCCGGCGCGGTAGGGAATCCGTTAGTACCGCAGCCTAGGTTCGAGCCGTTGGTGACGTCGTGGAACATCTCAGGGTGCGCATACATCACAGGGTATAGGAATCCGATCGGCTTCTTCCCTACAGCCACACGCTCTTCGTTGAGGAGCGTGATGATGCCGCCGAAGATGGGCGCCGAGGCCGACGTCCCACCCACGCCGTATGTCTGGTTTAGCCAGACCGTGGCCACTTTGAGGCCGATTGAGGAGACGTCGGGGAAGGCGCGCGCTTTACCGGTGTTATTGAAGACGTTTGAGCCGTATTTCGGAGCATACTTGTGAAGATCATTATCCACAGCCTTTTTCTAGTAGGAGGGAACTTCGAAGACATCGCTGAAGCCTCCGCCGGAGTAATAGTCGAGGAGCGGGTAAGCGGCGTTGGGGCTGGCGACGGCAACTTCGCCGTCCTTGAGATCGTTAGACCTGAGGAAGGTGGCGCCGACGGCGGTGATGTAGGGGCAGTTCACTGGGAACGACGGCGAGAAGCGGTCACCGTAGGTGTCGACGAAGCCGTATGTTGAATTGACGCAAGAGCTGTTATAGCCAGAACTGTACCTGTTCGCAACGCCCGAGTCACCAGATGAGACGACGACGCTGGTGCCCTGGAGCGCGAGCTTCATCCACTCGTGAACATTGGCGTTGTTGGTAAAACTGCGGCAGCGCGGCTTCGATTTGTCCGTAGGAGATGGAGATGACGTTGGAGATGGGAGCGCCACCACACTGGAGAGGGCCGGTGTAGCCGCCTTCATTAGGGTCGGGGTAGGCCTGTTGGAGAGGGTCAGTATGTATGTAAGGGCGTAGCGTTGATGGAGATGCTTACTGGGTCAACGTAAGGTTGATCGCCGCCTTCGTAGGTACAGTAAGAAGCGTCCAGGGCATCCAAGAAAATGTTGAAGGTGCCGGTACTGTCGACATTTACACTGTCGCCGTTCTGGTAGTGACGTGTGTGTTGCGGCCAAATGATGGAGTATGCGCTCTGGAAGTCCAGGGCAGACTCGACGACTTCTCTAGCCTGGGCCATGGAGAGATTTGAAGGCTTTCCACCATCAATGCTGATGAATTCGGGCACGGTGTCTTCGGGAATCTGAGGCGTTGTCCAGTTCTTGAAGAAAGGCTTCAAGTCCGGTAGGTAAAGATAGTCGGCTCACTCGGCGATACCCATCTGGTTGCCCGAATGGTTGGACTTGCCAGCGGGGAAGCCATAAAGGGCGCGGAGGCACTCGATGGTGATGAGCGTAGAGCAATTTGTGAGACCGTCCAACTTATGGATTGGCGATGGAGCTTGAACAGCAGGCCTTGCATTAGCCACTGGCTTTAGGCCCTCGAGCTGTATGGTGGGCATGACAAAGTCGACGTGGCCCTTGACATAGCCTAGTAAGCCGTAGGAATCGCAAGCAATGCGGTAGCCTTCGCTGTCCTGATGCTTGTAAAAGTGGTACTCTGCATCGAGCAGGCGCTCGGCTTCAGACGTGGTTGCGTCAAACTCAGACCAGTTCCTGCCTGTCATTGCATGTCAACTTAGTTCCTGTCTCTCGCTTTCGAGGGGTTCCTGAACCGCAGGAGCTGGTACTCTGCTAAAACGTAGGAGGTAGGGGTGGGAGGCAAAGGGGTTAGAGGTGCGTACCAGCCGAGTGCTTGAGCCTCTTCGCATCGATGCCAGCACTTCTAAGCCACTCAACGACACGATCACTCGTCTCCTTGGCCGGCGCGAAGATATTGGCGACCTTGTCGGCGGTCCAATGCTTGCCAAAGTTGGGGCTCGTCGGGTCAGAGACGTCCTGGATAAAGCGGTCGGCATGTTCCAAGTTGCGCTGCTTTAGGCCAATCCTAATGGGCAGCCTCTCGTGACCTTGGGCCCGGGAGTGACGCGTCCAAAGGCTCTGGGGGCCCTCATCGCGCTTCTCGTGCAAGACGTGCGAGGACGAAGAAGAGGAAGAGGAAGAGAAAATAGGCACGGCCGAGATGGAAGAAGCGAGAGTGAGCAATGTTGCGAAGAAGAGACAACAGATGCATGGCGGGGGCTTGGGGAAGATTGATTCCTACTTGTGTGATAAAACTGGACGACCTCTACACCTGCAATTCTAGCGGTCCCTGAAAGCGGCATGATATATATATCAACATGAGTCATCTTTGTGCAGAGCCGCTATCTACACCTCGTGGAGAAACGTCATGGTACTCGATGCTGCTGTCGTGTGTGCCTACATGTGTGCAGGATCTATCGTGTTACCATCGTGTTGGTGCCTGTGCCTGTGCCTGTGCCTGTACGGGCTATACCAGTCCCTGAACGGCAGGTCCAACGGAACCCACCTTATCTTGTCCGCAAAGCTACTAGACCTACCTCTTACTCGTACGGACACACGATATGCGATCTGCATCAAGAAGTCCACTTGTCGTCATCGCCTGCATTGCCTGCGAGGTGCGCATAAAGGATACAGACCAAGCTTCCAGGACAAGCATTACTCGGTAGCTTGGCCTACATCCGCGGCGTACCTGCCTCACACGGCTTATCGGCTCATCACATGAGGGCTAGTTGATGCTACGTACCGGGTCCGCTATCGATTAGACAAGGTAGGGGGCCTGGGGAAACCCTAACTCGCATGATGGACAGCGAAGCGTTCTGCAGCACAAGTCTAGCGCAAATATCGAATACGCATCGAGAGGAAAGAAGTCGCGCAAAATTTCCAGACCATAATAAGGGACAGGTTGTCGTTCACACCCTCGCATTCTCGCACCTGCAAGAAGAGGCCTTAGGGATGGCGTGCCATCAGGTGCGTCAGGTGAGGGGTAAGTCTGCTGATTATTAGGATTTGCCTCCAATAGGAAATTACACCGTACGGTCAAAGGACAAGGGGGTGCAGACGGAATCGGGCTTTATGCGGCCGAATACGAAGCAGATCTGATGGGACTCACAGTGCAGTGACGGCGTTGTGTTTATCAGATCTGAGCCGGAGTTGGCCGGATAGAGCTCCATTCTTTCTGGCTTCTAGACCAAGGCCTGCCCTCGGTCGTGACTAGCCCGACAGTAATGCGCAAGGTGCTCTAGTTACCCCGTCGGTAATGCGCAGCGCGTTTCAACTCCACAGTGACCTTCTCCACGCGTGGCTCCACAGGAGGGGAAGCACAGACGCGGCTGCAGCTGACCTCGGTCATCCTGGTTTCTACTAAACCCTCCTTCCTACTAAACCCTCCTTCGTCCCTCGTCGCTCACTCGGCTTCCTCGCACCTACCGCGAGCAATTCAGCGAGGCAAACTACCACTCACCATGGCGGAGAAGGCACAGGAACCCACGATGCAAAGGGTCGAGAACGAGAAGGCCCTCGACGCCGAGAGGAATGCCTCTGTCTACTCGCAGCAGGTCAAGGTCTCAGACTTCAAGTCGGACGCCATTGAGGCCGAGAACGCGGAGCACAACATGACAGTGCTTGGAGCTGTCAAGGCGTATCCTATGGCCGCCTTCTGGGCGTTTGTGATGTCGTCCATGATCGTAAGTCGCTCGCGCGCTGTGCTAAGAGATGACTGACCATACTACAGATTATGGAATCTTACGATGTGTTCCTTGCCAACAACTTTCTTGCCCTTTATGCTTTCGAGAAAGATTTCGGAACCTTCACTGGAGAGTACAAGGACGGGGTACCGCAATACAACATTCCACCAAGTTGGACGTCGGCGTTTTCATGCTCTGGCCAACTGGGAGCCCTTATTGGAGTTTTCCTCGCTGGACCACTGACTAGTGCCGTCGGCTACCGCTGGGCTACCATCATCGGACTCATGCTTTTGAACGCATTCATCTTTGTCTTCTATTTCGCTAAGAGCTTGGGCGTCTGTTTTGCCGCTCAGATCCTTGAAGGCATCCCATGGGGTATCTTCATTGCCAATGCGCCAGCGTATTGCAGTGAGATTGTTCCGATTCAGCTGCGAGCGGTGTGCACACAGATGCTGCAGATGTTTTGGGCTATCGGCAGTATCATCGTTGGTGGCGTTTGCTACGCTTATCAGGGCAGGAACGACGCTTTGGCATACAGGTATGCAAACCCTCCTTCGTAAGAAGCGTGCCTACTGACATACATTAGAATTCCCATTGCGCTTCAGTGGATGTTCCCAACGCCGCTTGCGATCCTGTTCTTCTTTGCGCCGGAGAGCCCCTGGTGGTTGGTGCGGAAGGGCAAGTTCGAGCAAGCAGCCAAGTCCGTTGAACGACTAGGCCGTAAGTCAGCGGTCAAACCAACAGAAACTGTGGCAATGATGCGCCGCACTATCGAGCTTGAGAAGTCGGACAAGTCTCCGAGCTTCCTTGAGCTCTTCAAGGGCACTGATCTCCGACGCACATTGATCGTGGCTGGTGTCTACGCCGCGCAGAACCTGACGGGTAACCTCATTGCTAACCAAGCTGTCTACTTCTTCACGCGTGAGTGACACAAGAACACATTATTGCGGGACGTTCAGCGCTGACGATCGTTTAGAGGCCGGGATCAATCAACAGCTTGCGTTCGCCTTGGGGCTCATCACATCCGCTCTCCAGATGATCTTCGTTATGCTGTCCTGGATCCTCACCAGCTACTTCGGCCGACGTGATATTTACCTCTGGGGCTCGCTCGCAAACTTCGTCTTCCTCATCGCCCTTGGTATTGCTGGCTCAGTCCAGATCTCCACGGCATCCAATCTGGCGCAAGCATCTCTGGGTCTGATCGTGTCCGTGTTGTTCACCTTGGGACCAGCGCCGGCCTCGTGGGTCTTCATTGGAGAGACGTCTTCTATCAGACTCCGACCCTTGACCACTGGATTCGGTCGTGGTATCTACTACATTGTGGAGATTCCGTGTATCTTCCGTATGTATTTCTGCCTGGGCTCACCGAACACCAGATACTGATTCGATACAGTTGCTCAATACATGTTGAATCCCCAGGGTGTGAACCTGCGAGGCCAGTGCGGTTACGTCTGGGGCGGTACGGCATTGGTCTGCTTGATTGTCGCTTGGTGGGGTCTACCAGAGATGAAGGGCCGCTCATACCGCGAGATCGACATCATGTTCAAGCGTCGTATCCCCGCCCGCAAGTGGAAGCAGACTGTCGTCGACATCAACGACGACGAGTAGGCGTCTCAGCACGAGCACAAAAGAGGATCGTAAGAAGAAGCGGACACTTCCGAATTGCATGCAAGGCGGCGGATACCATGACCATATCACATGGTTGATGCTCATGTTGAGGGCAAGAGGGTTGTAGATCAGAATATATGCACAGTAGACTATGTCACTGGATTCATCCGTACGCTTCCAGCTGACCATTCATGTATGCTGGAGTGTCTATCGCCACTTCCTTGCGAATCCAATCGTCGATGCACGCTGGTGCAGCCGCAATTAGTGCTTCGATCACCGCGTTATGCCAGCACTTCTAAAAAGTGACTACCTCTGATTCGGGCCATCATTTCTCGATGTACCAATCCAAGTCAGCCTTGTCATCAAACTCCGTGGCCGTGAAGCTATTGCCCATGAAGCTAAACTTGTTGTCGCTCTTGTATGCGATCTCGAAGTCTTCGGCTCGAATGTTTTCGATCAGGCGCTTATAGAGTATCGCGCTGCCATCGAAGAGCGCTGTCTTTCTTCTATGATACCTCGCCAAAAGTCTCGGAAGTTTCCGAATCTGAATCCCACCCTCAGATGCACCACCCCATGTTCTGTACCCACAACACTAGTAATTTACTAGTAAATCAAGTATAGAATAGTTCAAATAGTAAAAAGTTGCATAGCCACCCGGGAATATTAATTTTCTTTAGTATCTAGTATACTAGCTATTATTTTAAAGGTAAGCTTAAATTCTATTTATTATACTTATAATATAGTTAATGTATTTTATTACTAAGTAGTTTACTATTACTAAGTAGTCTACCCTTACTAATATCGCGACTATTATAGACTATTATAATAATACCTTTATAATATAATATATAATTAACTTATAATAAAGGTATATTATACCTTATTATTAAGGCTACTTAAGTAACTTTTCTTAATAGTATAAAATATATATCTAAGGTATTTAACGTCTCTTAAATAATGCTAAGACGACGACGTAATAGAAAGCTTATATAACGCGATTATAAGCTTAACTTAAAGAAGTTATAAAGGATAAAAGAGGAAGTAATAGTAATATATATATATTCGAGTTAAACGCGTAAGAAATAAGCGCTATAAGGACTATAATAAAAGAAATAGCTAATTATCTACTAGTTATATATAGTAAAGGACCTATTAGTAAGTACTAAGTAGATAGGTTTAAGATATATACTAAGGAAGTTAAGCTTTAATATAGTTATTTATATAATTATTAGTAAGCCTTAAATAAAGATATACGTATTATAATACTTTAGTTTAAGTTAATTAAGAAAATAAAGGAAGAGTATAATATCTTAAATAAAGATATATATAACTTTAATAAGTCTAGGTTTATAATAAGTATAATTAATACTTTAATAGTCTTTATAGACTCTAAGAAATAAAGTAATTCTAAGAAAATATAGCTAAGTAACTAGGAGTAAGTTATACTTATCTAGAGTTTTTACGCTACTAAGTAGGCTATTTTACTCTTTATTATCTTTAGTAGTAAAGTCCTTATATTAAGCTAGTACGTAGATTTACCTTACAATTACGTTACGAAATCCCGGATCGTAGTATTAGTAGTAATACTACCGATACTACTCGTACTAATAATACTACCTATACTAGACGTTATAGTACTTACTACGCATACTAGTATATATGGCAATTACTACATGTACCGATAATTCTAGTATATACTAGTATATCTAGCTTATCTTACTAGGCGAGTTATTAGGCGAATCGCGCTTCGACTTAGTACTACGTATGTCTCCGTAAGCTCCGAGTAATAACCTTATCTAGAGCGATTTAATAATACGTACTAACTCGTCTATGCAAACCGATTCGTCTATCTATATCGAGTTGGTTATATATATCGACTCGTCGATATTCGTCGAGTTAGTAATACGCTACTATTAGGTTACTTAAACTAACTAAGTTACACGTTCTAACTCGCTAGTATATACTAGCTTATTAGCTTACCTCGACTCGCTAATATACGTTAGCCTTCCCCGACGTGGAATATATAGTATATATAGATTCTAGCAATATATAACGTCGGTATAAGAGCGTAGCCTAGTACATTTGTTCTATAGTATCTACCTATCTATTAACTCTATCCTTACCTTTACCTTAGCCCTCTTCTTCTTAAGCTAGGGATCTAGTAACTACTTCCGAATCGCTTTAAAACTGTCCTTATTAAACGGGCGATTATCCTTGCCCTATAGTGTAGGTATAAGTCTATTAGCCTTAGCGTAGATACTATATAACTATAAGTACTAGCCTCGTAGTAGTCCTAGTATATCTAACGTCCTTTTTTAACCCTTACTTATAAAGCGCCTTTGCGAGTAAAGGTTACTACCTCTAGCGTACACTCCGACTACCCTTTAGTTTACTATTGTCCTTAAGTATCTATAGATAGCTACGTAACGGATAATAGTAGGGAAGATAGCGAACTACTTAATAATTGCCGTACTATACTTCCTACCGCGTTAGACTATTATTCGGGGGACGCTCCGCCCTAAGCGGGCTCCGAAACCCTTACTCCTACGGTGGCTTTAACTACGTTACTATATCCCGACTCGTTAGGTTATCGTCTAACTCTATATCGTCCGACTTGCGGGGTATAGCGTAGTCTATAGTAGCTCTATAGCTAGATTTCGATAGAGAAGATAGTTATCCCTTGCGAAGACTAGCTTTATTTAGATCTTCGCTACTATTAATTTCCTTACTATTCGAGCTCTCCTTAGAAGTTAGTTTAGTAAGTATATTTGCCCATTTTTATATGTCTATTACGTTAACGAATTTGTCTATATATAAGTCCTTCTTAAGGGTCGCTAGTACGGCTTCGGTAAGGCGGCTCTAAATTAGCTCCTAACGTTCTAAACATTGAGTTAACTAGGTCCTTTACTTCTCCTCGAATAGTTCTACTACCTCGTTCGAGTCGAAGTCTAGATATATTAGCTCGCTAGTCTTATCGAATCTATACGTTCTAGTAGCCTAGCTATTAAGGAATAACTATAAAGTAGCATAGACCGATACTATAAGGAAGGGCGATAGTAGTCGAAATAACTTAGTTATTAACGGATAGATACTAGCTCG
The DNA here is from genome assembly GCA_030247885.1 of Taxawa tesnikishii (nom. ined.). NCBI lineage: Eukaryota > Fungi > Ascomycota > Dothideomycetes > Dothideales > Taxawa tesnikishii (nom. ined.). Next base: position 21,016 of record JAPDRO010000030.1, read on the forward strand.
GCTTACTCTAAAGTATACGGACCGGATACTCTCTATTATTAAATAGCTAGTATACCTCTTAGCCTACGTTCGAATTAGCTTCTAGTATCTAATAAAGAATAACGTTAGTATACTTTTCCCGTCCTTATACTCGAACAAGGCGTTTAGTATATACTTATAGGCCTATTTCTTCCTAAATGCGACGCTACGATGCCGCGAGTAGACTAGCCTTTCGAGTGTAGCCTTAATTAAAGCGGTAGTAGTACTCCTACTCTTGCGAACGGCTTCGCGAAGCTAGTATACGCTTAGTATTATACCTATTCCGTTGGTCTTCTAATATCTTACCTTAAATCTCATGCCTTTATATATAGTTACTAGAATGCTCTATAGAGGGTTAGTCTTTAGCTTTTTGTCTTAGACTCCCGCCCACTCGCCCTCGGCTATCTCGAGAAGTATAGCTTCTACTTATAAGGTAGGAAATATTAACTATTCGTAGTGTCTATTATACGTACGAGTAATAAGTCGTATACGTACTTCCGAGTATATCTCGCGCTAGTCTAGTAGTATTACCTATCCTTTCCCTATGTTTACGCTATAGTGTCCTAGTTAGTCTAGTATACTACTATCTTGCGAGCCACTCGCTCGGCCGCCGGATTATAAAGAACTAATGTCGATTACGTCGACGCCGGCGCCTATTATACCTACGTCTCGTTTTCTTTTTCGACTAGAAGGCATTTCCTTAGAAAACGTAAGTAATAGCGCTACCGCCGATAGTATACTTACTTACTTCCTCCTATACTACCCTAGAAAGACTAGGGACATACGACTAGCCTCCGCTTCTATTAGTACTATTAGGCGTAATATTAGTATACGTTCGTTAAATACGTAGTTACTTATTATATGTCCTAAACTCTCCTAGTACTATACTACTAAGATATCGTACTCGTATACTAGTAGGATAGTAGTATATAGACGTAGAGTACTACTTACTCTCTTAGTATTAGTCTAGAGTAATAGTAGTAGATATAGTATAGGCTTTCATTAAACTAGGCGCGTACGAATTTAAGTTAAGTCTAGTAGTTTTAGCGTACTAACCGACGTAAGGGAACGTTATCTTTCGCAAGGAATTGTTAGCTAACGCGATATTATATAAAGTCTAGTTCGCGGGATATAGCCGAGCTAACTAGCGTTTATTTAGAGTAAGCCTAGTAGTTAACTTACTATACTATTATTCGATATGCAAAGTAGTTCTCCCTACTAGTAGGAAGCTAAGTATAGATGTCGGGGCCTAAGTCTTTAGTAATGTCCGACGATCCTAGCCCTCTAGGTACTAGGGTATTTAATACTACTAATCGTGTTAATATTAATGTAAGCTAAGCTTCGAGACACTATATAGCAAGTAGTATTACTTGACGGAAGAGACCCGATAGACTTATATCTAATTAGTTAGCTATCTACTTAGTCGACTCGGAAATTAGTAGGGACCCTGCCCCTGTCCGACTTAGAACGTAAATTATAGAGATCGCTAACTTGGGATACGAGTCGCCTATATCGTCGAATTGCCGCGGACGATTCGGTAATCTCTCACGAGTTTGCGTATCTATAGTAGGTAGCGACGCACTAAAGGACCTAAGTCTCTTACCTTTAATTCCTTACCCGTATACTTTACTATATCCTCTAAGCCTCGACGGCGCTCCTAGTTAGAATAGTATACTTTTATACAAACTATTCGCATAGATACTCTCTTCTTCGTATAATACTCCCTCGTCTATGCGCTTTACTTAATCACTCGACGCGACTCGGTAGGGACGGGTAGTAGTTTAATAATATACCTACGTAGTAGCCTCGCGTAGTTACGGATCCTATCGTTATCTAATCTATTAGGATTAATCTTCTTATTAGTTCTAGTATTCGGTTTATCTAGATAGTCTTACACGCGTCTCTTAAATCGTGCCTCTTATAGCCTAGCGAGCTCCTCCGTGTAGGCTTCTCTAATACTATCTCTATTAATAGTCTATAGCTTCTTTACGGCCGTCTCTAGTTAAAATACGCGATAGCTTACTTAGTATTACTACTCGAGAATAAGCGAGAGGAAGGCGTCGACGAGCTAATGACTTTTATAGACTAGCTAGATATATAGGCCGTTTATGGCTCTAGACATTCTAACGTAGTCGGTACTAGTAGTATAATAAAGAAAGTTAGAAGTTACTTCGAGAGCGTCTTATATACTAAGACTACCTTCTATTACTACTTGTTATCTATCGAAGGGCGGTCTCTAATCTAGTTATTATCTTATCCGAGGAGATCGGCCTCGCGTTAGAAACCATAGTCGGATTCTAGTATCGATATAAATATATCCTAGTCTAGATCTTCTATCGTAATCGCGCTCGAAGAAGTACTATATAGCTAACTACGCGCTAGTTCGCAAGGTCGACAAAGCGCTTTAAAAGTGCCGTCCCTCCGTATAACCGATATTATTCCTTACTACGTCTTATGTTTTATAGTTACTATGGAGGTTTAGGGAGTACTAGCGGATAGATAGGTATCGTCTAGTAAGTAGTATTTCGGCTACGTATCTTTCTCTTCGTTTACGTACTCTATATCCTTACTCTTAGGGAGTCCTTTACACTGTCGTCGGAAGTTCGTACTTATATAGTATACTAGGTCCCGAAAGAGTACTTAACCCTTCTCCGTCCGCATGATCTCAACCGTATCTAGGAAGCGACTTTGGGTCTACTTAGACGTAAAGATACACGTAAATATCTCCTTATATATAGTATTCTTTTTAGAAATCGAGCGGAATGTCTACCTAAGTAAGCCTCTTTATATAATCTCGTATTCTACGCGTACATAGAATTCTTTATAGCTATCGTTATCTAGACTAAGACCCTCTTAAAGACTACTATATCTAGGTTAACTATCTAGTAACTAAGTAGATATAGGTTTAGTAATTCGTATTATTATTATCGTCCGAGTCGTCTTACTTAGGGTAGCTAGTCTATCCGAGTTAGTACTATGTTAACTAACGGTAGAAGATCGCAATTATATCTTATTAAAAAACGAGGTAGACATTAGTATAGTATAGTTAGATCTATTAATCGTACGGCCTCGTTATGCCGATATATTATATAAGGTATAGTAGCTTAATACGAAGGGTTACCGTTATATATACTACTATATTCGGCCTAGATCTTAATATTCTAGGTTATTATCGTGCGTATATGTCCTTATACTTATTACCTCGAGTTAATAGGACTACGCTTACGTCGTATACGAGTTAACCGAGGTCGCTTATATATATACCCTTAGAAAAGCGACGTTAGCTTATCGCGCTTCTCCTTATTATTAAAAAGAATACTCTATAAATACAATGACCTCGTTTAATGTTAGCTTCGATAATAGTAATATTTGGGCGTATAGTTCGTATAATTACTCTCCTCTACTTATATATAATATCTCTATCGCTAGATGCGCTAAACTATAGTAGATCCGAACGGCCGGCTATTTATATTAACTATAGCTTATATACTTACTTCCGTTGTCGTCGTATACGAGCTTATAATACTAATAATCCTCGCCAGGCTAGGCCTACCTCTAGGATCGATAGCCGAGGTATAGGGACTTCTTATTAGCCGGGGACGTTCTCTCCGTTAAGGCCACTATAATAGCGCGTTAATAGTCTAGTTTAGATAGCCGTATAGCGAGATGTTATCTTTAGTTTAAGGAAGTATCTCTATATAGGCATATGCGCCTAATATACTAATTAGAACGTTTGTTACTATTTCCCTATTTCTTTATTATAAAGCCTACATATTAGCTAATAGCGTGATTATAGTAGTATATTATCTATATCGGTCTCTTTATACTCGCTACGTTATGTATCGGGTTATATAGTTTGGCGCGTTCTTAGTATAATAGATAGCGTATATTTAGTAGATTAAGTCGACGAGTTAGTACTACTACGTATAAATCGCCTTTCGAATCGCCTTTGTCCCTTACATTTATATACTACTACGTATAGACCCGCCTTACATAATACGAGTATATAGGGTAGATAGGAAAGCGATTCGCAAGTAACGAGTCGAATAGTAATTCGTTTCTACTACTAGCCTTTTAACCTACTAGTAAACCGAGTTTACTCTATGTTTACATATAGGTACCCTATTAGTCCGATTGTACTTATCGTTTATCTTATTTACAAATACACACATATATATATACTAATAATCTTTCTTACGTTTACTACCTCTTTTATCTACTACTATATAGAGCTTTCCTCCTTTACTACGTTCTTCTCCTAATTACAAATTACTACGTCTAGCTATATTAGTTACGTATAGTACTAGTAATATAGTAACTCGTTACTCTACGTATTAACTATACGTTTCTCGGCGATCTACTAACTATCTCGCCTTATACTCTATTTAAACTTCCTCCGACTATCGCTTGCGCGTTACCTTACGCGCTATAAGGCTTCTACTAAAGCTCTTTATCTACGCTACTATCGGGAAATACTACCGTTCTAAGATCCTTTACTTAGTTAGTTTAGCTATATACTTAGTACTCGCGTACGTTGTTCGCTCTTTAGGCTATTAATCTAAGACTAATAACTAATATCTCTAGATTACTTACTCTACTAACCCTCTCATCTATCGGCCCTACCGCTTCGACTACTCCTTCCTCTATTCTATGTTCTAGTCATTATAGTAGCCCATTCTAGAGTATTTAACGTATCCGACGATATAACCTAGACGGAAGATAGTATTATAATATAGTTACGTACTAAAATAGGCGAGAGGTCCGACTCGTTCTTTAGGACGTTCTTTAACTAAAACGTAAATAACTTCCGCGCCGTAGTAACTACTACTATAGACAAATGTAGGAGTACTAGTATAGACATAGAAGCCCCCGCCTCGGTGATAAGAAACTCTAAATCGAGTAACGCTTTAAAGCCGAGAGCTTAATAATAAATGACTCCGCCGACACATTTAAATATTACGGCGGAACGTAACCGTAATAGTTTACTAAGAGAGTACTTCGTAGTCTAAACCGTACCGTAGAAGTTCTAGTAGACGTAAAAGGGAGCGTACTCTAGGCGTAGATTATAAAGGTATAGGGAGCTCGGAAGAAAGGAAACAAAGGTTTAATACCTACTTACTCTACGCTACGGTCCCAGACTCGGTCGAGGAGCCCTATAGTAATATCGTCGTCTAGCTACCGTAACCGTAGCCCTCTTAGGTTACGTTTATCGAGTTTAAGCCTTGGAGCCAATAACTTCGTAAACCTTAACTTCGGTCTATTACGCCCTAGTAATAAAGACGCGATAGATATTAACGACCTACTATTCGTAGTATATACGCTATATAAAATGCCTCTTATTATTATAGTTATCGAGTAAACCGGGCCGTATCTCCGTATTAACTAGAATGCCTATTATAGTTAGACTAGTACGTTCCTTATACTAAATAGAGCTACTTAGTAGGACACGTTTACTAAGTTTTTAGGTACGTCGGGCTATAAGGATTAGCTAGTATTTTGGTTTAATCTATGGGCTAGATATATATACTCTCGAGTCGATAATAGGTTTAAGCTTAGTACTATAGTAATGTAACTCTAGAAATTCTAGCGTGGAAGGAGTAGTACTATCTAGCTCTTTCTTACTCCTAACGAGGATACTATTTAGCTTATACCCTACGAAGAGAAAGGTAAAGTTATTACGCTATCCTAAGTAGTATACTACTAACATGTTAATAGTTAAGACGCGCTTAGCTAATAACGTTTATAATATAGTTATTTAGACTCTAGAAGAGTAACTTACGGAGGACGATTTAGTCTAATAGTAACTAGTAAATAAGGACGCTTAGTAGCTCGCGGATAAGGAAGCTTAGTAACTCGCGAATAAGGAAGCCTAGCGACTCGCGAATAAGGAAGCTTAGCGACTTGCGAATAAGGAAACTTAGCGACTTATAGATAAGGAAGCTTAGCGACTCGCAGATAAGGAAGCTTAGCGATTCGCCGATAAGGAAGCTTAGCGCGGTAATAAAGAACGCAATGTTAAAGAGACCGGATAGCCGTGGATAATTCCTACTATATTAGACGACGATATTAAGGTTACCGAAAGTCCTACTATACTCTCTATCGATCTTAGTAAATACAACTACTCGAAGAATAAGGTACTATCGTCCGCGAAGCTACGCCCTAAGATACGAGAGGGTTTAACCGAAGAAGCCTTAGCGAAGGTAATAGATCTAAAACAAATCGACGTTAATACCTAGAACGCTATATATAGGTTTTTCGGCTATGACTCTACTAATATATATCTAAGATTCGGCGTGTTCTTCCCGGGATAGAAGCGTAGTACTAAGCTTCTATTATACTAATTCTATACGGTTAGATGGCTTCTAAAGAGGCTACTATAGGGATCTAAATACGTCTTTATTAGACACTCTATAGGTATAGGTAAGATAGCTATCGTCCTTATACTCTTAAAGCTTCTAGTAAAGGTAGCTAAAGATAGAGTAGTAGGTATTACGTATCTATTAGATTCTAGCTTCTATCTAAATCCTAACGCGCTTACTTAAGTCGATAGACTATTACGACGTACTTAATTAGGACTTATACTAGTAATTACTCCTACCTACTTATTATCTAACTAGGTTAACGAATAGCGTAAGTTTTCTATAGTTATCTTAGAGAAATCTACTAGAGTTAAGATAATTCTAATATTACTAGTCGGCCTATTAACTAATAGGGCTATAGAATCCGAATTCAAGGATTACTATAGGCTTAACGATATAGTTAGGCCTAAAGACTTACTACCTCGAGAGTAGCTAGTAGCTACTTATAAATTAGAGGAAGATATACCTATAATAATCATAGCTAAAATTCTACTAGAACCTAATACGTCATATAAACCTAAGCTATAGTAATCGAAATAGTATATACTTACTACCTAGGTAATTATAGTATTAAAACTTACGGTTAAAGTACTAGGAGACTTAAACGTCCACGGAGAAATTTACGCTCGTTAGAGTGTCGTCGTATTCGACGAGTACTATACGAACCGTAACTCTAATTCGTCTATTTAGTCCAAGTTAGCGTACCTTCCTAGCGATCCGAATTTCATTTTTATAAGTAAAACTCCGTTTCCGCCGACGCTTACTTTAGTCCCTCCTCTTCTCGCTACTTACGCTCGCTACTATAAACCAAAGTCCGGAATAAAGTTTATAACTATCGCGGCGAGTAAATAGACCCTAAGTAACGTACGTACTACGAATCTACTATTTCGACTAAACCTTACCTAAGTAAAGTAACGCGCTTTATCTCGAACTAGCTTTATACTAATTGCTTAAAGTATAGCAATTATCGACAAGGCTTAGAATAAGAAGAATAAACTCTCCGATGCGATCGCTAAATCGGTATAGGATAAAGAGGACGAAGAGGACGAAGAGGGACGTAATAGTAATAATAAGTAAGATACCCCCGGATAGTGTCCGCGTCGAGCTAACACTAGAGTTACAACGTGCGATACAAGTCGTAGCGAAGGGCGCTAAAAGTATATGATTCGCTTCCCTACGAAGCTTTAATAGTAAGTCAATCTAAATTCCGAGGGCTAACTAGTACTAGACTTCCTACTACATGCCACATAGGATTAGTATTTTAATATCGACGAGAAGTTCCGTCGCGACGGCCTAGGGGACGAATAGTTGTAATCGGTAAAGGAAGTCTAGACGAAGACTAATAAATACTCTAAAGCTTAGACGGAGTAGCTATTCTTCTAGATTATTTGCAAATTTCGTATCTAGATAGTATTCCCTTGTCTATATACTCTAATAGAGAACGACGATGAGATAAAGGCCGAGCTAAATAAAATAGACCGTGACGACGCGGTAAGGATTCTAAAGGGCGCACGGAATTCTACGTTATAGAGCTATATATATAAGATCGATTAACTCCCTCCGATAATAGTATTAAAGGACATAATCGCGTAAATACGTAGTTAACTTAACTTCTTTAAGAGGCTACGAAAGATTATTATTGCGGCTTTTATACTATTTAACATTATAGTAGTCTATATAGTAAGTAGTTACTACTTATATATACTAATAAACTACTAATACTATCGTAGTACCTACTTTAGCTAGTAGGGCGGCCAAACTATACGGCAATTAACGATGAGAAGGACATCGTACTTGTCGCTTTATAGAATAGTTAAACCGAGCGTAACGAGTAGATTACTAACTTTAAGACTACGACCTCTAGCTATAAAGAATAGCCTAGTATTATAGTCGCCTTAGTAACATAGATCGTAGCGAGCCTATCCCTCGACTTAGTGGACGTAGTAATTATCGTCGATCCCGAGTTTAACATAGTAAAGGTTAAGTAGGTTATGGCTAGAGTAAGACGTATAAGGCTTACGTAAAAGGCTCCCTATACTAAAGGGTTTCGTCTAATATATAGTACTTTATAGTATAACCTTTAGGATTAGATATATAAGCGCTAGAATTTAGCTACTTATATCCGCGATTAGGTACACCGTGTGGCCGGATAGACTAGCTATAGTAGCAATTAAATAGGTACCTAGAGCGTAGATAGTACTTAGAAGAAGATATTACGAAATAGTATAGAGGATCCCTTATATCTAGTAATACGATTCGCTAGGTCTTATACTTAGTTTTACTTCTTTCTCTACGATTATAAAGGTAGATAGACATAATGTTATTAGCTTTCTTATACCCTTTACTCCGTTCGCGACATGTTATAGTTCTTACTACGAACTATAAGTCGTTTATAATTCGAGAGTTATTAAATAAGTCGCAAGGCGACTTATATACTTATAGTATTCCTTTAGGGGTATAGGGACAAGATGTAGGAAGAAATAATCCAGGGTAGATCTAGACGCGCCGAATTGTAATACAAATTACAATACGAATTAGTAAAAGACGAATCGGCGGAAGGCGAATCGGAAGATCTAATCTAATCTAATCGAGCGCCCGGGCGTCTAGGGTTAACCCTCTTCGGCTTATATATATGCGACTTTAATATAATAGTAGACATATACTACTACTATAGTCCGACCGTATGCCTATAGTATATATAGACGCGTATGTAAACAATCGTACGGCCTACGAATATACATCGCTACGTATAGAGTATACTATTTATATAACTCTTAATACGTAACTATTAGCATAGAGGATACTACTTGTCTACTAACAACCGATATATTAACCGACATTACGGACGGAGAAACGACTATACTATAAATTGAAGATATACCGTAGCTATAGTTTAATTATATTAACGAAGGCTATAGTATATAAAACGTAACCGGCGTAATTATAAATAATAGTAAGTTCGAAGAACTACTAGACGTTTTTTAAGACGTCGCCTATAACCTACTAACCGCGGAAGAGGAGGATAACCTATATAGAGACATACTATAGAGTTCTATACTAGAGGACGAACGAGATAGTATTAGAACTAGCGGCTCTATAGCTTATAGTAGTAAGGGTAGACTATCGTCGTCTACCTCGCGTATAGAAGGTAAAACGAGGACGTTTAAAGAAGTTATAGGGAGAGTAGTAAGTAGAGGAGTAAATAGGTAAGTAGTATTATATATCGACACCGTTTCTCTAGGTTCTAATATAAATATATATATACGCCTCCCGTATTTACGGACTCGGAACGACTCGCCGGCTTTACTAGTAATATAGATATTACGTTCGCAAACTAGCTATACTAGGAAAATATATTTAAAAACGCAATTACTCGCCTAATGCGTAAACCAAGGCTACATGCGATTATATAACACTTTAGCTAGCGTTCGGCGGCCGAACTCGAAGAGAAGATAGTTATAATAGGAAGAGGAAGAAACGTCGTATAATAGAATATCCGGCCTTTTATACTACCTTCGACGAACACATTATAGGGGACTAAAAGATACTACTTTCAATATAGATGAGTCGAAGACGCGATTCGGTTCTTCCTAGGGTATTCTAGTTTTAGTAACGACCTCTAATTCTCTCCTTACTAGATATAAATAGGCGATAGAAACGCGCGTAGAGTATATAACGAGATAGCTTCGGCTAATTAGTAGTAGGACACTTAAGAGTAGCTTGGCCGTGATAATACTATAATTATACTATTAATCGTATCTATCGACAAGACATAGGTAACGAACTATTAGGGAGACTAATTAGCTTATCTAGTATACCTTACTATAGGTAACCTTATAGTAGATATACGGAACTCTAACTAAAGGCCTAGATCTATACTTCTTACTTTAATCCTAATAGTAAAGAGAAGGACGCTACTACTCGAGCTCGTATATTCTATGATTATCTTAAGGTCCTATTCGACCCTATTAAGGAGATCCTATATAATAGTAGTAGAGAGCTACCGTGTAGTAACAGATAGACGCGTTAGTACTTCCCTATTCTCGCTATAATAACTCTAGACTACGAAGAGTAAGCCCGGGTAATAGGGGTTAAGAGTAGTCGACAATGTACTATATATAGTATACGTCTAAGTAATCGAGAGGACCTTAAAGCGTAGGCTCCCTAGAGGATATATAAGGAGACTTAATAGCAAATTAGTTACTAACGAATAAACCCTACTAACTGCGACTAAGAGGACTAGGTATACGATATCGACTCGTTCGCTTTCGGCTATCTATAGGTAAATATATACGTAATAATGATAGTTAATATCCTATACTAGCTACTTAAGGGCGTACTTAATTACGTACGGTAATAGTTAATTACTCTACTAGAGGACTTACTTCCTAAAAGGCACGGCAAAATATATAAGGCGGTAATCGAAGAAGCTAGATAGCGCGGAATACGATTTCGAGGTAAGATACTACTAAAGGACTTCGTCGTAGATCTTATCGATAGGCGTTTTATAGTAGTCTCGCCGTACTGCGACTTACGTATATTCGAGTAGTTATTAAGTAGAAGACAAATGATAAGGAAAGAGCTTAAGAGTATCCTACGATAGCTACTACTAGTATTTACCCCATTCTTAGAGGAGGCTAGAGCTACGGAGGTAATCCTATTTATACGCGTAGTTATCGACTTTGTCTTACTCTCGCTCTATTATAGTCATAACAACGACACTCTCTACTATATAACGTTAGCGCTATTTCGTATAAACTAATATAAGGAGATATTCCGAAGGTATCGGCCTAATATAATAGAAGATATGAAAGGCCATTTTAACTTCCCTAAATAGTATATAATAATACACTATATAGACATGATTAGACGACTCGAATTAGCGCTAGGACTCGATATAGGCTACGGTAAGCATAACTACGTAACGTTCGTCAAGTAGGGGTATAAGCGTACTAATAGGAAGGAAGGCTAGGAGGATTAGCTTACTATATAGAACGATTATAGTCTAAGTATAACTACTAAATTCGACATTAGACCGTACCTACGTAACCTTACTATAGCGGAGAAGATAAAAGAAGTAAATAAACTAGTAAGGCCAACCGAGGTAGTTAATATAGAGCGTTATTTTAGGTAGCCGCCGACGGCGCGACTAAAACTATATATAGCGCGAGAGAAATAGTAGCAAGTTAACGAAGTGTAAATACTCCTTAAGCCTATAGTTAGTGTCGTCTTTCGACAAGCGTTAGCCGTATTTATACGCGAATCGAGATTACCGGAAGCTAGTACTACCTAAGCTAGCATATACGATCCTAATTAGTTAGAGGAAGACGACTCGTAGATATTACCGTATTAGGTACAGTTTTACCCCTCATTGTAGTATAGAAAAGCTACTAGTAAAGATCCTAATAATCCCGATAGTACTAAATATAATATAGTTAGGTACGCGCCGAACTAGCAAAACATTAATAGTAACGTAAGACATAATTAGATATAAGTATAGGAGTACGTAATAGTTACCTCCGAGTCGTGCGACAATTTAGTAAATACTATATCCCAAGTAGCGTTCGACGGACGTCTACTAGCGCGCTTGTAGCTTATCGTTACTATAGAAGATAAGTAGCGCGACAAAAATGGCAATATAACTACGCGGAGATATATAGGTACGTTAGTCGATCTATATATACCTAAGAACCCACACGGCCGCGTAGATACCGTACATAGGATAACTATTATTAAGCCGATGCTACTACTACCTCGGAGAGGCTTACGACGCTTAAGTAGACGAAGAATATATCCCTTGACCGGTATTTACTATAGTATCTACGTAGTATCTACGTTAGTACTATAGAACGATAAGAGTAGTAAAATGTATATTAATAATACTACTAATTAGGAGACGTACAATTTCCTATGGAACGCGGACTAGGAGGAGGAGGTAGCTCGAATAGCCGTCGACTCGAGGAACGCTCGCATAAGAGCGGCGAAGGTTATAATATACTAAAGAGCTAAATACTACTTATAAGTAAGATAACCTTAGTATCTACTAAATCGTTAACTTACTCGCTAAACGAATCGCAAGGGTAGCGACTCGCGCGGTCTTATATACGGCTCGTATATTAGACGACTCGCGTATAGTAGGGAGATAGTAGGCTATAGTTAAGTTAGTAGCCGATTTAGTTAACGATTTAGTTAACGATTCGTAGACTAGGCGATGAATAGGTTTATAGGAAGAGAGTTATTAATTCGCTTTATATAAAGTTATTATAACAATGTTTCTCGTAGTATAGTATAGTCTCGCATAACGTAGTATATATTTATATAACGTAGTAAGCGTAGTAAGCGTAGTATACCTAGTATATACGGTACGATTATTCGTACTACGCTTACTACTAATACCGCGATCCGGGATTTCGTAACGTAAGTACTTAAGACTAGCGTTAATAACTAGATAATAAATAAACTTACTTTAAAGTAGTTAAAGTACTTTAACGCGTATATAAAGGCGCGTACTATAAGCGTATATTACTTACTAATTATAGACGGCTATAAGAGTTATAGTAGTTACTATTATAAGATAATAGCCGCCTAGTCCGAATAGATAATTATATAACCTATTAAGCTAAGCGGGGAATTTCTTTATCTCTTAGCTACTATTATAAATAGCTTAATTAATTAATAAGTTACGGTTAGTTTTACTATATATTTAGTTATAGTTAAGTACTTAGTTTAACTAGTTATAAGCTCGAGTTTATAATAGCTTACTACTTAATTAAGTATAGTATATTTTATACTTAAAAGAGCTATAATAGGTAGTAAGACTAGTATAATTAATACTTATATTAGAAGGGCTACTATAAGTAGTAAGACTAATATAATTCCTATATATAGAAGGGCTACTAGAAGTAGTAAGACTACCTATAAAAGTATGCTAGTACTTAGAAGGGCTATAAGGTAGTAAGACTAAGTACTATAAAGTATAGTAACTAGAAGGGCTATAATAAGTAGTAAGACTAGTTATACTAAGTAAAGCTCTTTATTATTATAAGCTTACTAAGTATTATAAAGCTTACCTTACTTCTATAAACACTAAAGTCTACTAACTTATTACTTTCTCTTTTACGTTAATTTGATTCTACTATATTATTTTAATTTATATAAATAACTATAATAAGTTTAATAGACGAATTCTTTAGTAAGAGGAAGCTTATTCCTATTCTTATAAGAAGGAATTTAGAGAGATAGTTTATACTTATAAGAGAGTAGTTAATAAGAGAAAACATTTAGTTTATTATTAGGAATAAATTAAAAGAGAAGGAAAGTATATAAACGATAACTTTATCTTTAACTTTAAGGGAAGAGTTTATAATAACTATATAGCTTCTTACCTTCTCGTCCTATATTTAAGTTAATATAAAAGTTAAATACTAGATTATTATTTATATTAGTAAGGATAACTAAGACCGAATTAAGGACTTAGATATAGTTATAGCTAAATAAAAGGAGCTAAGGAACAAATACTTAGATAAGCTTTAAATAATAATAAGGTAGTACTTATAGGATTTTATTAACTATAAGATAGGCCTAGAAATAACTATAAATAAAGTATAGACTTAACTAGCTAAGTTAAGTAAGAAGGTAGCTACTACTTAATTAAATATAGTAGCTATTAAGAAGCTAAGTAAGAGACTCTAGTAGCTACTTTAAGCTTTACTAAATAAATATACTATTATAAGGAATACTATTAATACTTAAATAAATCTACTAATTAAGAAGTTAATTCTTAAGCTCTAAGAGAAAGAAGCTTCTCTTAAGGCTAAGGCTAGCTAATTTACTCTTCTTACTAAAAGGTATTAACGATAAAAGACGTCTAATAAAAGGAGATTTTAGTTACTAAATTAAGCTAAGTATTATCTTTATAATAGTAACTACTAGCTAAAAAACTACTCTTCTCTTAAAGATATAAGGACTATAATAAAGGATAAAAGGAAATAAAAGAAGTCTTAAGCTAAGCTAAAGAGGAGTAATAACGATATAATAGACTTAATTAATAAGCTCTATAAGGAGGTTATAAACTTAAAGTAAAAAGGATAAGTTTAAAGTAAAAAAGAGGAAATATAAAGCCTTTAAAGTTAAGGAAACTTTAACCTTAAGTAGATCCTAGACTATAGAGTTAAACTTATTAAGCTAAGATTAAGAGTCTATAGACCTTATTAAGGAGGTTACTTATTTCTCTAAGAAAGTAAGAAGTAAGGTTCCCTACTAAAGCTAGGCCTCTAATACTAGTATAAGTTTATATATAACTAATTAGCTCTAGTTATTTAAAGGACTACTTTAAGATATTTTAAGATAGAAAATTATAGTAGAAGGAAGAGTTTTATTCTTAAACTACTAAGGTATAGTAGAGATAATAAATAAGGATAAAAACTCGATCCTTTTATTAAAGATATTTTATATTTCTAATCTTAGAGCTAACTTATTATTTAAAAGGAAGATATACGAGAGTAGACTTTATAAAACCTTCGACAAAGACGATATATACTTAAAAGATAAATAAGGAAATATCGTAGTAAAGGTAAGGTATAAAGGTAGTATTTATATTATAAATAAAATTACTTCGCCGAATAATTAATATGCGTTTCGAGCTATATTAGGTACTTATTAAAGTTTTATTCTATTAAATTTACGAGATAAGATTACCTACTAATAAGTAGAATTTATATAGCTCTAAGAGCCGAGTAATTAGCTAGCTAATATACTCGAGGATTTACTAATAAAAGCTAAGGTAAATATTATATAGTTCCCGAAGTTATATAAAGATCTAATAAATAGTCCCGAAAAGGTACTAGTAAAAGATATAGCCTAAAAGTAAAGATACTAACTATAGTATAAAAGGCTTACTTATCTTAGAGTTAAAAAGATTAGTAACTTATATAGAGTTATAATACTTATTAAATTAATCTAAATTAATAAAAGCTATTAATATAAGATTTATACGCTTACTAAGATTAGGAATAAGAAGGGACTTCTCTTAATAAGAAAGCTAAAGGTACTTAACTTAGTTTATATAAATATTTACGAACTATTCGAACTATTATAATAAGGGTATATTATATTCCTTCTTATTATAAATAACTACTTAAGGAAAGCCTAGATTTATAGACTAAGGACTAGGGATAAAGCTCCTACTTACCTTTAGTAATAAAAGAAGAAGGCAAAACTCTAGGGTAAAGTTAAGCTTAAGGCTATTAAAAGTAATAATACTCCTAAGCTAAAGGAAGTCTTTTAAAAGTAAGAGAAATAAGAGGGAGTCTAACTATAGTTTACTATTACTTAAATGTCTTTATAAAATAGAGTTATTAAAAGAAGTAACTAGACTATAAAGTTTAATATAAGGGTAATACTTAAGGACGTAAAACTATTAAATAAGTTCTAGTTCGAAGTAATATAAACTAATATTTACCTTAAAAACTTTATATCTAACGGACTAGTTATTAATAGTAGATAGCTTAGTCCTAAGGAAGCTTTTACTAGAATTACCCTATTAATCGACTATATTAAAGTCTAGAGTTATAAAGTTATTACTTATATAAACCTAAAATCCCTACCTTTATTCTTAAGATAAGATAAGTTAATAGATAGAAGTAAAGTTAAAGTCTTTATAAGTTATATTAAAGGTACTACTAAGTAATAAAAGCTCTAAGTATTAGATATAAAAAGATAATTATAAGTAAAGTAGTTAAGTTCTTTAAGGATAAAAAGGAAAGGAATATTAAGCTTAATATACCCGTTAGATTTACTCTAAATATAGTACCTTAAAGGAAGCTAATTAGTAGACTAAGGAGGTAGCTAATAGAGCCTATACTAAGTATTTATAAGGATATACTATAGTAGGAGGAGCTTCCTAAGACTATAGATTAAGAGGAGTCTTATATAACCTAGTAGGAAGAGTCTCTATTAAAAGAACTATAATAAGAGGAGCGAGAGATAGTTATTTTAACTTAACTAAAAACCGTATTTTCTTACGTTAAGATTCCTACCCTAGTTTTACTAAAGAAAGTCTTCTCTTACGTCGAAATCCTAATACTTAAAAAATAAAAGGAAATCTCGATAAAGACGAGTTAGAAATTAACTATAAGTTAACTAAGATTTTTAAGGCTCTTATAGCTCTACTTATAAAAGAAGGATAGAGTTAAGTTATTACTCTTTCTAGGGTTAATTAAGTAGAGGAAGAGTTCGCTTTTATAGTAAAAGGTAAGATAAATATCTTAATTTTACGAACTTATTTAAAAGCTATTTATAACCCTATTTAGGGAGAACTCTAAAAGGAAGCTATTAAGAAGAAGCTAAATACTTTGTAAGTAAACGTAACGTTTAAAATAGCTACCTTACTAAAGGGGTATAATATTATATTAAGTAAATAGGTTTTCAATACTAAGTTTAACTTAAATAAATCTCTAAATAAGCTAAAGGCTAGGCTAGTAGTAAGAGGATTCTCCTAGAAGTATAGTATTAATTTTAAATATACTTTTACTCTTACTTTAAGGTATAATACCTTAAGAGTCTTCCTAGCTATTATTATAATCGAGGATCTAGAGTACTATTAAGTAGACGTTAATAATACTTTTACTAAGTTATTCTTAAAGGAGGAAATTTATATAGTACTTCTACCTAGTATTAATCTCGCCCTTAGCTAAGTACTTAAGGTTCTTAGGAGTCTATATAGTCTTAAGTAAGTAGCGAGAGACTAGAACTAAAACTATATACTATAGCTTTAGAAGCTAGGCTTCGTTTAGAGCGAAGTAAACTCGTATCTTTTAATTTACTTAGAAAGGAAGATACTTCTCCTTATCTACGTAGATAATATCTAAGTAGTATATAAGGACATTAATAATATCCTATAGTTTAAAGAGGCTTTTACCTTTATCTTTAAGATTAAGGACCTAGGAGAAATTAACTTTATCCTTAAAGTAAGAATTATAAGAAATAGGGAAGCTAAAATAATTAAAATAAACTAGTCTTATTATATTAAAGATATTTTTACCGAATATAATATAGAGAAAGATAAAGCTTACTTAGTAAAGGTACTATTAAATAGCTACGATATACTAAGACTAGCTAAACTCTAAGATATAAGGGTAAACTAAAGAGAGTACTAGTATCTAATTAGAAAGATAGTTTACCTTAGTATTCTAATAAGGCCTAATATTACCTTTACCTTAAGTAGACTAAGCTAGTACCTTGTAAATCTAGTAGAGTTTTATACTAAGGTAGTTAAGGGAATCTTAAGGTACCTAAGATTAAATACTAACTTAGTAATTATTCTAGGAGTATACTAAGACTAATATCTAACTAGCTTTTTTAACTCTAACTATATAATAGATAAACGAGATAAGATTTCTATTCTTAGTAATATATTTATACTCGAAGGAGAGTCGATTAATTAAATAAGTAAGAAGTAAAAGTTATTAGTAACTTCTACTATAAATACTAAATATATAGTAATATATACTTACTTAAAGTAATTATAATAACTTATATTACTCTTAAGAAATATAGGCTATTAGTACCTTATTAGTAGCAACCCTTTTAAGCTAATAGTTTAAGAGGAGCTAAAGTTTACTATTAAATTACTTATTATACTTAAAGGAGATAATTAAACTACTTTCTCTCTTATTTAAGATATATATACTTATAATAGATTAAAGTATATCGATATAGCCTATTATTATATTAAAGATCTATATAAGAGGAAGAAGATTAATATTAACTTTATTAATATATAGGAGATAATTACTAACGACTTTATAAAGCCTCTTTAAAGTTAGTATTTCTAGAGGTTTATTAGTTAACTTAAACTATCTAAAGAGGACTAATCTAGCTAAGGAGGAGTATTATAAGATAATAGTCGCTTAGTCTAAATAGATAGTTATATAACTTATTAAGCTAAGCGAAGAATTTCTTTATTTCCTAGTTACCATTATAAATAGCTTAATTAATTAATAAGTTATAGTTAGTTTTACTATATATTCGGTTATAGTTAAGTACTTAGTTTAACTATTACGACTTTTATAACTACTATAAAAAATAAAAGATTATTATTCTTTATATACTTTTATACTTATCGTACTTATTATAGCTACTTAACGTAAGCTATTTTACCCCTTAAAGCGAGCGTATAACGTAGAGATTAATAGCTAGTTATAGTACTCTACTATATAAGTTAAGAAAGAGGCCTTCTTACTAGTCTTTTATATTACTTTTAATAAAGTAATTATAAAGGAAAATATCCTAGTAAGCTTTAAAGGCGCTAGTTTAGTTCCTTATAACTTAAAGTAAGTATTATTAAAGCTTAATATAGTACTTTATACGCTAATACTTATACTATTAGAAGTTACCTTATAAGAGTCTAAAATACTAGCTAACTTAAAGGAAATAAAGGCGTAAATAACGCTAGTTTATAAGTAGATATAACTATATAAAAATTTGCTTATTTTACCTCTCTTATAAGCTATAGATTTACTTACTAAAGGTATAGCTATTATAAGTTATAAATTAGAGTTATAAATAAGGAAATTATAGGTCTTTAGAAGTTAATTAAAGTATTAATAAAGTAACGTAGTTATAAAAGAAAGTATATTTAGATAGAGGAAAGCTTAATAGTAAGTAACGTATAAGATTTAATAGCTTAAAAGTATAGTAATAGTAAGGAGGATACTAAATAGTTTATAAAGAAAATACGCGCGTAAAAGTACTATAAATATTATAGTAAAACTAACTATAATATATATACTTATACTATAGAAATAGTAGATCTAAATAATAGTAATACTTCTAAATAGTACTATAAGCTAAAATGTCTTTTTATATAGTATTATAATATAGAAGTAATAGTCTATAATAGTTACAATATTAGTAAGGGATAGCTACTTAGTAATAAAATATATTATACTTAAGTTAAACTTATAAGAAATAAGTACTATAAAGACTATAGTAAAAGAAATAGCTAATAATTTACTAGTTACGCGTAATAAAGAGCCTATTAGTAAATACTAAGTAAATAAGTTTAAGATATATACTAAGGAAGTTAAGCTTTAATATAGTCGTTTATACGATTATTAGTAAGCCTTAAATAGAGACGTATATATTATAACGCTTTAGTTTAAACTAGTTAAAAAGATAAAAAGAAGTATAATATCCTAAATAAAGATATATATAACTTTAATAAGATAGGCTTTATAATAAATATAATTAACGCTTAAATAGTCTTTATAGGCTCTAAGAAATAAAGTAATTTTAAAAGATATAACTAAGTAACTAGGAGTAAGTTATAATTATTTAAGGTATTTATATTACTAAGTAAACTATTTTACTTTTTATTATCTTTAGTAGTAAGGTTCTTATATTAAGCTAATATATAAACTTACCTTACGATTAAGTAATTAAGACTAGCGCTAATAACTAGGCGATAAATAAGCTTACTTTAAAGTAGTTAAAGTACTTTAATATATATATAAAGGTATATTAAGTAAGTATATACTACTTACTAATATAGTAAGAAAAACTTTATATTAAGTTAAGTTAAGACTATAAAAGGAAGTTATATAAGTAGTAATAGAAATAGTAGTAAATAATAAGATAATAATAAAACCTAAAATAAAGTAGTTATTAATTAAATAAATAACTATCTTATATATAAACTAAATAAGTAGAAAGTAAAGGTAACTTCTACGTAACTAATAACTTATAACTATCTAGTAGTTACTTTACTTTATACTTTCCTTTTTCCTTAAGTACTTATTCTTTAAGTACTATATAGACCGTACTTATTATATGTCTCTAAGAGTTATATAATCTACTTATTTATTAAAGAAAGATAAGAGTAAAAGCTAATAAGAGTAATATAAATAAATACTTTAGTTAAAATAAGTAGTTAAGATAAGACTCTTAGTTAGTATTTATATTAGAAACTCTATTATAAGGACTTTTACGAAAATTATTCTTATTAAAAATATTTATTACTAATTCTTTTCCTTTACCTTTACTACTAGTATTCTTTTTAGAGCTCTCTTTTAAACTAATAGACTCTACTAGCTTATTATTCAAAGAAACTTTACTATATCTTTACTTATAGTAATAATAAGACTTTATTAAATAGTATTAAGCCTTAGTATTTATAGTTAACGTAAATTATAAGGAGGTTAACTAGGTAGGAAAATCGACTACTAAACTATTACCTCTTTCGCGTTAATTACTATTTACGTATTATAATAAGGATATAGTCCGAATTTAAGTTACTATATATATTTTTAAGTATTTCGTTTTACTCCTCCTTAACTATTTCTGTAATTAGACGCTTACGCGGTCGCTTACGTAGCTTTTTCTTCGCTATATTTACTTTCGCTTTCCTTACTATTTTAAGTACTTTTTATATATTAAATATAAAGTTTCCTTTTAATATAACTTACTTACTCTTCTTTCTAAACTTTTAGGAATTAAGAAGTTCTTACTACTCTTTAACTTACTTTTATAAAGTTATATTCTTACTATACGTTACTTTAAAAGCGCGAGTTATTTATTTTATATAGTACTTAACTAAAGAAGGAAGATTTTATATAGCCTAAATTACTAAGTTAAGTACTATATTTACTTTATAAAGTTTAGTACTATTTAAAGGAAAGTTATATAATAGCGAAAGGTCTAAATCGACTTATTATAAAGGTATATAAGGTTATAAGTCTATTATAGTTAGCTTTATAAGTAACTTATTAAGTAACGTAAACTATAAGGAAGCTAACTAAGTAAAAAAGCTAACTACTTAAACGCGACCCTTTTATCTTTAAATATTTCTATTATTAACTATAAGCGCTTTTATACTTAGTAAGCCGACTTATTTTAAAGCTAATATCTAGGATACTATTACTACTCTTAAAGAAAAGAAATATACCTTAATTTAATAAGTAGTTAGCGTATTTAAGATCCCTTATAATACTCTACGTAATTAAATAGTAGGATATAAATTACGCGCTATAGCGTATAAAATAAAGTAAATCCTCTTAAACGCGAAAGAAAAGATATTAATACGATAAATTATACGTCTTATACGTACTAGATTCCTCGCTTTACTCGCGTTAATTATATAAATAGTCGAAGAAGTTTAACGTAAATATATATAGTTATTAAAGACTTTATAATTATTCCCTTAACTAATTAGTAAGAAGTAGCTCGACTACTTTAAGACTTATTATCCTAAGATCTTAAGTATTTAGACTTATTAAATTAAGAGCGCGTACTTTAATATAATAAGCTATAACGTTATAAAGAGGTAATTTAATATAGTAATAAAGCTTTTTATAGAATATAACTACTCTTTAGAGTATATTTATAATATAAACGAGTTTAACTTTACTATTAAAGTAAGCTAAATATTAAGAGTATTAGTTAATATACGCAAAGTATTTAGCTAAAAGGTAGTTATAAGCTATTAAGAGTAAATAATAGTAATCGAGTATATAAGTACTACTAAAAAGCTATATTACCCTTAATTATCTTTAAGGCTAAATATACTAATATAGTATAAGTACTTATATATACGCCTTTAAACTAGAAGTTCTCGACTAGTAGTAGTAGCTAGACGTCTAATAGTTACGATTTATAGTAACTAACTATAATTTTTAAGTCCTTAACGTAACTTAATAACCTTATAATATAAAGAATATTAATTATAGATAGCTATAATAGCTATATAATAGCGAAAGTAATAGCCTTTTATATAGAGAATATAATCGACTTACTTATCTTATTACCTTACTATTTATATATACTTTAGCTACTTAATATTAAGGTATTTATACTAACGTAAACTACGGGAAGCTAGTTAAGTAAAGTAGTTAGTTACTTAACTTCTACTCTTTTAACTCTATTAATTATCTACGTACTATAACAATAATATAATTAGAATCTAAGTCGCTATATACGTTTTTAGGTACTTTATTACTATCGTCTTTAAGTACTTCTTTAATTAGACGCTTACGTAGTTATTTACGTAGCTTTTTACTTAATAACTTTACTTTAATTACCTTTACTATTTCGAGTACTTCTTTTATATTAAATATAAACTTCCCTTTTAATATAACTTACTTACTCTTCTTCTAAGTCTTTTATATATTAAGAAGCTTCTCTTATTCTTCTACTTATTTACGTAAAGTAACGAGCTTACTATATATCGCTTTAAAAGCGTAAGTTATTTACTTTATATATTACTTTACTAGTAATAGAACGTTTTATATAGCCTTAATTATAAAAGTAAAAAGCGCGTTTACTTTACGTAGCTTAGTACTATTTAGTAGTAAGCTATTAAGTAGTAACAAGTCTAGATCTAGTTATTATAGTAGTATATATAGTTTTAAGTTTACTATAGTCGACTTTATAAGTAACTTATTAAGTACTATTATAGGGCTTAAAAGCTAGAAGCTAGTACCTCTCTATTTACTAAGAATATTATAAGTAGTAAGTACCTTAACTTTCGCGTATATATATATCTCTATTTATTTTATACGCGATATATAGTTAGAGTTAATTCGTAAGGTAGCGTTAGTTTCTAAAGCTAGCGTACGCTTTAGTAAAGTAGATATACTAATATCGAGTAGCTAGAGTATATATAAATAGTAAGGTAATAAAATAAGTAAGTCGATTATATTCTCTATATAAAAGGCTATTACTTTCGCTATTATATAGCTACTATAACTATCTATAATTAGTATTCTTCGTATTATAGAGTCTTTTAGTTATATTAAAAGCTCGAAAATAGTAATTAGTTACTAGAGACTATAACTATTAAATATTTAGTTACTACTACTAGTCGAGAACTTTTAGTTTAAAAGTATATATATAAGTACTTAAGTAGTATTAGTATACTTAGCCTTAAAGATAATTAAGGGTAATATAGCTTCCCTAGTAGCGCTTATATACTTAATTACTATTATTTACTTTTATTAGCTACTAATTTACTTTTAACTAAATACCTTATATATATTAATAAAAGGTTTAAATAATAACTTACTTTAACTATAAAGTTAAACTTATTTATATTATAAATATACTTTAGATATTACTACGTTAAACTACCTCTTTATAATATTATAACTTATTATATTAAAGCGCGCGCTCTTAATTTAGTATATTTAAATACTTATAATCTTTAAATAATAACGTATTTTATTACCGAGTAGTCTACTATTACTAAGTAGTCTACTCTTACTAATATCGCGACTATTATAAACTATTACCTCCGTACTATAATACTATATAAAGATATACTCTAGCTTATAATACTATTTAGAAGCGTTACTATTATTTATATTTACTATTTCTATAGTATAAGTACGTATATTATAGCTAGTCTTATTATAACGTTTATAATACTTTTATACGCGTACTTTCTTTATAAGCTATTTAGTACCCTCCTTATTACTACTATTCTTTTTAGTTATTAAATCTTATACGTTACTTACTATTAGGCTCTCCTTTATTTAAATAACGTAAACTACGAGGTAGTAAACTAAGTAGAGTAGTAAACTATTAAAATACTACTCTTTTAGCCTTAGCTACTATTTACGTATTATAATAATAATATAGTTAGAATCTAAGTCGCTATATATATTTTTAGGTACTTTATTACTATCGTCTTTAAGTACTTCTTTAATTATACGCTTACGTAGTCATTTACGTAGCTTTTTACTTAATAACTTTACTTTAGTTACCTTTACTATCTCGAGTACTTCTTATATATTAAATATAAACCTTTCCTTTAATACGACTTACTTTCCCTTCTTTTAAGTCTTTTATATATTAAGAAGCTCCTACTACTCTTTTACTTACTTACGTAAAGTAACGTTCTTACTATATATCGCTTTAAAAGCGCGAGTTATTTACTTTATATAATACTTAATTAAAAAGAAACGTCCTAGGTAACTTTAATTGCTAACTTAAGTATTACGTTTACTTTACGTAACTTAGTACTATTTAAAAGAAAACTATCTAGTAGCGATAAGTCTAAATCGAGTTATTATAGAAGTATATAAGGTTATATATTTACTATAGTTAGCTTCGTAAGTAGCTTATTAAGTACTATTATAAGGCTTAAAAGTTAAAGACTAATACCCCTTTACTTACTAAGAATAATACTAGCCTTAAGAGCCTTCGCTCTTACGCGGATATATATTTCTATCTATTTTATACGTAATATATAGCTAGAATCGACTCGTAAGGTAGCGTTAATCTCTAAGGTTAGCGCGTACTTTAGTAGCGTAAATACCCTAATATTAAGTAGCTAGAGTATATATAAATAGTATAGTAATAAGATAAGTAAGTTAATTATATTTTATATATAAAAAGCTATTACTTTCGCTATTATA
Source organism: Taxawa tesnikishii (nom. ined.) (assembly GCA_030247885.1). Classification (NCBI taxonomy): domain Eukaryota; kingdom Fungi; phylum Ascomycota; class Dothideomycetes; order Dothideales; species Taxawa tesnikishii (nom. ined.). The sequence continues at coordinate 45,806 of JAPDRO010000030.1, forward strand.
TAACTACTATAGCCGTCTATAATTAGTATCTATAAGGGTAGTTTATAGTAACGTATAAAATACTAGGACTTAGTAAATTATAGTAGAAACTAATTATTATCTTCCTTTAAGAGAGCCTCGAGCTTCCTTATAAGTAGGACGAGTTCGCTTCATAGACGAGTCCTAGGCGTTACGTAACTACTTATAATAATTACTCTCCCCTAGGCGTTACGTAACTACTTATAATAACTACCCTCCCCTAGGCGAGCTATCTTAACTTATAGTATTACTTTAACTTAGCGCTAGCGTTACGTATAGGCTCTATAGGCTAATATTAACGTCGCGTATTTTACTTAAATAATAACATTATAGGATTCTTAATTAATAAAAGTAGTAATATACTTACGCGATATTATTTACTTACTTATATACTACTATCGATTTACTTATACGCTACTAGCTATTATACCTCTTAAGACTCTATTTAAGCGCCTAGTCTTAGCTTAACTAACTATACTAGTAAGTAAGGGTAATATTACTTCCTTATTACTAGTAGTTACCTTACGTATCGCTTCCTTTAATTTAAACGTTTAGTTTAAATAAAATACTTATAAGCGCTATATAATCTATATAGTTACTAAAGGTATTATCCCTAATATACGACGCGTATATAACTTATTAACGCTTTAAATAGGTAATAAATATAACGCGAATTATAACCTTATAATCGCGCGTAAGTACTCTTACTATATCTAGGCTTATAAGCCTTATATAACTATTATTAACCCTTAGCTCTTCCTAGTTATTAATAAGGTATATATTACCTATAAGGAGCTAGCGAAGCTTCGCTATATTAGTAACGTTAAGGAGGAAAATATTATAAAGTTAAAGGAAGTTTTAACTTAAACTTAAGTTACTACTACTATTACCCTTAATACCTAGTAGTATAATTATAATAAGGTCTTAAGTAATACTCCTCTAAAGCGCCGTCGTATTACTACTATTTCGTAGTCCTTAAACTTAACTTACTATAAGGAGGTAACTTGTATTTACTTTACCCTTAAGAATATAGAAGTTTATATAACTAAGTTCCTAAGTATATTTAAGGTATATACGTTTATACTTTACTTTTACTACGCTTACTAACTACTAGTATTTCTCTAGCGCTCCGCCCTCGCTACCCTTACTTTTATAATTAAGGAAGATTTTAAGGTAAAGAGTTTTAAGATAAAAGTTTAAGAAATAAGAAGTTAAGGACTTATACCTCGTAGCTTCTATAAAGTTAATATATTATTGTAGCGCCTTCGAGTCGCCTTCGTAGTACTTCCTACTATATAATAAGAAATAATAATAAATTTTAGAGGTAAAGAGCCTACGGGCCCCTTCTTCTTTACTTACGCTTCGCTTTCGTTATAATTATAACTTACTATTAGTTCGCCTCCTCTAGCTAATATTTATTTACTTCTTCCTCTTCCTCTTTACTTACGCCCTCTCTATACTTCGTAGGTAACTATCTTATTCTATAAGTTTTTATACTATCTTCTAGTACTTATTTATTATATTCCTTTAGCTAGCCTTTTTATTTTATAAGGAAGAATTTAATTTCCTTTCTTATTTTCTAGTCTAGTACTAGTTTTACTTTATATTCCTATTTACCTTTTATAAGGTTAAGTAATAGTAGCTCTTCTACTAGTTTACTATCGTTTTACTTATAGTATACTTCGAGGAGAAATACGTAAAAGATATTATAGATTCTATATACTAATAAGAGTACTAGGTAATACGCTTATAATTTGATAGTAATAAGTACCTTAAAGGGCCCTATAAACTTATATAAGAGCTTCTTATTTAGCTCGTTAAGCTAGAGATTTCTAGTTACTAATATTACTATATCTCTAACTTTATATATTTTTAGCTAGTATTATTTATTATATACTTTACTACTCGCTTTAAATACGCGTCTCTAGCGCTCCTCTAGCGCTATATACTCTTCCTTTAGTTATTAAACTTATTCTATAACTACTAGTACTCTTCCTTTCCTAGGCTTATCTCGAGCCTTTATATAAAGTTTTAGATTATATTTATAAAGGGCATAAAAGGGGCTTATATAAGTCGTAAGGTACTCGCTATTATTATAAGTAAACTCTACTAATAGTAGCTATTTTGCCTAGTTTACTTACTTATTACTATAGTAATAGCGTAAGTATTACTTTAGCGTCTAATTTTATCTTTCTATTTACTTATCTATTTATAAGTAAAACGCTATACTAAGCCTTTAAGTTACGTATACTACGTAGTAAAAGTCTAACTAGAACGTACTTATAAATATAAAACTTCTATTTAATACGATATTAAATAGTATACTATACTAACTAACTACGTAGTTTATTATAAGATCTAGTATATTTAATACTATATAAGTCTTATTTATAGGAATATACTTTACTATCTTTATATAGTAATTAATAACGACGAGGATTATATTATAAATACTTTCGCCTTTCTTACTTAATAGTAAGTTTATAATAAAGTCTATAAATAGTTCCTACTATAGCCCTATAGAATATAGTAAGAAAGTAAGCTTACTATAAGGCTAGTAACGCTTTACTTTTATCCTCTAATATACCTCGTATATATATATATACTCGGCTATATCTACTTATAAAGATAATTAGTAATACTTCCTCTTTAGTAAGGTAATAGTCTTTTCTTTACTAAAGTAGCCTACTAGCGTATTATCGTAGTATATACGTAATACTTATACGCGTAATACGCTATCTTTAAGTATATAGAAAGAATTTTCTTTATATAAAAAGTTTCCTTTTAGTACTACGTAGCTACGCTACTAGTAACTTACTAATAGCTCGTAGTTATAAAGTCCCTATACTTTTAAGTTAAGGGGTCTTCTAAAAGAAGTATAAGGATTATATTTTTAACTTCTAGTTAGGGATTATCCTAGGGGTTTTTACTATAATAACTATAACTATAGTAATTTTAAGTAAGCCTAGTATTATACTAGTACTTTAAAGACGTTTCTCTTACGTTACTTCTTAAGTAAGGAGTAGTTAGTTAAGGCCTTTTCTTAATAAGGGTTTAACCTTATCTTTATAATACCTTTTTAGAGTATTTATAACTATTATAGTAACTCGTTAAACTAATAGTAATTTACTTACGTTATTACTTTACCCCTCTAGGGCCGTAAGCTTATACTATAGTATAGGAAGGAAATAACTCGTTATATCTTCCCTTATATTATAGTCTAAGTACCTCGATAGTATATTAGTAAGATTTAGCTTTCTTACTTAATACTTAATTATAAAATCGAAAGTAAATAAGGTAATAGCTTATTTAGCTTACCTTCTATTAAGTTACTTTATCTTTATAAAACTCTTTAGGTTATTATAATCTAATAGTACTTAAATCGAGTACGAGGCTTCTTTAAGGTAGTAGCGCTAATACTTAAAGGCCGCTACTATAGCTAGTAATTCCTAATTATATACCTTATAATTTTACTCCGCTAGAATTATCTTTTAAAACTAGAATATAATCGGGTATTAGTTCTTACTACTATTATAGTCTAGTAGTAACTAAGAAAGTATTACCTCTAGGGCGAACTTCGATATATTACTTTCGAGCTATAAGTATATTACTAGGTCGTAATATACTAAAATAAGAGCTTTTATAAACGCTATTTTTAACGTACGAAACGCCCCCTCCTTAGAGTTAGTTTACTAGATAGGCCCCGATTTTCTACTCTTATAACTACTCTTTAGTAACTTAGTTAATATAGTTACTTTCTTTAAGTAGTTCTTAATAAACCGTCGATAAAAGTTAGTAAACCCTAGGAACTATTATACGTTATAAATCGTTTTTAAAGCTAACTATTCCTTAATAGCGCGTACTTTACTCTTATCTATTATAACGCCTTTATAGCTTATAATAAAACTAAGGAACTTTACTTAATATACGAAGAATTTATACTTCTTTTAGCTTATAAATAGTATATACTTCCTTAGTTACTCTAGTACGACTCGTAAGTACTTTACGTACTCTTCCCTTATAGTACTATAAATAAGGATATTATTAAAATATACTATATAAGAGACGTTTACTAAACTTACTAACGCTTTATTAATATAAACTTAAAACGTTACTAAGGTATTAGTTAAGCTAAATAGTATAACTAGATACTTAAAGTATTTATAGTATATATAAAACGTAGTCTTCTACTCGTTACCCTACTTAATTAGTATATAATAATAAGTATCTTTTAAGTCTAGCTTAGAAAACTACTACGCGCTACTAAGCTAATTTAAAGTCTTACTAATTAGAAGTAATAAATAGCGATTCTTAATAGTAATCTTATTAAGACTTTTATAGTTAACGTATAGCCTTACGCTCTTATCCTTCTTCGAAACAAATAAGATTAGCGTACTTACTATAGACTTAAATCGCTAAATCTAACTATTTACTTATATAATAACTAGGTAATTTCGGAGTATTTTTAACTCCCTCTCGGAAAGGTTATATAGGGACTAAAAGGGTAACTTCTTACCTTTTACTAAGTCGATTATATACGTTACCTCTTCGGGTTATAAAAGGTTTACTATATCCTTATAGTTAAAAATATCCTCTAGATTTACGACCTCTAAAAGTAAGGCCTTTTTACGAGACTCTTTACGTAGCTCTTTACGTAGACTTTTACGTAAATCTTTACGTAAACTTATAATAACTATATAGAGAATAATAAAGACTTAAGGCTTTCCCTTATAGTCTTATATAAACTAGTTAGAGTCTAAGATCTAGTAGACGCTATAAATAGTACTATAGTACTAGTAATTTATACTCGAATCGATAATAATACTTTCTTAATACTATTATAACCTTCCTAGAATTACTAGTAGTCTCTTTACTTTTATTATATAATATAGGAAATTTATTTCCTTTTCGACTTTAATAGAATTAGTAATTCGGATACGTAGCTTATACGCTTTATAGTAAAATACTCTTAAGCTTTAAAAGGATTTTAGTTTTAAAAGGTTCGCGCTTTACTATAAGGCTAAATTATATTATAATATAAAAGCTTATAAGACGATATTATAGTTAGTAGCGTCGTTTAATAGAAAGGTAGTCTTTATATAACTATAAAGCGTAATAACTTTACCTCGTAAGGGAACTACGAGTTATACTTAGACTAAAAGGTAAAGGAAGTTTAACGTTAGTTCTTTATTAACTTCCTCCCTTTTCCTATATACCTTAGCGCTAGTTCGTTAGTAGTAACCTTACGTATAATAAGGCCGCTTTTAGCCTTTTCTTTCTTTAAGGCTTTATAGTCTTAGGAGTAATATGCTTTCTTATAATAATTATAGTACTTTACTTTACTTAAAAGTACGGATATTTTCTAGTCGCTTTTAATATATAAGTAAAGCGTAGCCGTAGATAAGGTATATATATATAGGTTATCCTACTAAGGCCTCTTTACTAGGCCTTAGGAATTCGATCTTCTTATAAAGGGTTACTTATAAAGTAAGTATATACTACTACTAAGTTAGTCGTTAGTTATTTCTATATAAGTTACTAAAGAGATTAGCTCTTATTTTATGTCTAGAAGGGTATTATACTTTATAATTAATAGGCGAAGTTTAGGCCGTAATTTAGTAAGTAAGTATTATATACGCTACGCCTTTATATAAGTAAATATCTAATCTTTTAGCGTAGTTAAATAAGAAGTAAAACTAGCTACTATTTAGTATTCCGTTTATTTTACTACGTTATACTAATAGGCTATAGTAAGAGCGTAGTTTACTAAATCCTTAATAAAGTCTATATAAAAAGTCTTAAACTAATTATAAGTACTTAGCTTATTTACGTTATATTACTAGTATTACTTCTCTACCGCCTTACTAGCGAGGTATATAATACTATATAGGATCTTCGACTTATTTATAGTAAAATAATAAGGATTTATCGAGTAAGTAATATCTAGGGCGCGTATAAAGGTACGTACCTCTTTAAGGGTCTTCCTTAAAAGGAAGTTAATTTATTTACCTTAATAAAGGACCTCGGCGCGCTAGGGGTAGTTTATATAGAATCCGACGACGCGCTACTATTAGTATCTATCCTTAAGGCTACCTTACTTATAGTATTATTTATTATCCCTAGTTATTCCTCTTCTTCTTCCTCTTATAAATTTTATAACTCGCTATCTTCGTATAAGGAAACTATAAGCGTAGCGCTAGTAGTATAGCGTTACTAGATATTATTACTAATTTCTAGTTACTTTAACTCTTCCTCTTAGTTTAGACGAGTTTACTTTACGCGTACTTCCTTAAGGCGTTTTACTAAGGTAACTTATAATATAAGAACTAGTTTTCTTTACGTTTTACTATCGAGTTTTATTTAGTTTACTTACGCCTTAATATCGACTATTATTATACCGTCTATTAGGTTTTACGAGCTACTACTAGAGTAGAATAATTAGAATTATAAGGGTAGTTTATAGTAATATATAAAACGCTAAGACTTAGTAAATTATAGTAGAAACTAATTATTATCTTCCTTTAAGGGAGCCTCGAGTTCCCTTATAAGTAAAACGAGTTTACTTTATAAACGAGTCCTAGGCGTTATATAACTACTCGTAATAGTATCCTTTATATTATAGGGTCGTTAAGTTATATTAAGGGCTCGAAAATAATAGTTAGTTATTATAAATTATAACTATTAAATATCTAGTTACTATTACTAGTTAAGAACCTCTAGTCCTATAATATATTAGTAGGTATTTACGCTATATTAGTATATTTAGCCTTAAAGATAATTAAGAGTAGTATAGTTTCCTTAGTAATACTTATATACTCGATCGCTATTATTTACTCTTATTTACTTTTAATTTACTTTTAACTTACTATCTTACGTATATTAACTAACGCTCTTAACGTTTAATTTACTTTAACTATAAAGCTAAACTTATTTATATTATATACGCGCTCTAGAGGATAGTTATACTATATAAATAACTTTATTACTACGTTAAACTACTTCTTTATAGTATAGTAAGGAGAACTTTATATTAAGTTAAGTTAAGACTATAAAAGGTAGCTACGTAAGTAGTAATAGAGATAGTAATTAGTAAGATATAAGATAAGAATAAGATATAGAAAGAATAGTTATTAATTAAATAAGTAACTATCTTATATATAGACTAAATAAGTAGGAATTAAAGGTAACTTCTATATAACTAATAACTTATAACTATCTAGTAGCTACCCTACTATATACTTCCCTTTCTTCTTAAGTACTCGTCCTTTAAGTACTATATAGACTATACTTATTATATGTCTCTAGGAGTTATATAATTTACTTATCTATTAAGAAAAGACGAAGGTAAAAACTAGCGAGGGTAATATAAATAACTACTCTAGTTAAGATAAGTAGCTAAGATAAGACTTTTAGTTAGTATTTATATTAAAAGCTTTATTATAAGGACTTTTACTAAAATTATTCTCGTTAGAAATATTTATCGCTAATCCTTTTCCTTTACCTTTACTACTAGTATCCTTTCCGAAACTCTCTTTTAAACTAATAGACTTTACTAGCTTATTATCCGAAGAGACCTTACTATATCCTTACTTATAGTAATTATAAGACTTTATTAAATAGTACCGAGCCTCGGCGTTTATAATTATACGAAAGTAAATACGAAACTTATATACGGCGTTAGCGTAATACTTATTAATAAACTTCTTTCGCTTTTTATTATTAGTACTAAAAAGGATAACGCGCTTAGTTAAAGTATAAGGGTCTACTTACGTAGTACGCCCTATAATTACTTAGGATACTATACTATCTATAATATAGGGGACGACTATTAGAAAAGCGTACGTAATCGTATCGTATATCTAAGGATATTTAAAAGGCGTAAATAGAGGTAAAGTAAGCTTTAAGTAACTAAGGGTAAAAGTAGTTTAATTATTAACTCTAGCATTAATTTCTAGAGTACTAAGGTCCTCTTTAATAGCTATATACTATAGGAATACTATTACCCTCTTTTTAACTAGTCTTCCGTTAAAACTATAAAGGAAGTATAGTAGAGTAATACGTACTTCTTTAGCTTTATAAGGGACTTCCTCCTATTATAAGCTATACTTCTCTTTATCTTCCTTACTTTAAATCTTATTATCGATATAAATAACGACTCCGCTAGAAGTCTTATTACTATTACGCTCTTATACGTTATACTATTATTCTTTAAAATACTAGTAAATACCTTTAATTAAGACTATATAGTTATCCTTTATCTTATTTACTAGGGATATAGTTCCTTAGATTATATTAGTACTATTACTAGCTAAAAGATAGTCCGGATAGTTATTTAAGTAATAGAATTTAGTCTTACTAGCTCTAGTTGCGTACTTATAGTAATATAAGTAAGAAACTAACTATTAATTATAATTAAGTTATAAGTATACGTAGGCTAGATAGTATAGTATATCTTAATAAATAACTTACTAAGTATAGCTATAATAGGCATTACGTAATTAGCCTTAATCGAATTAATTAGTAAGAAGATAAAGATAGTACTTATATATAATAAGCTCTTTTAGTATATCCTTTATAAGGTCCTCTTTAAATAGCTAGTCGAACATATTAATATTAATAGTACTATCCTTTTAAAACTAGTTATAAGTACCTAGAAAAATAGACTCTATAATAGCTCTATAATCGTATTTTTTAGCTAGAGGAATATAGTACTAATATCTATAGAAACTACGAGTATTAGAAGTATAAGCTAGCTTATAAGACTTATAGAATTAATTTATAGTCTTAAAGTTAGTTTTAAGCTTAGAAGCTTTACTAAATAAGAACTCTCTTATACGTATAATTAGCTACTTTTTACTAAGGGCTCTAATATAGTATTTAACTTTCTAGTAAAGTCGAAAAAGATATACCTTATAAAATACTTCGTTATCCTTATTAATAGTATATAGTACCTTCTTTATTAAGTTAGTAATATTAGGATTTAATATCTTACTCGAGAGTTAATTAATCTCTCTTTAAAGAACTTTATATCTCCTACTAATTTAGTAACTATAGCTACTTTTCTTCTTTAAAGTTATTTCTTTTATATTTTCCTTTTCCTTCGGATTAGATAGAATAAAATCCTTAGGTATCTTATTATCGTTTATATTCTTACGGAGATTATTACCGAGGTTATAAGTATTTTATTTACTAGGATCGTTATATAAATTAGTAAGAGTATTTAAATTCTAGTTAAGAAGTATACTAGTTATCGTCCTACGCTTACGTTTCTTTACTTCCTCTTCTTTAATCTTACGTCTTACTCCTTCTAGAAGTAATAAAAGGGAGAGCTCTCTAGTATAAGTATATTTATATTATCGACATTTATAAGTAAGGTTTAAGCGTAGCTACTATATAATAGTTTAATATTAGTAACTTTATAAACTTCTCCTTACTTATTAATAGTATATCCTAGTATAGTTAGGTACTTATATTTTCCTTAATTAAGTAGTAGATATTTCTTAGGGTACTCTTTAATGTTTTCTAAGTCCTTAGGCTAAAATAGTTAACTCTTCTTAAAACCTTTACTTCTAATATAATTACAATATATATACTTATAAAGGAACGCGTAAACTACTTACTTTATAGTAAACTCCTTTCTAGCTAGCTATCTTATCTTAAAGAGGATTATACTACTAAGGTTAAACTAAAAGATATTCGTATCTCTCGTAATTTACTATAAGTTATAGAGAGTTTTCTTAGCTTTTACTTACTCGTCTCTTCTATTAAGAAGAAGTCTTTCCGATTAAATAGCGTCCCCGAAGTCTTCCTAAAAGTTTAGTTTAAAGGTTATTCTTTTCTTATAATAGTCCTATAGTAGTAGGGACTAGTATTTACTTAGTCTTTCTTTTTCCTAGGAGATTTTGTTACTTAAGTTAAGGGCTACGTAGTAGTATTTATCGTTATTATTAATTTTCTTTACTTCTTTAAATACTCGGTAAAATAACTCGGAAATTAAAACGATAGAGTTATTAGCTTTAATAGTACTAATAACTTAACTACTAAGTAAGTTAAGTTATAATATAGTAAGTTATAAGTATAGTTAAACTTTAGTAAATATATAGTAAGAAAATACTATCTTTTAATAGGTTTCTAAGGTATCTATAACTACTATACTTACGAATCGTAGTAGCGTTATTAGTAGTAGCTTTAGGGCGTAGTTTCTAGAGGATTTATAGTCTAGTATGTAAATTTAAATATTTATTACGTATTTTACTTCCTTAAAGGGAAATACGACTAATATCTAAAGATTTTAGTTCTAAAAGTATCCTTCCTTTTACTTCTTTCTTATTACTCCTTATTACTATTATTACTTAATCCTTTTAACTTATAGTATAAAAGGAATATCTTTTATATAAATATAAACTTCTTATCCTACGAGCTTTATACTTTTATTTAGTAATAAGATAAGACTATTATCTTAAGTAAATAAATAAAGGCCTTATTATAAAAGGGAATATAAGAATAGTAGAGAAATAGATAATAAAAGAGATTATTAAGAAAGTTAATAAAGGAAATTATCTAAAGAAATAAATAGAAAGATTATTAAAATAATATAGAAATATACTTTCCTTTTTCTATAAGTTTATCCCTAGACTTAAGTTTTTATATAGCTCTTAGAGCTATATAAAACCTAGCTTACTAGCTAGCTAGCTACTTTATATAATCTTCGTACTATAATAAATCGAATCCTTATAGTACGCTAATAATTACCTTTAGGCCTATATTTCTAATATTTATAGGTAATTCGTCCTCTAGTTCCTCGTCCTATAAATTAATTTTTAATCCTTTATCCTTAGGTAAAGGTATATCGCCTTTAGTAGCTACTAATTAATCTTATAGCTATTTAGGCGTAGTTAGGAAGATAGGCTAGATCTATAGTTTTAGCCGATTTCGAGTATAAGTCCCCTTTATTTTAATACTATTTAAGGTTTCTAGTACGTAGGTACTTATAGGGGTAACGCTTTTAATTTTAAAAGGACTATACTATCGAAATAGTAGCTTATTTCTCCGGATTTTCTTACGTTTTATATTATAAATAAGGACTTCCTATTCGACGTTTAGCTATTTAAACGTAGTATTCTTTTAATTATTAAATTCCTTTACGTTCTACTTTTATATTTACTATTAGTATAGTAGTATATCCTCTAGGACTTTATCTTAGCGTACTAACTATTATACGCGTATAACTACTAAATCTATAGTAGTTTTAATAGTACTTTAGTCTAGTACTTACTATAATAGGAATTTTAGTTCGATTAGAAGAATAATATCTCTTTTATATAGGATCTATACTAGAGATATATTAATAGATCGCCTTAGCGTAATCTAGTCTACTTATAAGGTTTCTAGTAACTATACGTTTTAGAGCTTACTAAACTTAAAAGTAAGCTTTAATAAGTAGTTAATAAGGTTCGAATATTTACGTTTTACTAATCTATTACCTTTAAAATAATAAGCGGAAGTAATAATCTTCCGAATTTTATATTATATAGTTAACGTAAATATATAGCTAAAGTTCTTAAGTCCTTCGTTACTAATTAGTTTAGCGAAGTACTTATATTTATAAATAACGTCCTTATAAAGGAATCTTATAATAGCCTAGCTATTAGGCTTACGTAATACTTTAGCCTCTAGTTACCTTAATACTAATTTTCTAGTAATAACGAAGTATTCCTTACTACTAGACGTAAGTATAAAAATAATATTTACTAACTATACTTCTCTAAGGACTTGCTAGTAAACCGAATATAATTCCTTTATATCCTTATAGTTAGTACGTATCTAATACTCTAGGTAGCTTACGTAGTATCTAGAAATATCTTTAAAGGTATTATTTTATTAGTAATAGTTAGCGACCTTTTTATAAATAACTTCTTATCCTTAGTAATTACTTTTATTATATAGGCTTTAAATAATCTTTCGCCTCTAATTCTTGTTATTAATTACTTGCCGTAGTAGTATATTCCTAGTATTTCTCTAAAATAGATACTAACTACGAACTAGATAGTTAAGCGCTTTTTTCTTAAATACGTAAAATTCCTTAAGATTTATAACTATAAGCTTTTTAAAGTTATAAGGTATTTCGCTATTCTCTAAGATTTCTCTAAGTAACCTTTTACTAACGATATTCTAATAGTAGCCGCTATAGTTATAAGGTACATTTTAATACCCTCGTTAACTATAATAGTATATATAAAAGTAGTAAATAAATCTACGTTAATAACCTTATTAATATCTTACTTATTTAGTATATTATTATTATTCGAAGGATAGTAAGGTCTCTAAGATAGCGTATCTATAGTAGTATATTTAGTACTAGGTATATATTAAACCTCGAATATAAATAGTTATATCTAGGCTACCTATTAGGCTATAATAAAACTAGGAAGATTCGAGGATAATTTATTAAGTTACGTTACTAGCGTTTTAGTATTAACTTTTAAGATAAAAAATACGCTATATAAATATAAGCGTACTTTCTTTAGGGCCTTAAGTACTCCTCTATATTCGCGTTTTCTAGTATTATAGCTAGATTTTATAGTCGTTTAGAAGCTACTTTTATATTATACTAAATACTATTTCTTTTTATTATCTCTAGTTAACTATATTAGAATAGCTCCCTATTTGCGAAAGTTAGAATCTGTAGCTAAAATAATAGATTCTACTCCTTTAGTATAATTAATAGACTTTAGTACTAGAGTATTAGTAAGCTTCGCCTTTAATAGCTTAACTACTTACTTAGCTAGTTTTCCGAAGGAAAATACTACGTCTTTTATATAAGTTTATATAGTAGTACTACTATATATATAAAGTTTTCTACCTAGAGATAATAGTATAAACTTAAGCTAAGGAATACTCGAATATCTATAATATTCTTAAACTTATCTTATTTTAAGATTTTAATAACCTTAGTAGTATTTAAATATTTACTTTCTAAGTCGTAAATATAGCTAATAATCTTAATTTCGAATATATAGAATTAGGATTTTCCTTTAGTAATAGTATAGTTAGTACGTTCTAAATCTATAAGAATACTATCTAACTAATAAATATACTTTAGAACGTATTTCTAAATACTAAGTACTACTTTTATGTTTTCTTCTTTATTAACCGAGCCTTTAATACTAATATTATCTAGAAATAGTAATATTACGTACGAAATATATACTTGTAGGATTTTAGTAATAATTCTTACGAACTATATTACTAAGTTAATAGCTCCTTAAAGTAGCGTCGTTTATCTTAGTAGTTTTAAAGGAGTTATAAATCCTATTATATCTCTATATTTTGTAGTAAGTTTTATCTAATCGTATCTAAAGAAAAAGTCGATAAGGAATATTATTATAAGTCTTATAAATTACTCGCTAAATTTATCTAGATTTAAGGGTAGATTTCTATTATAGATAGTAATATAGTTAATATTTATAGTTATATTAATAATACGGAACTTATTTTGCTCCTTCTTAGTAATAAGAAACTATAGATTCTAGTATAAGCTATAATAGTATTTTAGTAATTTTACCTTTAGTCGTTCCTATAGTATTTCTACAATCTTAGGGATTATTACCTTAAGTATAAGGAACCCTAGAGCTTACTATACCTTATAGAGTATTATCCTAATTTCCTAAGGTAGTACTATATTTAGTTTAACCTTTTCGATTTCTAAGAAGTCTTATACTAGTACTACTTCCCTATTATATAGTATTTCTAATAGTAAATCCTTCTCCTTTAGCTATAGCTACTTTCTAGTTTATAGTTTTATAATACGTTCCTTATTAAGATAAGTACTACGCTAGATCTTAGAGAATTTTAAAATAAACTATTATCCGTATTACTTTACTAATTATAAAAGTAGTTTCTCTCTTACTAATACTCTTTCCCTTTAGTTAATAAGTCCTCCTAAAGTTAAGCTATTAAATAAGGACGAATTAACTAAATCAACCTTATTTACCTTTCGCTTATATAGTATCCTTATATATACTATATTGTCTCTTTTCTAGCTCTTTATATAGGAGCGTTCTTACTCTTAAATCGGACTAATTATATAGGATAAATTAAATCTTTTAGCTATTCGAATCTCGGCTATTTATAGATTTCTAAATATATATAAGAGGAAGGCTATAAGCGCGCCTTTTTAGTACTTTTAGTCTTACGTATTATTATATAACTACGTAGACTAAATTCGTATATTTAAGTTATTACTATCTAATTATTATAGCTATATTATTCTTCTATTAGTCTTACTAGATACTATATCTAATATAAGATTTCTAGACTCTAGATTTAGCGCTAAGCCTTTAGACTCTAAATAACCTTACGTTCTTAGTAGTAGCTACTAGCTAATTATATTTATATAACTCCCGAAGCTATATAAAGATTTACTAATAATCTTACTAGTAGCCTCGCTATTACTAGCGCTTAATACTACGCGTATACTTATATACGTAGCTTTATACTTAGATCTCTCGTCTCTTACTAGTCTATTTAATAAAGTAGAAGCCTTACTAATTATAAAGTTACTTACTCTTTTCCCTACCTTATTATAACTAGTACTATAAAGTAATATAGTATTTCCTTTATAGTACGATTCCGATTTATATAAGGATAAATACTAACGAAAGAAGTAAAGATATTATTAGACTTATTATATATACTATCCTCCTAGGTACTATTATTATAGTTAATTACTTTTAGCTTAAATATATATTCTTATAGTCGTCCTAGGATAATATTATTAAGGAGTTAGTTTATAATAAGGAAAGAGGTAAAAATCCTAATACTACTAAGATAGATAATAACTCTTTAAGTTATACCTTTAAAGGTACTTTCCCTAGTTACGCTACGTAATATTAGACTCGGCTTATTACTAATAGGAATACTAACTTACTTTACTATAAAGGTACTTATTAAGTTATATTTAGACTCGGAATCGATTAGGGCCTAATATCTACTTAGGTAGTTATTTAGCGATACCCTTATAAATAGACTTTTAATATAAATAAGATCCTTATTTATAGTAGTAAATTTATCGTCTTTAAGGGGTTTTTCTTCTTCGTCTATAACTAGTAGTTTTACTTATAATAGCTAGACATTAATTCCTTCTCGATTCCTCTTATTATATAGAGAGATAGCGAATTAGTATTATTATCCTTTAATAGAAAATACTCTTATTTACTACTAGCTATCGTCCTTAATAGATACGTAATATACTATTAGTTTTACGCTAGTATCTCTAGTAGCTAGATCCTCCCTAGCGTATTTTAGATTTTAATATCTAGCGAAAAAGTACTTAGCTACTACTAGTATAATACTAATAAGTTTATATAATAATAGGAATACCCTTATACTCTTAGTTATTTCGAAGACTTTTTAGGATTAACTTCCCTTTAGACTATCTTATCTTATCTTAGCGTCTTTAGCTATATCTTACTATAAACTTTCTATATAGTAGGGAAATCTTTTATACTTAGTTCTAGGCCTTCTATTATTTAGCTTCGCCTTATATTACCTAGTAAAGTTATATTCGAAGGTTTTAGTTTTATAGAATATTTAACGTATTATTTAGTTCTTATAAATTTTAAGACTAAAAGCCTACTAGTAGCCCTTTCCTTTTCTTTTAACTTACTAATTTAGTAGTCCGTAAAATTAGTATTACTTTACTTACTTCCTAGTACCTTATTAATACGTACTATAGTAATACTAATAATTCTCTAAAAGGTTTCGATTATATAATACTAAATAGTAACCTCGTCTTTAGAGTCTTCCTTTTTATTACTAGCTAGTCCTTTAAGTAATACTTTTAATTCCTTTAGAGAGTTTACTATAAGGAACCTTACTTATATAAGGCGACTCGAATATATATTTTCCTCTTCTTTTTCTACTCTTACTATCTAGATAATTACCTTCTTTAGTTCGAAGTATTTTAGTACCTACTTATACTAAGAAGGTTCTCTTCTTTCTTCTTAGTTATAAAGACGTTTTAGAAGCTTATTTTTACTACTTAAGAAGATATTATTACTATTATAGTACGCCTAGCCTTTATACTTATACTCTTTAAGATATATATAGTTATTCGTATTATAACTTAGTTTATAGTAGAACTAGTAATTTATAAGTCCTTAAGGGCGTATAAGAATAGTATTTACCCTTATAGCTAGGGATCTAGAGGCCCTTTAATATTATCCTCTAGTAGTTATAAGTGTTACTTTTATAACGTTTTCTAAACCTTTCTATATATATACTAGTATAAAGTAATTAACTAGCTAGCCTACGTAAATAAATATCTTACTTACTTACTTAGCTAGTTTCTTTATAGCCTTATTAATATACCCTCTACGTACTTAATTAGTCTTAAAGCTTATAGTTATACTCTTTTTCGAAGTATAGTATAATTCTACTATTTCCTTAAAATAACTATTATTAGTTATAGAGCCTATAATCCCTTAATAACTAATCTTTTTATTTAAGAACTTCTTAGTTACCTTTATAATCTTTATAAAGTCTCTAAAAGTAGCCGGATTCTTACTATTTAACTATGCCTTTTAATATACCTTTTCCGACATAAAGGGTACTAGTTTACGTAATAGTAAAGACGCTCGTTCGACTATATTTATATACTTATTTAGTACTCTCTTTTATAGAACCTAGAAGTACTAATAGTATCCTTTCTAGTTCTCTAAAGTTTTACCTTTTTAATCCTTAGCCTTCTTATAAAGAGTAGCTAGTATAAACTTAGTATTCCTTAAATAGTTAATATTATTCTTTTAGTACTTTCGGAGAATTTTTCTCTTTAAACTAGTTTATTTCCTATTTATATAGGAATCTAAAGACTAAATAAATTTAGTAAGTCCTTTATTTATATACTAAGGAAGAGATTTAATAGACTTCTCTAAAATAGTAAAGTTATTAATATATTACTCTTCTTAGTCTTTAATAAACTAAGTAATATTACTACTAGTAAACCTTAGAGATCTAGTAATATTTAGCCCTAGTAAGTTACTACTAGTAATAAGGCGACGGAGATCTCTAATAAATAAGCCTTACCTTCTACTTATACTAATAAATACCTAAATAGGAGTAGTAAGTTAAACTATAGTAAAAGTAGTCGTAGTTTTACCTTAGCTATTACTAAGAGTATAAATAGCTTAACTATTAGACGAGGATATTTCTATAACTAGTAAAAGCTTAGAATTACTATCTAAAGTAAGTCTAGGAATATTATTATAAGTATTAAATAGTATAGAATCCTCGTCGAACTAGTGTCTTTTATTAGTAATATAAAAGGTACTAAACGCTTCTTCTTTTCTAAAAGTAATACTTTAAGTAACGTTCTTAAATATAGTAAGTTCCGTAGATATTATAGCGTAGTAATAATAATATAGTTTCCGTTATAGTAAAATTTCTAATATTATCTTTAGTAGATAAATATAAATCTTTATCTAAAGTAATACTATCGTCTCTATCTTTTATAGTAGCTTAGTACCCTATACTTTATTTTTAATTTCCGATAAGGTTTATCTCTAATATAAGTATACCCTAGTATTTATATAGTTCTCGTATTTTTAGATCTAACTAGGCCTTCGATATTACTTACTCTTATAAGTACGCCTTCGACTCCTTTAATTTAGATACGCTCCGATTTTAAAATAGAAAGCCTTAAGACGCTAGTTATATAATACCTTATAAGGGTTCCTTATATATTATATTACTAATATAGGAGCTATTTCTAGCCTTTGAGGTCCTTCGTATCGTCGTAAATACGCGAGTAGTTAAAGGAGTTAATCGTCCTCCTAGTATTAATTAGAACCTTTACTATTCTCTTACTACTTTACGTACTTCTTTTATTAACTATTTCCTTAAGGGCTTTGTTTTTCCCCTAGTATAGTTACTAAAAAATATAGTAAGGAGAACCCTATATTAGGTTAAGTTAAGACTATAAAAGGTAGCTACGTAAGTAGTAATAGAAATAGTAGTTAGTAAGATATAAGATAAGAATAAGATATAAAAAGAATAGTTATTAATTAAATAAGTAACTATCTTATATGCGGACTAAATAAGTAAAAATTAAAGGTAGCTTTTACGTAACTAATAACTTATAACTATCTAGTAGCTACCCTACTATAATAGTATTATAACTTATCGTATTAAAGTACGCGCTCTCGATTTAACGAGTTTAAATACTTATAATTTCTAAATAATAAGTCTTAAAGTAATTAAGCTACTTCTTACTAATTAGTTAAGGAGAAAGTTATAAAGTCCTTAATAACTAGACGCGTTTACGTTAGATTTCTTTAACTATTTATACTACTAGGGTAAGTAAAGCTAAAAAGCTAGTACGTATAAGACGTATAATCTATCGAATTAATATCTTTTCTTTTACGTTTAAAAGGATCTACTTAGATTCGTATACTATAAAGCGTAAAGTTTATTTAATTATATAATTATATAGAGTATTATAAGGAATATTATATACGTTAGTAGCCTTATAAATAAAAGGGTATTACTTATCTTTTAAAGTATAAAGTATATTCTAAATATTAACTTCTATATAAACTAGTTTACTAGTTATAAAAGTACTTATAACGAGTAATAGTAAAGGTAAAAGATTAAAGGGTTACGTTTTAATAATTTACTACTTTACTTAGTTTATTACCTCGTAGTTTACGTTATACTTTCTTTTACGACTACGCTACTTTATTAACGCCTTAATTAACTTCCGAAGACTTGTAATTTCCCTTATTTATAACTCTAATTTATAACTTATAATAGCTACGCCTTTAGTAAGCGAATTTATAGTTTATAAAAGAGGTAAGATAAGCAAATCTTTATATAGTTATATACGCTTATAAACTAGCGTTATTTACGCCTTTATTTCCTTTAAATTAGCTAGTATTTTAAACTCCTATAAAGTAACTTTTAATAGTACGAGTATTAGCGTACGAAGTATTATATTAAGCTTCGATAGTATTTACTCTAAGTCGTAAGGAACTAAACTAGCGCCTTTAAAGTTTACTAAGATATTTTCCTTTATAATCGCCTTATTAAAAGTAATATAAAAGGCTAGTAAGAAGGCTTTTTCTTAACTTATATAGTAGAGTACTATAACTAGCTATTAATCTCTACGTTATATACTTACTTTAAGGGGTAAAATAGCCTATATTAAGTAGCTATAATAAGTATAATAAGTATAAGAGTATATAAAGAATAATAATCTTTTATTCTTTATAATAGTTATAGAAATTATAACTACTATAACTCTTATAACTATTTATAATTAGTAAGTAATATATACTTACTTAACGCGCCTTTATATACGCGTTAAAGTACTTTAACTACTTTAAAGTAAGCTTATTTATCGTTTAGTTATTAGTACTAGTTTTAATTACTTAATCGCGAGGTAGGCCGACGTACTAGCTTAATATAAGGACCTTACTACTAAAGATAACGAAAGGTAAAATAACTTACTTAGTAGCGTAAATACCTTAGATAATTATAACTTACTTCTAGTTACTTAGTTATATCTTTTAGAATTACTTTATTTCTTAGAGCCTATAAAGACTATTTAAGCGTTAATTATACTTATTATAAACCTAGACTTATTAAAGTTATATATATCTTTATCTAAGATATTATACTTCTTCTTTATCTTTTAACTAACTTAAACTAGAGCGTTATAATGCGTACGTCTTCGTTTAAGGCTTACTAATAATCGTATAAATAACTATATTAAAGCTTAACTTCCTTAGTACGCGTCTTAAACTTATCTACTTAGTACTTACTAATAGGTCCTTTACTATATATAGTAAGTAAATCGTTAGCTATTTCTTTTACTATAGTCTTTATAGTACTTATTTCTTATAAGTTTAACTTAAGTATATATACTACTATTACTTCCTCTTTTATTTTCTTTAGCTTCTTTAAGTTAAACTTATAGTTATATTATACGAGCTTTTTATCGCGTAATTATCTTAGTATTATTTAGGGGATATTATATACCTTAGACGCGTATTTTATACTATTAAGAGAAGTTACTTAAGTAGCCTTAATAGTAAGGTATAATATACCTTTATTATAAGTAAATTACGCGTTATATCGTAATAGTATTATTATAATAGTTTATAATAGTTACGATATTAGTAAGGGGTAGCTACTTAGTAGAAAGTAGCTACTTAGTAATAAAATATGTTAAGCCTTGAATTAATTAAGTTAAGACTTACTAATTAGTTAAGGAGAAAGTAATAGTCTCTTTAATAACTATATATATACGCGTTAGATTTCCTTAGCTATTTATATAATTAATATAAGTAAAGTAAAAAAGCTAATATATATAAGATATATAATTTATTAAACTAAAGTCTTTTCTTTTATATTTAAAAGGATTTATTACAATTTACGCGTAATAGCGCGTAAAGTTTAGCTAGCTATACGATTATATAAAGTATAATAAGGTATATTAAATACGTAAGTAGTAATTTATATCTTTATAAATTCTTTTTATTTAAGGTAGAAATAGTATTTTAAATATTAGCCTTAGTATAAGATAGTTTATTAGGCATAAGAGTATCTATTACTTATAGTAGTAAGATTAGAAGGTAAGAAGGTTACATTTCGGTAGTATACTACCCCGTCTAGTGCATTACCCCGCGGTTTACGTTACCCGACTTAGACTAATTTTCTGCTTCTAAGGGCTTCTAGTTACCTAAAGAAGTTTAAGTGATTAATACCCCTACCTAATTTGTTACCCCGCGGACTACGTTAACAATATCACTCCAACAACGCCCTCGCACTATCTCGCCAGTCCATTGATTAATCATAACATTCGTCCACCCTCTACACCTTCTACAAGGCCCTCTCTCATGAAACCCCGATCACGAACCCAAATCATGCCCCCGCCCCCCTTTCCACCCATTCTCTCCCTTCATCCAACCCTCCCCTCGCTTCGCTCAGTTCCCTCACTACATCCACAAAGCGCCCACCCTTTGTAAGGTTGGACTGTACATAATGATCATATTTCCATCGCATCGAATATTGCGCCGAAGATCCCAATGGCTGAGAGCACTTGAGGCAAATCTCGGAATAGTCGGAATCGAGGGTCGAAGTTGTCCCAATGTCGGAAGCCAAGGTAGTCGGTGAACCCATCAGCAAGTACCAAGATTCCCGCGAGCCACGGAAGGGCAGTAGGAGACACTATAGTTTTCAACAGCGCATTCACAAACGTGATAGCCCCAAGGATGTTCTTGTGATAACTGTAGCATGGGACCAGGGTGGTCGACAGGCACCAAAAAATCCGTGCGCAAGAGTAAGGCAGAACACGGCAGCATTGGTATAGGGCATTGCAGCTGAGCGGAAATGTGGCCCGTATTCGGGATCGTCATTGTCGTGTATTTCGAGCAGAGTCTTTGCAATAACCTCAAACTGAAATTGCGGGGCCAGTAGAGAGGATTGTTGTGCGGTAGAATCTCTTCCATGTGTCTCTGTTGAACTAACGGCTTCGTATTGTGCAAGGGAAGCGGTGCCTTCGTCTAAGCTTGTGTTGGCACTAACGTCAGAGTTGGCAGACTGCCGCCGTCGTTCTACCATCGTTACTTCAACATATCTTAAAAGCTCAAGGGGCAACGTGGATCGGGGACTCTTCCGGGAAAGTATAGCACCAGCCCGGCTACACAAAATCAAATGCAGCATAGCGAAACGATCGCGAGCCAGGGTGCCAGGATCAACCGGTTCGAAGTATCTCCGAATCCTCCATGAGAGAGTTGCTTCTAGTAGCAAAATAACTGCAAGGACCAATAGCGATGTCAATCGAAGTTCAAAAGGACCAAGACAAGTAGCCAGGACCGTAGCGCCAATGAGGATCAGTGATGTTTCCAATATCTCTGCTTGGATCAAGCGGCCGAGAAGCTGAGCATGCCGCACAACCTGTTCAGCATTTGGCCGCTCGACAACCCAGATGTTTTCATCCTCCTCATTCCGTCGCCTAAAATTGACGTCACTTTGCCTTGACCATATGCAATTATCTTGTACTACTCGATGAGCGCATGATCAGATTATACTGCCATCTACTCTCCTAGGCTGAAGGCAGACTACATGCATAATTTAGGCCCCTTCCTGCTTACTGCTGCGGCTAAGCTGTACCGGAACCAAGGAATAGAAGCTGAAGACACAACTAACACATCTATGTGTGGACGCCATACATCTGAAGACATATCTAGTAGACAAGGCTAAAGCGCCACAAATCTCCACCGTTGACTATACGCGAGACTAGTGAGCAAAGCGGAAAGCGTTGTGGGGTGCGGCTCGCCCCGTGCCGTTTCGGAACTCCTTGCATTCCAAGCTGCAAGGCTGAGCCGCAATTTGGCAAAACAAGTGGATACAACAACGAGCGCGAGGCGTGGAAGCGGCATAGATTTTGTTGTAAAGGGACGCAAGCCACACGTCCACAGCTGAAGAAAGGCGTCTGAGTTTCACTATCACCTGCATGCTAGGAAGTTGCTCGTACACCACATTGAATAAGGGGTTTCCCTTTTGGTTCGATTTATGGACATGAACGAGCGCTTTCGCGTAGCGTATGCGTCGCCCACGCGGACCTCCGTTACTGCTAGCGCTCGTGCTTTGCGGCACACTGCATCCAGTCTGACGCTGTGGCGCACCCTTTGCGCGTGACTCCTCTCCTGCACCGAGGATACAGGACGGTTCACCGGCTGCTTCACCGCCTACCCATCGTTTCAGGATATGCCTGCGTATGTTTCGATTAACGTATACAACGAGGTTAGTCAGTAGTAGGTATAGTACTAGAACCTTCAGGTCTTGTTCCGTCCTCTTCCCTGTTGGCATCTTTGCTGCGGTGATTAAGCATACGCCGAATCCGAAACAAAGTGGGCAGAACTGACGCTGAAATTTGGATGTAAGGCGAGCGATCCGTAGGGTTCGCTGGATCAAGATAGAGGCTGCCCAACTGTAGCTTGTGTGCGTTGAGACTTCTTGCAAAACCAGATAGGTACGTTTCTAATTGAGGTTCATGATCTGTCAATACTTGTCAGGCGGTCGACTTAGTTCGATATTCCCGATGGACAGTCTTCCAAAACTTCGGCAAGGGTAGTTATGAAATTGCAGCGACGGGTAGCGAATATAGGCCCCTTGAATAGTAGCAGAGCAAGGAAAGAGATGTACTAGACTGCGGTGTAACGGTAAGGGCTTAAAGCGTCTTAACAGCTTCAAAGCGTTCTTAGAACAACCGTAATATCCTAGAGCAGTTTTGATGCATCGACAGATTTAACTCTATGACCCAAACAACCACCGCCGGAGCTAGACGTGGTCTTAGGCCCTTACCGCGGTGCAGAGACGAGTATGTACCACTTAAGCAATACGACTATATCCGTCCACCTAGTGCTTTGAAACTCGCGTAGGGCGTACTCATCTTCCTAGTAGTATCTAGTCTCGGCATTGTGGAAGGGACTGGTTCTAGTTTGCACGTAGACGAGAAAGTCGGACGCGGCAAATGCACTATCTTCCACACTCCGCTCTATGTCTACGCGCAGATCGTTTTCCTAGACCTCCCATTTAGCGGTCAAAGTACACCACGCTTGATTCTACGTGTCGGAAATTGCTATCTCGACCGAAGGAAAACGTAGGGTAAGTACGGCTACGCCTAAACCACTAACGACGCATCTATGCCTAGCCGCCGCTTGCCTTATGTCCAATTGTGGCATTCTGTCGCATCGTCGCAGCTTAAGTCGTACTAGCGTCGAATTGCAGAGCTGTTATGCATGGTAGAAGCGACCATTCACTAGCTAATGGTGTTATAGGCCCTTACTCCGCGGTCCGTTTGCTCCCCACTCGGGGCTCGTCATGAGCATTAACATCGCCAAGCTCCCGCATTACCGGATGATCTAGAGCTTGCTCCGCCGTGCACCGAGCGTAGGTAGACGCATCCAATATTCTAGATATCAAATGCTCCGCCGACTCTCGTAAAGACCCCGCCAACTTTTGTTGGATAGAATGATGCTAAAGTCTGGCTTTGGCTTATATATCTATTAATTTCTCCATGTTTACTCTAGGGTCTGCTGGGAATCCGCGCCATGGATTCTAGGCGCGCTTCCAGCTAAGACGACCGATGAGGATCTCGTAGGCGACGCAGCTAAGAGTCCATATGTCGACTAGTTTGCCATACGATGAGTGTTTTATTTCCATCTCCGGTACAGAATAGCTAACTATGCCGCCGAAGCCGAGCGATGAATCGATCCAGTCTAGAGGGCTGTCGGAATGGACACGCATAGCTTGACCCAGGTCCAAAATGGCTGCTTATGGGGGTCCTGAGAGACTACGCCAAGGTTTGGTGGTTTGATATCTCGGTGCACATAGCCTTTACTATGCAACGCGGTAAGACCCTTCAACACTTACTTAATGAGAATGAGGCGCTTTCGCGATTCCTACGGACTAGAAGGTTGTGTGAGAGTCAATCTGTACCAATCGTACTAGGCTAATAAAGTCCAGACCAGGTACACTTCGGCGTGGCTTGTCGCAAAAGCTATACAGCTTCTCAGGGTCGATGAGTTCCTTGAACCGAAGGACGTCTCTAGCATCCGTTGATGTCCTTGTACAGTTAGACTTCAGTCAAACTTTTTCTGCCTATGTCCGGCTTTTGAAGCTAAGTCGTTTGAAAGCTGCCATTGTGCCATCTGAGTGGGATGCAGCGTGTATGAGGGTCTGTTTACTACCTTCTCCGGCTGTACTACGAAGTGTCCATTCGCCGAGTTTTGTGTCAGCGTCTGATGGGGTCGCAGATGTGAGACGATGGGGCGTAGGAGCGTGAAGGCAATCCTAGAAGTAAGCTTTTAGTTCTGCTTCGAAGCTCTCTTTGGCCTTGGCTATAGACTGGATGGTGTAGTTGAACCTATAACGAAGGGTTCCGAAGTGTAGGATTTGCGAGGGTTTGTCTAGC
Organism: Taxawa tesnikishii (nom. ined.); assembly: GCA_030247885.1. Taxonomy (NCBI): domain Eukaryota; kingdom Fungi; phylum Ascomycota; class Dothideomycetes; order Dothideales; species Taxawa tesnikishii (nom. ined.). Next base: position 70,803 of record JAPDRO010000030.1, read on the forward strand.
GCCCTCCGCGCGCCATAGTGCAGCTCCTAGTCGCTAACAGCCAAGGAGCGCATAGCTGTAACGCAAAACATGCCAGAAGGCCTGTCAAATGAGAATGATTCCGACGTATGCCGCTTCGTCTCGTTCTATCAAGTGAGAGTAAAAGATCGACACCGATGGGTGAAGCTATCACATTTGCTGCCTGCAGCTCGTCCGGCGCGCCAACCTACAAGTTGATACTTCAGAGTAGTTTGCAACGAGAACATATAGCAACCTGTTCAGATCATAGTGGCTGAGGAAGGTGACGCATCGCGCTCTGCATCGGTTGTGGAGCTAAAGCTTGGGCTGCATGACGTTGAGTGAAGACGATTCTGTTGATCATCTATGATCATAAAAGCGCGATGGTACCGGTATTCCCTAGACTGATCCAAGACAGCGTCGCACACTTGACTGAAAGCTTGTCTTGCCTCGTCGTTGAGAAGTGTAAGTCTGGCAAAGTCGTGCTTCGGCCGCAGTGTATCCAGTGTAGCGACGTCGGGAAGTGGGAGTGGCGACTGTGACTGCTCTTCAGCCAGCGCCTGCATGTCGTCGACAGCAGACGAAGCATCTTGCTGCGTGTTTGGCTGGGTGTCGCCGCCGACATTGGCAAAGACGTTGTGGTCCATTTCTCTGCGCGCTGTTACACATTAGCATTGGCGTGACCGCGATAGGCTTTGCAAGACTGTCAAGGCGAGTAAACGGTGAAATGCGACATAGAATGATCCTGACGAGGCCACAGCTTGGCTTGTTTCTGGTGTTGGCAGGACCCATCAGGAGCCAGATGTGCTGCCTGCTACTAGTATCATGATCTCATCTGTTCCTGACAGCCGCCCCGCGACTCACACCTCCGCTACCGGCAATCATGCGCTCCTGGCCACGCCAGTGCCTAACGGACAGATGACACCCGCCGCCAAGCGACCATGGCGACTGAATACCATCTCGACACCCCCTCACCGCTGTTACCAAAGGCCCCCAAACCACCAACATTGCCGTCCTTGACCGAAACCAACGATGCGCCATCCGCAACCACACCGCCTTCCGCACCCTCCTCTCCCGCCCTCCTGACGCCGTCGCCTCTGCTCTCCCCGGGCGCATACATGGCCCAGCTGTCATCAACAAACGCACCAGAATACTCTCGTCTATAGCCTCCGTCTCGCCCAGCACCAATCAAAGATCCGCAGCGCCTGTCTCACAGCGACCTCGTCACCTACTTCGCTTCGCTACTGACTGCACCCGCCAACGTCGTCGACTATCATGACGCGGATTTTGGGAAGAAGGTACGCTTAGCCTTCAACGTGTCAAGAGTGCGACAGGCTGTTCGGGAGAGCAAATACGGCAAAGAGACTGCAACACGTTGGAAGCGTGGGTTCATGCCCATGGAAGAGCGCAAGGCGTATGCGGAAAGGCAGAAGAAGGTTCTGGAGATGTACGATGCCGGTCTCACAGATAGCTCAGAAAGCGAAAGCGATGAGGACAGGCTGGCCAAAAGTGAAAACAAGTCGCTCGTGGAAATCGATGAACCGTCGCATACAAACACCAAAGGGCACGCCATGACCACGGCCTCCGCAACGGGATTACAAACACCAAGGTCAGCAGGCTCATCGCAGGATCATAAGGCTGCGGCAGTGATGTCACATCCGCCGGAGCCCCGAGGTCAGAAGCGATCATACTCCGCGCTAGAATGGGAAGATGATAAGGGTGTCTCCCCGAAAAGGGTGCGAAAGTTCATTCATCTATCTAGACGCCACGACTGGAGCCACCATGGAGGCTCCGCAGTATGATACCTGTTCACTGTCAGAATATGCCATCCGCCGCTTCGCCTCTAACCACAACAAAGTTGTAATTAGTTTGGCATCCTGCGCAGTATGTTCCCCCATGGTACGCAGACCCTAGGATATATACTTTATCCCAGACTGCCCCTCACTGTATTCTACAGGAATGTTCACCTCTTGGCGTGGGGCAGTGTCCCTCCCATAATCTCCCCACGCGCTTTCGTTCACGTCGCGTCGTCCACGTCCCTCTAGTCTCTATTACAAAACTCACGGATTGTTTAGCTGTCCTCCTCTCTGCGACAGGGCGGCGCTAACCCATATCTTGGCACTAAGGCGACTGACCAACCCCCAACCGTAAGGACGGCGGCATGATGGATAAGGGATCCAGGAAGGACGACAACACTAGCTGTCTTCATGGTGGTAACATTGACGAGGATGACAACGTAACCGAGCCGAGAAATGGGAATTGAGAAGCTCTTGCGGACAAAACGAGGGCCGATGACATCCATGTGTTGTTGACCTCAGATTGACGAGAATTTCTTGTACACGGCGCGCAAAGGGGAGGAGGGGGACCCTTTGTGTGAAACGGAACACGTTCGCTGATGGAAAAGGTTCGCTACAGTTTCTTCCTCAATGCCGGCTCCATGCTCATGCGTTCGTCCCTAGAGACGCTGGAATTCGTTAACCGAGTCCGCGAGTACGGCGAAGCAAAACAAGGACTCTCGGAACAAGACTGCATGCGCGACGCGATTGAATTGGGTTACGAAACAACAGAATCTGGTCGGAGCGGCCTAGCAGGCTAGGCAAGCCAACACGTAAAATTCCTTCCTTAGGGCAAGACCAACGCGTTTCCGGAAGAGATTTAGTGCGTTGATGGCGACGACGGCGTATAGAGACCAGGCATCCTTGCAATACACTTTGCAGGTGCGTAGGCGCACGTTCAGGATGAGGATCCCACCGGGTCCTTGATAAGGAGTTATGCAAATCGTATCAAAGGACTTGTTCATGGTCTAAAGAGGTTCGGCATTTAATACAACAAGAGATTAATCCTGTGGTTTTTTGGACATGACGCAAGGTGACCATGACTAGTAGCTATGAACCAATCGAGTGATGACAAAGAACAGGTTCATCCTGCGTACTTTGAGTGCCATACGCCCCCGCTCAAACTGCTGTCCTTATCGCGAGCCTGCTCGATCTCATCCTCTTTCATCTCCCTCAAGAGTCCGGTCTGTGGGACGCCACCGGTTACGACAGCACTAAGGACCTCCTTGGTGAAACCCAGCGTACCGACTTGGGCTTTCCAGTAAGAGATGTCTGCACCACAATGTCAACATTTGGAGATGGCTGCTAAGCTCACAGAGGCAATACGTACACTTGGCCTGGATCTCGATGAGCTTCATCCTTGGGTCTTCGGGCTTCCCATTGTGTACGCCGTCTCCGAGATCACCAAACCAGGAACTCGCGGCCCTGCTCCAAACTTTTTCGATCCTTGGGTCGTCGTTGCTGCTCGTCACGGCCTTGCCAGTGATGGAAACCCAGTCTTGGTTGCTGCTGTCCTGGAAGGTGATTGTAACTGCGCCTGGGTTCTTCTCGATGTCGTTGAACTTTTGACTGTGTGCATTAGCGAGGAAGAGGAAGTCTGGTCCCGTGCGCTTGGCGACTGCCATAGAGCGATGGACAGGTCCTGTGCCCTCGCGGAGAGTGCCTAGGAGGCAGACCTTGAGCTTGTCGGCAATGGCATAAAAGTCTTCAAACTTCTTGTCGGTTGTAACGTCATTGTCCCATTGCTTCGCGACGGACGGGTCGGTCTTCGAATTGACCTCGTGTGTAGTTAGTTGCTCAGGCATCGCGAAGGCAGATGTAGTTGAGAAAGGGCGAAGAGGCTTGGTTGCAAGTGCTGAGAAGATTGCGGATGGGATGGCTGGAGTAAGTCTTAGAGGAGTGAGCATTGCGTGGCTTGCTTTATGTGCTCGGCGGATACATGCAACACAAGGGTTATGCATGCCGTGAAAACTCAAAGGTTTCGTAGCTTTGTTTAATCGGGCCAATTTATCGAAGATGGTAGGGTACGTCCTCCGTCGATGGGGAGATGGCGATAGGCGAGAGTGTTGGATCGCTGCGGCCACAGGTCATAGGTCATAGCTCCGATCCCACCATTCGCACGTGGCGTGAACCCCGCTTTCCCCTGCATGATATGATGCTGGGAGGGCCTGGCTAGATGGTTTAGGTGGGAAGCGCGGGGGCGGAGGGCAATACATGCGGGGTCGCGGATTCACCGGCGCGGACGTGGCTTAGGCTAGGGTCGGACAGCGTCTCGTAGCCGTGAATCTTGCAAACTAGCACTACATACCCCCTGTAAGATTTAGTATACCCAGACGACCGGACCGGCCGTTGCAGAGCAGAGAACGGCACGGAGCCAGAAATACCACCGTCAATTCTCAACCAACCCGTCCCACGACGAGTGAGACTGACGATGAGGCCACGCCGAGAGACGGCCAAGCGCTGGACAGCATCACCGTGGCCCAACATCCGTCGTGAACCAAGTTCTCTGTGACGGACTGTCACACGTCACCACGGACTCCACCCTTCTCCAACGGGCATATGTCACCGTCCTGTTGCCCTCAGCTCGTGAGCCCCTTACTATCTTTCTAGAACGAGCCTAAGACGATGAGTTGCCTCACTTTTGTACGCAGCGAGCGCTTTACGAAGTCCGTGAGCGTCCGTCAAAATCTAATAGCTAGATAGCTTTCGTGTTTGCTAACATCTTCATTGAGCTGCATTTACTAACCTCTTGGCCTATATCGTAACGCCGAGCCCACTAACGCCGTACATCTCTGCGGGTTCTAATCCTTCCTCTTCGTAACTTACTCCAATTCCTGCTCTTTACGTCCACATTTACAAACATGGTGATTGCCGGCGTCGCAGACGCTAACCAAGGCGGCCAAATTGCTAACATCATGTTTATGCTAAACCTTATCTTCTGCGGTATTCTCGTGGGGCCTTCTTCCTTACTACGCTTCTAGTTCTTCATGTATCGTGTCTTACCTTTGACATACCTCATAAGCGGCATGCTGTCCACAGGCGTGGCTAACACTTACACGCGATGCGCCGACATTGAACTCTTGCGCTTCGACAGCTCAACCAACCAGACCTGCCAACAATTGATGAGCGCTTGGATCAACGGTACCGACGGTCAGCCCGGCGCTGGCGGGTACTCTTCCGATTCCGCCGCCACTTCCAACTGCGGGTACTGCACCTACGATGACACGAACGTTTTCCTGCAGCAAGTAGTCATCTCGTACGGTGATGCATAGCGTAACTTTGGAATTTTGTGGGTGTACATAATCTTCAACGTCGCCGCAGCGATTCTGATCTACTGGCTTACGAGGGTACTGAAGAAGACCAAGACGAGGGAAGTGGACAACAAAGAATGAACGATTCTACTGAAATGTTTGTGGGATCGGTACCAGATGGGACTCGTGAGGGTGCACCCGGAAAGAAGAAGACCGGGTCGATGGTAGCCCAACACTCGAGAAATGCACGCGGTTTTGTTGCCGTTTCCGTGACCGAGGTAGACGTCTTGGTTCCAGTGAGCTTTGGACCCAAGACGCCTCGCTTCCAGAACCTCTCACCGTGCACGCACTTGTAGCTGTTCTCCGGCGGATCCTCAACCAACCCTACGCCCACCTGTCGACTTCTTTTGATGTCAAGAACATCGCTATCAAGTAACCTTTTGGCAAGAAAGTCTCCCTCACCAGCCATCGAGCCTACCGTGTGCGCATTGTGCTCGTGGTCTCAGAGGGGCGAGGCACTATAATAGTAAGAGGATGGTTGGACTACAAGTGAAGGCTTTGCATTTCACCCTCCCGCTGGCCATGGCTGCCGCATGCGAAGCTGCTCATGGCACGATGAGTGTAGGCTTGGCATCTGGTAAGTCGAGCAGAGGTAACCAAAAGGGAGAGCGGATACGCACGTGATGATGAGGGTCTGTTTACGGCCTTTGCTACCAACTACAATTGGACAGCAATCGCGATGCTTTCGACGCCACAGCAGAACAAGTATCAATAACTCCAACGAGAAAGTGACAAGGAACGGGGACGGGGCACAGTAATCGCAGACGGGCCGATGCCCGGAGACGAAACGTCTTGGAATTGGTGGCCGCAGCTAATATGGAAACCCAGCGCGGCCATCTGTTTGAGAGAAGGAAAATGGGCGTCGTTGCTATTGCTAGAAGCATCAGAACGTGTACATGTCCACGGTCGATACACCGATTTGACCCAACGTCGCCGCGTTTGCGCTCTGTAGGATGAAAGGCTAACAACATACATAGACGTACTGTCGTTCTCAACGCAATCGAGATCCCTGGATGACAAAGGTCAAAAATCTCGTCGCCCAGCAATTGGCAAGACTAGCAAGTCCGCTGCTCTAGATGTTCTCCACATCCTTCCTGGGCAGCAACTTGCAGTAAGCCGGAGGCAGGACGAGATGAGCGGTAGAGTCCAGCTCTTTGCGGTGCTGAGCATGAGGGTCAGGCTGGCCGTCTTTGTCGCAGAGGCTCCATTTGTACATGGCGAGCGCATACGCCACAATCATGGCCTACTGGACTTTGGCCCAGCGCATGCCCACACACGGTCTGAAGCCTTGGCCCCAACCGAGGTCTAGTGACAAGCCAACGAATCAGTCTCAGCCGCCTGCTTAACCTCGTTGTAGATTTTCTCTTGCTAGTTAGTATGTATGGCCATGATGTTGAGGAGTTGACCGGCAATGGCGTGCGCATTGGCGGACGTGATGAAGACTGTGCCGAAAAAGGATTCTATCATGAAGTCCTTCCTGTCCTTTAGGTCAATTATCATCTGCACGGGATCGTTTCTGCGAGGAGCACCGGGCTTCAGGCGCTTGTTCACCAACTCGGTCGTGACGCTTTGATGACCGTAGCGTGTGAGACGGCGCTTGAGGTATGGCAGTGTTAGCAGTCAGGGCAAGCTCACGTTATAGGCGCTATAGGTATGCATGCAAGAATCCATGGGGTCCACAAAGCGTTTCCATCGCTCAAGATTTTCCAAGACCTCATCGATCAAGAAGACTCGACAGTTTCGCTTGGAAACGGTTGGCCATATGGCGGCAACATACATGACTCTAGATGGGTTATCGGCCAGAAGAGCTTGCGCGCCGCCGAGCCCGAGATGCCGACTACATGGCGCTGACCAAGCCAGAAACTAAAGTTTCTAGTGCTAGACTCCTTAACAGCACCCTGCCAAAACGACCTGCGGCTGGTTGTTGGCGCCGGCTGCAGATGTATTGACCATACAAAGCACCACTTGCCATTGACGGACGAATCCCAACAAACTTATCAGCAGAGTTGTGTCTGACGTGAGCTTGGGCGCTTGCTTGTGGACTCTGGGCTTCCAGAATGCTGAGGCGAGGAAGGTGACGACGGCCACAGCGAGGGTAGTAAGCCCAAGGTCTACTGGTGACGGGGTGCCTTTCGAGTTCAAGAGGGTAGCCACAAGGGGGATCACTGTCGTGCGCATGGCAGCGGGTCCGACCGCAGTCGAGGTTCCTTTGGAGTAAAAATCCATCCTTCTAAACAAAGGGTTCAGATGTGCTACTTGTAGCTTCGAGAATCTTTAATTTTTAACGCTAACTTTACTAACGTAAACCGCGGGGTAATGCACTAGACGGGGTAATACACTACCGAAACGCGTACTTCTTAGATTTAACTACTATCTATAAACTATAATAACGATATAGTTAGAATCTAAGTCGCTATATATACTTTTAAGTACTTTATCTTCCTTATCCTTAAGTACTTCCTTAATTGTACGCTTACGTAATTATCTATATAGCTTTTTAGCGGCCGAATTTACTTTTATTACCTTTACTATCTTAAGTACTTTTTAAGTACTAAATATAAACCTTTTCTTTAATATAACTTACTTACTTTTCTTTCGAGTCTTTTATATATTAAGAAACTCTTACTATTCTTTTAGTTACTTTTATAAGGTAACGTTCTTACTATATATTATTTTAGTAAAGTAACTTATTTACTTTATATAGTACTTTATTAAAAAAGGTAAGTTTTATATAGCTTTAATAACTAAGTTAAGCGCTACGTTTACTTCGCGTAACTTAGTCTTATTTAATAGTAAGTTATTAAGTAGTAAAAGGTTTAAATTAAGTTATTATAAAAGTATATAAGGTTATTAATTTACTAGAGTTAACTTCGTAAGTAGCTTATTAAGTACTATTATAAGACTTAGAGGCTAAAGGCTAGCGCCTTTTTATCTACTAAGGATATTATATTTAGTAAGCGCCTTATCTTTTACTTAGATATATATCTCTATTTATTCTACGCGTAATATATAGCTAAAATCGACTTATAAAGCGGCGTTTGTTTCTAAAGCTAGTATATACTTTAGTAATATAAATACCCTAATATTAAGTAGCTAAAATATATATAAATAATAAAGTAATAAGATAAGTAAGTCGATTATATTCTCTATATAGAAGGCGATTACTTTTACTATTATATAGTTACTATAACTATTTATAATTAATATTCTTTATATTATAAAGTTATTAGACTACGTTAAGGGTTCGAAAATAGTAGTTAATTACTATAAACTATAACTATCGGACGTCTAGCTACTATTACTAGTTAAAAACCTCTAGTCTAGAGGTATATATATAAGTACTTAGGTAGTATTAGTATACTTAGCCTTAAAGATAATTAAGGGTAATATAGCTTCCCTAGTAGTACTTATATACTTAATCGTAGTTATTTACTCTTAATAGCTTATAATTACCTTTTAGCTAGATACCTTATATACGTTAATAAGAGCTCTCGATAACTAGCTTACTTTAATTATAAAGTTAAACTCGTTTATATTATAGACGCGCTTTAGAAGATAGTTATATTTTATAAAAAGCTTTATTACTATATTAAACTACCTCTTTATAGCGTTATAACTTATTATATTAAAGTACGTACTATTAATCTAACGAGTCTAAATACTTATAATCTCTAGATAATAAGTCTTAAAGTAATTAAGTTAATACTTACTAATTAGTCGAGGAGATAGTAGTAGTTTCTTTAATAGTTATATATATATACGTCGGATTTCCTTAGCTATTTATATAACTAACGTAAGCGAAGTAGGAAAGCTAGTATGTATAAGACGTATAATTTATTAGACTAAAGTCTTTTCTTTTACGTTTAAAAGGATTTATTACGATTTACGTACTATTACGCGTAAAGTTTAGCTAACTATATAATTACGTAAAGTATAATAAGATATATTAAACGTATAAGTAGCGGCTCGTATCTTTATAAATTCCTTTTTATTTAAGGTAGAAATAGCGTTTTAAATATTAGCCTTAATATAAGATAGTTTATTAAGTATAAGAGTATTTATTACTTATAGTAGTAAGATTTAAAGGTAAGAAAGTTATGTTTTAGTAATATACTACTCCGTCTAGTATATTACCTTGCGGTTTATATTATAGATATATATATTAAATAAGCCCCTCGGTAACCCTAACTTTAATATATAAAATAATACGTTAGAAATTTAAGACTATAAATATCTTTAATAAATCTATAATTTCTTAACTAATAGTTTATTTAAATAAAAACTATATAAGTAAAAGTTATAGTATATTTAACTATCTATAACTTTTATATATAAAGTTAAGTTTATAAAGGCTTTATTTAAAAGTTATAAGCATTTTAAAAAGTAACTAGTTTTTAAGAAAATTCGTAATCTTAACCTTAAGTAATAAGTTAATAACTCTTTTATATTAGAAAATTTATATATAAAAGTTATAGTATAACTAATTATCTTTAACTTTTATATATAAAGTTAAGTCTATAAATGTTTTATTATTAAATTATACGCGTTTAAAAGTAACTAGTTTTAGTAACAATAAGCGGCTATTTATAGACTTTTACTAAGGTATTATATAATGCGCAAGAGTCTTTTTAAATAAACATAGGCGTAATATTACTAAAGGCTCGCGTACGCTTTTTATCCTTATTAAATAATAGTTTAATAACTACGTAGTTATAAAACGGCGACTATAAACGCTTTCTATAAACACGCGATAGTACCTACTTATAATATATAGTAAATATAGTTTTTTACTAACTAGTTATAAGCTAGTATATATACTTAATCTCGGGATATTATCTTTCTTTACTTACTTAGTTATAACTAATAGGATATAATACTATATTATAGTAAGTAAAGGTTATATTTTTAACTTTAAAGTAGTAGCTAAAAAAGGACTAAAGCGTACGACTTTCTTACTATTATTAAACTATAATATAAACTATATTACTAAACGATATAGACTCTTTCTTAACTATACGTAATCGACGGTAAACTTTAGACGAGCTTAAGAATACTACTACTTAACTAATCTTAAAAAGGCGAAGACTTTATCTCTTAAGTTACTATAATTTATATTTCTATATACCTTAACTAAATTTATTAGTTATTAAGCGCCTTTATCCTTCGCGTAATATATTAAACGGTTGGTATTAGAGAATAAGCGTCTATCTTTATTTAAGGTATAAGTAGCGAAACTAGATATTCTTTACTAATCTTTTTCTTTAAATACTTTAGTAGTCGCTTCCTTCTTTAGTATATTACTAAGAGTTCCTTAATATAAGGAAGAATAGTATATTTCGTAGTTTACGTTTCTTATAATATACTTTTTATTTCCTAATATATTAACGTACTATTAGTAGTATTATTCTATATATACTACGTTATTTAGCCTTAATTAAGATTACCTATTAGCTAAATATCGAAGGTATTCTTACTTAATCTTATATAAACTAAATCGTATAATTAACTTCGTTAATACTAAGATTTCTTATATAATCTATAATTAGTACTAGTACGTATAGTTATAAAGTAAATATAATAATACTTTTACTAAAGGAATTTCGTTATTATAATATTATAAGTAACTCTATAGCTATTAGTTATTCCTTAAACGTTTAAGGGATTTAAAAGTAGCGAAAGTATTTAACTCGACCTTTACCTTAAGTTCCCTAAGTTATATAATAGTATACTTTACCCTCGTATAAATATTATATATAAGTAGAATCTATATAACTTTCTTAGCGTCGTTTTCCTAGTTAATATAAATAGTATTTATCTAAATATATTAAGACTACTCGCCTTAGTTACTTCTATATATTAACTTTAAGAACTTTTAAAGGTTAAGTTATAACTAAAGAGAATCGCTCGTTATAATATTCGTTTATTTTTGTTTTCTAATTTATATAAGCTAGTTCGACTTCTTACTTTCCTTTCTTTATTTATAAGATAAAGTCGCAAAATTAGGAGCTAAATCTAAATTAAATACCTCGAGAAAGAATATAAGTAAAGGCGAAGATTTCTTTTCTTCTTTAACCTTTCCTAGAATATAAGAAGCTATTAGATAAGTTAATCTTAATAGTCGAATTTAACTAGGGTAAAGACTATAATATTAATATAAGAAACTAAAATACTACGACTTCCCTCGATTTTAAATCTTAATTATCGAGAGTAACTAGTACGTAATAGTTATATTAGAGAGAGTATAGTTATATAACGTATAAGTAGAAAAGGAAATTTCGAGGCTATAAAGTTTTAAAAAGCTTTAAGGGAAATACTAAAGAAGAAGGAGTCTATTAACTTTACTTAAGTAAATATTAAGTTACAAATTACTTTACTCTTATATCGCCTTTATAACTAAGGCAAAGTAGCTATAGTAGACTAGTATATTAATAAGGTTACTTTATATAGTTACGATTATAATATATAAATAGTAAAAGTAAAGTTATTTAATAACGTAAATCGCGGGGTAATATACTAGACGGAGTAATATACTACTAAAATACGCGCTTTTTAAATTTAACTACTATCTACGAACTATAATAATAATATAGTTAGAATCTAAGTTACTATATATACTTTTAAGTACTTTATTTTCCTTATCCTTAAGTACTTCCTTAATTGTACGCTTACGTAATTATCTATATAGCTTTTTAGCAGCCGAATTTACTTTTATTACCTTTACTATCTTAAGTACTTTTTAAGTATTAAATACGAACTTTTCCTTTAATATAACTTACTTACTTTTCTTTTAAGTCTTTCGTATATTAAGAAGCTCTTACTACTCTTTTAGTTACTTTTATAAGGTAATATTCTTATTATATATTATTTTAGTAAAGCGACTTATTTACTTTATATAGCGCTTTACTAAAGAAGGTAAGTTCTACGTAGCTTTAATAGCTAAGTTAAGTACTATATTTACTTCGCGTAACTTAGTTCTATTTAGTAGTAAGCTATTAAGTAGTAAAAGGTTTAAATTAGGTTATTATAGAAGTATATAAAGTTATTAATTTACTAGAGTTAACTTCGTAAGTAGTTTATTAAGTACTATTATAAGACTTAGAAGCTAAAGGCTAACGCCTTTCTATTTACTAAGAATATTATATTTAGTAAGTACCTTATCCCTTACTTAGATATATATTTCTATTTATTTTATGCGTAATATACGGCCGAAATCGACTCGTAGGGTAGTATTAGTTTCTAAAGTTAGCGCTTACTTTAGTAGTATAAATACCTTAATATTAAGTAACTAAAGTATATATAAATAGTAAAGTAGTAAAATAAGTAAGTCGATTATATTTTCTATATAAAAGGTAATTACTTTTACTATTATATAGCTACTATAACTATCTATAATTAGTATTCTTTATATTATAGAGTTATTAAGCTATATTAAGGGTTCGAAAATAGTAGTTAGTTACTATAAACTATAACTATCAAATATTTAGCTACTACTACTAGTTAAGAACTTCTAGTCTAGAGGTATATATATAAGTACCTAGGCGGTATTAGTATACTTAGCCTTAAAGATAATTAAGGGTAATATAACTTCCTTAATAGTACTTATATACTTAATTATAATTATCTACTTTTAATAGCTTATAATTACCTTTTAGCTAAATACTTCCTATACGTTAATAAGAACTCTTAACGACTAGCTTACTTTAACTATAAAGCTAGACTCGTCTATATTATAGACGCGCTCTAAAGGATAGTTATATTTTATAAAAAGCTTCGTTACTATATTAAATTACTTCTTTATAGCGTTATAACTTATTATATTAAAGTATATACTATCGATTTAACGAGTCTAAATACTTATAATTTCTAGATAATAAGTCTTAAAGTAATTAAGCTAATACTCGCTAATCGGTTAAGGAAATAGTAGTAGTTTCTTTAATAACTATACGCGTACGCGTCGGATTTCTTTAGCTATTTATATAACTAATATAAGCGAAGTAGAAAAGCTAGTATATATAAGACGTATAATTTATTAGACTAAAGTCTTTTCTTTTACGTTTAAAAGGATTTATTACGATTTACGTACTATTACGCGTAAAGTTTAACTAGCTATATAATTACGTAGAGTATAATAAAGTATATTAAACGTATAAGTAGTAGCTTATATCTTCGTAAATTCCTTTTTATTTAAGGTAGAGATAGCGTTTTAAATATTAGCTTTAGTATAAGATAGTTTATTAGGCGTAAGAGTATCTATTACTTATAGTAGTAAGATTTAAAGGTAAGAAGGTTATATTTTAGTAGTATACTACCTTATCTAGTATATTACCCCGCGGTTTACGTTAATATAATAAAGGACATTTAAAGTTCCTTCCTTAAAGTCGACATTTTTATTATAATAAATAAATAGAGTAATATTTATAATAGTATTTCTAAAGTAGTAAAATAAGTTTATTACTTTTATTTCGTCTTATTTTTAACCTTCCTATAAGTTACTAATTCTAATAAAAGTATTAAAATAATATCTTAAAGTAATATAAGGACTTTTTTAACTTTTCAAATATTATAAATTATTTACTTATTTTTAAAATTAGACTAAGACTTAATATATTATACTAAATAAGTAAAAGCTAAGTAATATATATAAATAATTAAAAGTCTTCCTTATTATAACGTATTTTATTATCGAGTAACTATTATTACTAAGTAGTTACTTCTTACTAATATTATAACTATTATAGACTATTACCTTCGTATTATAATACTATATAAAAAGACACTTTAACTTATAGTATTATTTAAAAGTATTACTATTATTTAAATCTACTATTTCTATAATATAAGTACGCGTATTATAGTTAGTCTTACTAGAAGTCTTCCCTACTATATATATAGACCTACTACGTATAACGCGTTTTATATAATAATAATTAACGCTTATTTTAAGATAACTTACTTAAAATAATAAATATAAATAAAGTAATTACTAAGTTACGTATCTCTAACTCTCCGAATATAGTTACTATAGTAGTAAAGTATAAACTTATTAGATTAACTCTCTAGAGAAAATAAAAGGGTATTACTACTAATAAAAGCTAAGCTATTAAAGATTTTAAGTTCCTAAACTAGTAATAAAAATAGTAGCTTTTACTATATATTAAATAGCTATATAATCGATACCTTCTACTTATATTAGTAATCGTAGCTAAGATAGCTACTTAGCTTAGTAAAAGAGCTCCTAAGTATAACTAGTATTTAAGGTTTATTAAGAAGTATAAGGATAGGCTAGACTCTTAATATCTTAATAGTTTAGACTTAAAAAGGTATTAAGTTAACTTCGTAGCTTTCTTTAAGCGCTATTTCTTTATTATTAGTAAGAAAATAAATAAGTATTAGATACTACTTAAGAATACTTATAATATAAATAAGAAGGACTTTCTTCTTAAAAGGATTACTAAGGCTAAACGAATTTTTCTAAGAGACTTATAAGTATCTTAAAAGCTTCTTAAAGCTAACTAAGATAAATTAAGAGAGTAAATTATAGTTATAACTACGATATATATAAATAGAATAGCTTTACCTTCTCTCTTAATTTATAATAGTACTTTTAGCTTTATTTAAGACTTATAAGTCTAAGACTTTAATTCTAATAAATACTAAGCTTAGTTTACTTCTTTACTAAGTAGCTAGACTTTTAATAAAACTAGTTTTAAGTAGCTAGAAGACTTATTTAATAAGAAAACCTAAGATAAAGTAAGGAGAAATTAAAGGCTATTATTTATTAATAGTTATAAATCTTATATAACTTTAAAGTTCCTTAAATAGACTTAGTAGTATAAGATCCTTATTACTATATATCCTCCTTACTTTATATATAGACTATAGCCTCTAGATATTAGTTACTTCGCTCTTTTAGCTACTTATTATAGCTAGCTACTTAAATAGTAAACTAGGCTCTTAAAAGGCTAAATAAAAATAACTAAGAGAAATTTCTTTAAGTACTTTTATTTAGTATAATATAAGGCCTTTATAAATAAGAATATTACTTCTAACTAAAGTAAGACTAGCCTATTCCCTTTAACTTTACTTTAGTACTTAATAAGCTTAAGCTAAAGAACTAAAGAAAACTAATACTAAGAGAATTAAGTAAAGGAATATTAAGTAATCCTTTTACTTACTAAGACTCTCCTTTTAGTATAAGGAAGCTAAGAGTAATTATTAATAAGATAGTAAATAGGAAGACTAAGAAAGTTATTAAGAGGCTTAGTAATAATCTTTAAAAGAGTAGGGTAAAGGCTACGCTTAAGAGGCTTAGTAAGTAGTAAGTAATAAAGGCTCTAAGATATAAGAAAAAAAGAGGAAGTATAGTAAGAAGTTAATTAAGTAGTTTAGAACTAATAAGGACTTTAAAGTAATTCTTTTTAGCCCTAGTAAGGTAAGGGCTACTCTTAAGCTTTAAGACTAAAAGGAATAAGAAAAGAAGTAAAAGAAAGAAAATAGAAAGTAGAGAGCTTAAGAGAAAACTATTAAGAAAGTTAAGAAAGAGTAGGAGGCTTAAAAGAAGTATAATAGTAAAGTTATAACTTAAGTTACTTATAAGGCTTCTAAGGCTTTAAAGAAGGCTTAAAGGAAAGTAAAGAAAGTAGCTAGAAAGACTTAGAAATAAGCTAAGTTAAAGCTAAAGGCTTAAAATAAGAAGTTAAAAGGAAGACTAAGGAAGTAATAAGTACTTATAAAGCCTATAGTTATAGAGGAACCTCTAAGTACTTTAGAAGTACTAAAATAGCTTAAGTTAAAGTTAGGGAAAACTATTTATATACTAGTATACTTATTAGAATAAAACTTATTAGAATAATTAAATATTAATTTAAAAATACGTAGCTTAAATCTTATTTTATACTAATCTATATAGCTAGTAGAATTAATTAATAAATTGAAGAATTAGTAAGCTTTATTTATTATACGTAATAAGTCTATATATATAGTAGGAAAGACTTTTATAATATTTATAGTACTTTTACGCGCGTACTTTCTTCGTAAGTTATTTAGTATTTTCCTTACTACTACTATTCTTTTAAGTTATTAAATCTTATATATTACTTACTATTAAGCTCTCTTCTATTTAAATATACTTTCTTTTATAATTATACTATTTTATTAATACTTTAATCGACTTCTAAAGACTTATAATTTCCCTTATTTATAACTCTAATTTATAACTTATAATAACTATACCTTTAGTAAGTAAATTTATAGCTTATAAAAAGGTAAAATAAGTAAATCCTTATAACGTGTTTTATTACTAAGCGGTCTACTATTACTAAGCAGTTCGCCCTTACTAACATCGCGACTATTATAGACTATTATAATAATACCTTTATAACGTAACGCGTAATTAACTTATAACGAAGGTATACTATACCTTACTATTAAGGCTACCTAAGTAACTCCTCCTAATAGCTAAAGATACGTATCTAAGGTATTCGACGTCCCTCGAATAACTCTAAAACGACGACATAATAGAAAGCTTATAACGCGACTATAAGCCTAACTTAAAGAAACTATAAAAGATAAAGAAAGAGGCGATAGTAGTACGTATACTCGAGTTAGACTCGCGAGGAATAGGCGCTATAAAGACTATAGTAAAAGAAATAACTAATAATTTACTAGCTACGCGTAGTAAAGGGCCTATTAGTAAGTACTAGGTAAATAGGTTTAAGACGCGTACTAAGGAAGTTAAGCTTTAATATAGTTATTTATACGATTATTAGTAAGCCTTAAACGAAGACGTACGCATTATAACGCTCTAGTTTAAGTTAGTTAAAAAGATAAAGAAGAAGTATAATATCTTAGATAAAGATATATATAACTTTAATAAGTCTAGGTTTATAATAAGTATAATTAACGCTTAAATAGTCTTTATAGGCTTTAAGAAACGAAGTAATCTTAAAAGGTATAGCTAAGTAACTAGGAGTAAGTTACAATTATCTAAGGTATTTACGTTACTAGGTAGACTATCTTACCCTTCGTTATCTTTAGTAGTAAGGTCCTTATATTAAGCTAGTACGTAGACTTACCTTGCGACTAAGTACTTAAGACTAGCGCTAATAGCTAGACGACGAATAAGCTTACTTTAAAGTAGTTAAAGTACTTTAACGCGTATATAAAGGCGTATTAAGTAAGTATATATTACCTACTAATTATAGACGGCTACGAGAGTTATAATAGTTACGACTTCTATAACTACTATAAAGAATAAAAGATTATTATTCTTTATATACCCTTATACTTATTATACTTATTATAGTCGCTTAATATAGGCTATTTTACCCCTTAAAGTAAGTATATAACGCGGAGATTAATAGCTAGTTATAGTACTTTACTATATAAGTTAAGAAAGAAGCCTTCCTACTAGCCTTTTATATCGCTTTCGATAAGGCGATTATAAAGGATAATATCTAAGTAAGCTTTAAAGGCGCTAGTTTAGTTCCTTATAACTTAAAGTAAGTACTATTAAAGCTTAACGTAGTACTTCGTACGCTAATACTTATACTATTAGAGGTTACCCTATAGGAGTCTAAAATACTAGCTAATCTAAAGGAAATAAAGGCGTAAATAACGCTAGTTTACGAGCGTATATAACTATATAGAGATTCGCCTATTTCGCCTCTTTTATAGGCTATAAATTTACTTACTAAAGGCATAGTAATTATAAGTTATAAATTAGAGTTATAGACAAGGGAAATTGCAAGTCTTTAGAAGTCGATTAAGGCGTTAATAGAGTAGCGTAATTATAAAAGAAAGTATATTCGAATAAAGGAGAGTCTTATAATAAGTAACGTATAGGATTTAATAGTTAATAAGGACAATAGTAGTAACGAGGGTACTACCTAGCTTATAAAGAGAGTACGTACGTAGAGGTACTATAAATATTATAGTAAGACTAGCTATAATACGCGTACTTATACTATAGAAATAGTAGATCTAGATAATAGCGATACTTCTAAATAGTACTATAAACTAGAGTATATTTTTATATAGTATTATAGTACGGAGGTAATAGTCTATAATAGTCGCGATATTAGTAAGGGCGAACTACTTAGTAATAGTAGACTACTTAGTAATAAAATACGTTATAGTTATATTTACTTATAAACTAGTATTATTTACGCTTTTATTTCCTTTAAGTTAACTAGTATTTTAAACTCTTATAAAGTAGTTTCTAATAGTACGAATATTAGCGTATAAAGTACTACGTTAAGCTTTAATAATACTTACTTTAAGTTATAAGGAACTAATCTAGCGCCTCTAAAGTTTACTTAGATATTATCCCTTATAATTACTTTATTAAAAGTAATATAAAAGGCTAGTAAGAAGGCTTCTTTCTTAACTTATATAATAAAGTACTATAACTAGCTATTAATCTTTGCGTTATATACTTACTTTAAGGGAGTAAAATAGCTTATATTAAGTAACTATAATAAATATAACGAGTATAAAAGTATATAAAGAATAATAATCTTTTATTCTTTATAGTAATTATAAAAGTCGTAACTATTATAACTCTTATAGCCGTCTATAATTAATAGGTAATATATACTTACTTAACGTACCTTTATATACGTATTAAAGTACTTTAACTACTTTAAAGTAAGCTTATTTATTATCTAGCTATTAGCGCTAGTCTTAAGTACTTAGTCGCAAAGTAAGTCTATATACTAGCTTAATATAAGGACCTTACTACTAAAGATAATAAAGAATAAAATAGCTTACTTAATAGCGTAAATACCTTAGATAATTATAACTTACTTCTAGTTACTTAACTATACCTTTTTAAGATTACTTTATTTCTTAAAGCTTATAAAGACTATTTAAGCGTTAATTATACTTATTATAAAGCCTATCTTATTAAAGTTATATATATCTTCGTTTAAGATATTATACTTTTTCTTTATCTTTTTAACTAGTTTAAACTAGTATTACGAGTAGTTACGTAACGCCTAGGACTTACTTACGAAGCGAACTCGTTTTACTTATAAGGGAGCTTAAGGCCTCTCCTTAGAGAAAGATAATAATTAGTCTCTACTATAATCTACTAAGTCCTAGCGTTTTATACGTTACTATAAATTACCCTTATAATTCTAATTATTCTACTTTAGTAGTAGCTTATAAAACCTAATAAACGGTATAATAATAGCCGACGTTAAGGTATAAGTAAGTTAAATAAAACCTAATAGTAAAACGTAAGGAAAACTAGTCTTTATATTATAAGTTACCTTAGTAAAACGCCTTATAAAAGTATATATAAAGTAGACTTATTTAAACTAAGAAGAAGAGTTAAGGTAATTAGAGATTAGTAATAATATCTAGTAGTACTACGCTACTAGTACTACGCTTATAGCTTCCCTATATAAAGATAGTAAGTTACGAGGCTTATAAAAGGAAAAAGAAAAGGAATAACTAAGGATAATAAATAATACTATAAGTAAAGTAACCTCGCGAATAGATACTAATAGTAGCGCGTCGTCGGATTCTATATAAACTACCCCTAGCGCGCCGAGATTCTTTATTAAAGTAAAGGAGTTAACTCCCTTTTTAGGGAAGACCCTTAAAGAAGTACGTACCTTTATATACGCCCTAGATATTACTTACTTAATAAATCCTTATTATTTTACTATAAATAAGTCGATGATCTTATATAATATTATATACCTTACTAGCGAGGTAGTGAAAAAGTAGTACTAGTAATATAGCGTAAATAAGCTAAGTACTTATAATTAGTTTAAGGCTTTCTACGTAGACTTTATTAAGGATCTAGTAAATTACGCCCTTACTATAGCCTATTAGTATAACGTAGTAAAATAGATAAAATACTAAATAGTAGCTAGTTTTACTTCTTATTTAACTACGCTAAAAGATTAGATATTTACTTATATAAAGGCGTAGTATATATAATACTTACTTACTAAGTTATAGCCTAAACTTCGCCTATTAATTATAAAGTATAATACTCTTCTAGATATAAGATAAGAGCTAATTTCTTTAGTAACTTATATAGAGATAACTAACGACTAACTTAGTAGTAGTATATACTTACTTTATAAGTAACTCTCTATAAGAAGATTAAATTCCTAAGGCCTAGTAAAGAGGCCTTAGTAAGATAACCTATATATATATACCTTATCTATAGCTACGCCTTGCCTATATATCGAAAGTAACTAGAAAATATTCGTACCTTTAAGTAAAGTAAAGTACTATAATTATTATAAGAAAGAATATTACTCTTAGGACTATAAAGTCCTAAGGAAAGAAAAGGCTAAAAGTAACCTTACTATACGTAAGGTTACTACTAATAAACTAGCGCCGAGGTATATAGGAAAAGGGAAGAAGTTAGTAAAGAACTAACGTTAGACTTTCTTTACTTTCTAGTCTAAGTATAACTTATAGTCTCCTTACGAGGTAAAGTTATTATACTTTGTAGTTATATAAAGACTACCTTTTTACTAGACGACGCTACTAACTATAATATCGTCTTATAAGCTTTCGTATTATAATATAATTTAGCCTTATAATAAAGTGCGAACCTTTTAAAACTAAAATCCTTCTAGAGTCTAAGAGTATTTTACTATAAAGTATATAAGTTACGTATTCGAATTACTAACTCTATTAAAGCTAAAAAGGAAACAAATTTCCTATATTATATAATAGAAGTAAAGGAACTACTAGTAATCCTAGGAAGGCTATAGTAATATTAAGAAAGTATTATCGTCGATTTAAGTATAAATCGCTAGCGCTATAGTATTACTTATAGCGTCTACTAGATCTTAAATTCTAACTAGTTTATATAAGACTATAAGGAAAAGCCTTAAGTCTTTACTATTCTCTATATAACTATTATAAGTTTACGTAAATATTTACGTAAAAGTCTACGTAAAGAGCTACGTAAAGAGTCCTATAAGGAGGCCTTACTTTTAGAAGTTATAAATCTAGAGGCTATTTTTAACTATAAGGATATAGCGAACCTTTTACGACTTAAAGGAATAATATATATAATTAACTTAGTAGAAAGTAAAGAGTTACCCTTTTAGCCCTTATATAACCTTTCCGAGAGGGAGTTAAAGATATTCTAAAATTACTTAGCTACTACTTAAGTAAATAGCTAAATCTAGTAATTCGAGTTTATAGTAAGTACGCTAATCTTATTTATTCCGAAGAAGGATAAGAGTATAAAGCTATATATTAACTATAAAGGTCTTAATAAGATTACTATTAAGAATTACTATTTACTACTTCTAATTAGTTAGACTTTAAATCGACTTAATAGCGCGTAGTAGTTTTTTAAGTTAGACTTAAAAGATACTTACTATTATATACTAATTAGGCGAGGTAATAAGTAGAAGACTACGTTTCGTACGTACTATAAATACTTCGAGTATCTAGTTATACTATTTAGCTTAACTAATACCCTAGTAACATTTTAAGCTTATATTAATAAAGTATTAGTAGGTTTAGTAAACGTCTCCTATATAGTATATTTAGATAATATACTTATTTATAGTACTATAAGGGAAGAGTATATAAAATACTTACGAGCTATATTAGAACGACTAAGGAAGTATATACTATTTATAAGTTAAAAGAAGTATAAATTCTTCGTATATTAAGTAGAGTTCCTTAGTTTTATTATAAGTCGTAAAGGCGTCGTAATAAATAAGAGTAAAGTATATACTATTAAGAAATAATTAGCCTTAAAAACGATTTATAATATATAATAGTTCCTAGGGTTTACTAACTTTTATTAACGGTTTATTAAGAACTACTCGAGGAAGGTAACTACGTTAACTAAGTTACTAAAGAGTAGTTATAAGAGTAGGAGATTAGGGCCTATTTAGTAGACTAACTCCGAGGAGGAGGCGTTTTATACGTTAAAAATAGCGTTTATAAAAGCCCTTATTTTAGTATACTATAACTTAATAGTACGCTTATAACTTAAAAGTAATACGTTAAAGTTTGCCCTAAGAGTAATACTTTCTTAGTTACTACTAGACCGTAATAGTAGTAAGAACTAGTACTTAATCGCATTTTAGTCTCGGAAAATAATTCCGATAAAGTAAAATTATAAAGTATATAATTAGGAATTACTAGTTATAATAGTAGCCTTTAAGTATTAGTACTACTACCTCGAAGGAGCTTTATACTCGATTTAAGTACTATTAAATTATAATAATCTAAAGGGTTTTATAAAGATAAAGTAACTTAATAGAAAGTAAGCTAAATAAGCTATTACTTTATTTACTTTTAATTTTATAATCGAGTATTAAGTAAGGAAGCTAAATCCTACTAATATACTATTAAGGCGCTCGGACTATAATATAAGGAAAGATACGACGAGTTATCTCCTCCTTATACTATAGTATAAGCTTATAATCCTAGAGGAGCGAAGCGATAATATAAGTAAATTACTATTAGTTTAACGAGTTACTATAATAGTTATAAATACTCTAAAAAAGTATTATAAGAATAAAGTTAAACTCTTATTAAAAAAGGCCTTAACTAGTTACTCTTTACTTAAGAAGTAGTATAAGAGAGACGTCTCTAAAGTACTAATATAGTACTAAGTTTACTTAAAATTACTATAACTATAGTTAGTATAGTAAAAAACCTTTAAAATAATCCCTAGCTAAAAGTTAAGAATATAATCCTTATACTTCTTTTAGAAGACCCCTTAGCTTAAAAGTATAAGGACTTCGTAATTGCGAGCTACTAGTAAGTTACTAGTAGTATAGCTACGTAATACTAAAAGGAAACTTCTTATATAAAGAAAATTCTCTCTATATACTTAAAGATAACGTATTACGCGTATAGGTATTATATATATACTATAATAATACGCTAGTAAGCTACTTTACTAGAAAAAGACTATTACCTTACTAGAGAGGAAGTACTACTAATTATCTTTATAAGTAAATATAGCCGAGTATATACGTATATACGAGGTATATTAGAGGACGAAAGTAAAGCGTTACTAGTCTTATAGTAAGCTTACTTCCTTACTATATCCTATAGGGCTATAGTAGGAACTATTTATAAACTTTATTATAAACTTATTACTAAGTAAAAGAGGTAAAAGCGTCTATAATACGATCCTTATTATTATTAATCGCTATATAAAGATAGTAAAGTATATTGCTATAAATAAGACTTATATAATATTAAATATACTCGATCTTATAATAAATTACGTAGTTAGCTAGTATAGTATACTATTTAATATTATATTAAATAGAAGTTCTATATTTATAAGTACGTTTTAGTTAGACTTTTACTACGTAGTATACGTAACTCGAAGACTTAGTATAGCGTTTTACTTATAAATAAATAAGTAAATAGAGAGATAAAATTAGACGCTAAAGTAATACTTACGCTATTACTATAATAATAAGTAAGTAGACTAGGTAAAATAGCTACTATTAGTAGAGTTTACTTATAATAATAGTAAGTACTTTACTACTTATATAAGCCCCTTCTACGCCCTTTATAAATATAATCTAAAACTTTATATAGAGGCTTAAAACGAGCCTAAGAAAGGAGGAGTACTAGTAGTTATAAAACGAGTTTAGTAACTAAAGAAAGAGCGCGTAGTACTAAAGGAGCGCTAGAGACGCGTATTTAAAGCGAATAGTAAAGCGTATAATAAACGATACTAGTTAAAAATATATAGAGTTAGAGATATAGTAATACTAGTAACTAGAAATCTCCGACTTAATAAGCTAAATAAGAAGCTTTTATATAAGTTTATAAGGCCCTTTAAGGTACTTACTACTATCGGATTATAGGCGTACTACCTAGTACTCTTATTAGTATATAGAATCTATAATATCTTCTACGTATTCTTCCTCGAAGTATATTATAAGTAAGATAATAGCGAACTAGTAGAGGAGCTACTATTACTTAACCTTATAAAAGGTAAATAGAAGTATAAGGTAAAACTAATACTAGACTAGAAAATAAGAAAGGAAATTAAATTCTTCCTTATAAAATAGAAAGGCTAACTAAAGGAATATAACAAATAAGTACTAGAGAATAATATAGGAAACTTATAAGATAAAATAGTTACCTACGAGGTATAGAGAAGACGTAAGCGAAGAAGAAAAAAAGAAGCTAATAAATATTAGTTAGAAAAGGTAAACTAATAGCGAGTTATAGTTATAATAAAAGCGAAGCATAAATAAGAAAGGAAAGGCTTATAGACTCTTTACTCCTAAAATTTATTATTATTTCTTATTATATAGTAGGAAGTACTATAAAGGCGACTCGAAGGCGCTATAATAGTATATCGACTTTATAGAGGCTATAAGGTACGAGTCCCTAATTTCTTATTTCTTAAACCTTTATCTTAAAACCCTCTACCTTAGAATCCTTCTTAACTATAAGGGTAAGAGTAGTAAGGGTAAAGCGCTAGAGAAATACTAGTAGTTAGTAAGTATAGCGAAAGCGAAATATAGTTATATATACTTTAAATATACCTAGAAACTTAGCTATATAAGCCTCTATATTCTTAAGAGTAAAGTAAATATAAGTTACTTCCTTATAGTAAGTTAAGTTTAAGAACTATAACCTAGTAATAATACGATAGTACTTTAGAGGAATATCGCCCGAGATCTTATTATAATTATACTACTAGGTATTAAGGGTAATAGTAGTAGTAACTTAAGCTTAAGTTAAAACTTCCTTTAACTTTATAATATTCTCCTCCTTAGTACTACTAATATAGCGGAGTTTTACTAGCTTCTCGTAGGCGACGTATACCTTATTAATAACTAGGAAGAGCTAAGAGTTAATTATAGCTATATAGGACTTATAAGCCTAGATATAATAAGAGTACTTATACGTAGTTATAAGGTTATAATCTACGTTATATTTATTACTTATTCGAAGTATTAGTAAGTTATATACGCGTCGCGTATTAAGGATAATACCTTTAATAACTATATAAATTACATAGCGCTTATAAGTATTTTATTTAAGCTAAACGTCTAGATTAAAGAAGGTAGCGTATAAGGTAACTACTAGTAATAAGGAAGTAATATTACTCTTACTTACTAGTATAGTTAGTTAAGCTAAAATTAGGCGCTTAAATAAGGTCTTAGGAAGTATAATAACTAGTAGCGTATAAGTAGATTAATAGTAGTATATAAGTAAGTAAATAATATCGCGTAAGCGTATCGCTACTTCTATTAGCTAAGAATCTTATAGTATTATTATTTAGGCAAAATACGTAACGCTAATATTAGCTCGTAGGGCTCCTATATAATATTAGCGCTAAGTTAAAGTAACGCTATAAGCTAGGATAACTCGCCTAGGGGAGGGTAGTTATTATAAGTAGTTACATAACGCCTAGGACTTACTTATAAAGTAAACTCGTCTTACTTATAAGGGAACTCGAGGCTTCCCCTTAAAGAAAGATAATAATTAGTCTCTACTATAATCTACTAAGTCTTAGCGTTTTATACGTTACTATAAACTACCCTTATAACTAGAGTATTATAATACGTACGTCTTCGTTTAAGGCTTACTAATAATTATATAAACGACTACGTTAAAGCTTAACTTCCTTAGTATATATCTTAAACCTATTTACTTAGTACTTACTAATTAGTCCTTTACTACGCGTAGTAAGTAGATTATTAGTTAACGTGTTTCACAAGTAAGTCGGCCACCCAAGTGAGTCGGCCACCTCGCGAAACTAGAACACCTGCGCAGCAACATTGCGCAATGCCTCAACAACGCAACGTGCAATACACCTACACTGAAGGAGATATATACCTTGCTATCTCTGATATTACATCCAAGCAAATTCAAAGCGAGAGACGCGCTGCAGCAGTATATACTGTGCCTCGATCAACGCTGCAAGACCGACGCGCTGGACGGCGCTCTCGACGCGACTACGAGCCGAAATCAAAGCGCCTTACAAAACTAGAAGAGGAGGTGATAGTACAGCGTGTGCTAGACGAGAGTCTACGTGGCGTACCGCCCTCGAAGGGAAACATACGAGATATGGCGGATAAACTGCTAGGAGAGCGTGATGGGAAGCCTGTTGGCAAGAACTGGGTTGACAACTTCATTAAGCGTACGCCTGAGCTACGAACGCGATGGAGCCGTCCGTACGATCGCCAGCGAGCTGCCTGCGAGGATCCGGCGGTTATCCAGCCCTGGTTCGCGCTTGTTCAGTCAATGAAGGCGAAGTATGGTATCTCAGATGAGGACACCTACAACTTTGATGAATCTGGCTTTCTAATGGGCAAGATATCGTCTCAGCTAGTTGTTACAGGCTCAGAGAAACCTGGTAAACAGAAGAAACTACAGCCTGGCGATCGCGAGTGGGTTACCTTGGTACAAGGCGTCGGGGCTACGGGGCGCGTTATCCCACCCTTCATCATCTTCGCAGGCAAGGTCCTTATCTCAACCTGGTTCAACGATCTACCTCGTGACTGGATTGTTGAGGTCTCCTCTACTGGCTGGACTAACAACAAGCTCGCGCTCGCGTGGCTTAAGCACTTCGATGCGCATACGAAGGCTTATACTGTTGGGGCATATAGGCTGCTTATTATTGACGGCCACGAGAGCCACTGCTCGGTCGAATTCCAGGATTACTGTAAGGAGAACAACATTATAGCTCTCTGTATGCCTCCACACTCCTCGCACCTACTGCAGCCACTTGACGTCGTCTGCTACTCGCTGCTAAAGCGCCTGTATGGCGACGAGATCTCAGCCTTGGCACGCAGTCGCGTTTACTATATCACGAAAGAAACCTTCCTAACTGCCTTTAAAGCAGCTTTTAAGAAGGCGTTCACACAGGAGAATGTCTGCGCAGGGTTTCGAGGCGCTGGGCTAGTCCCATACAACCCAGAGGCTGTGTTATCGAAGCTGGATGTAAGGCTGCGTACGCCAACGCCGCCTGCACCAGGTACAGTCGAATGGGAGGCGAAAACACCGCGCAACGCCAGCGAAATAGAGGCGCAGTCAACGCTAATTCGAAATCGCATGCAAAAACATCAGGGGTCTCCAGCAAGCTCTTTGGATGAGCAGGTTAGGCAGCTGACCAAGGGCGCTCAGCAGATAGCGCATGAGATGGTGTTAATGCGCGAAGAAACAGCGCGTCTGCGAGACGCAATTGAGGCGGCCACAAAGCGCAAGAGCCGCAAAAGGCAATACGTACGGGCAGAGGAGACTCTAACAGTAGGTGAGGTAGCTGATCTGGTCGCTGCCAAGGAGGGTAGCAGTGGTAATGACGGCGAGAAGGCTGCGAAGAGGGTGCGCGTAGAGCGGCGTTGCGGCCGTTGCGGCGAGACTGGGCATAACTCCCGCACCTGTAAAGTAGAAATAGAGGATGCAGAAGATAGCGACGTTTCTGAATAATTATATACTGTTCTATAGACTGCTGTAAAGTGTTGTAGTGTTGCGCAATGTTGCTGCGCAAGCGTTCTAGTTTCGTGAGGTGGCCGACTCACTTGGGTGGCCGACTCACTTGTGAAACACGTTATTTCTTTTATTATAGTCTTTATAGCGCTTATTTCTTACGTATTTAACTCGAGTATATATACTACTATTACCTCTTTTTCTATCCTTTATAACTTCTTTAAATTAAGCTTATAATCGCGTTATATAAGCTTTTATTACGTCGTTATCTTAGTATTATTTAGGGGACATTAAATACTTTAAATATATATTTTATACTATTAAGAAAGGTTACCTAGGTAGCCTTAATAATAAGGTATAATATACCTTTATTATAAGTTAATTATATATTACATTATAGTAGTATTATTATAATAGTCTAAAATAGTTATAATATTAGTAAGAAGTAATTACTTAGTAATAGTAGTTGCTTAGTAATAAAACATGTTATATACTTTTATAATAATCTAATTTAGACCTTTTATTACTTAATAACTTACTATTAAATAGTACTAAGCTACGTAAAGTAAACGCGCTATTTAATTCTATAATTAAGGCGATTTAGAATGTTTTATTTCTATAATACCTTAGTAAAAGTATACGTATAAATTTACGTAATATATTAGCTAAAATAATACTTTATTAATTTAACTATTACTATAGTATTATAAACTTATACTCTTATTATAATATTATATAATAAATGTCGTAATACTAAGATCTTACTAGCTATAAGAAATTAAATTATTAAAATAGTTATTACTAGTATACTATAATATTAAATACGTAAGATCTTTAACTTTATAACTAGTACTATTAATACTACTATTAAAAGGTCCTCTTAATAACTATATAGTATCTCTAAATCTCGTATAAGTTATTTATAAGCTTATATAAAGCGTATAAAGCGTATAATTATATATTATATACGTAAATATTTATTTTATAATTATAGCTAGCTTTTAAAGGATTTCTAGTTAAATTATAGTTATATTATAGTCTATTAAGTTTTAAAGGACTAAAGTATTAAGGATTAAATTACTAAGAAAAAACCTTTATTATTAGAAGTCTTAGTTAAAAGGAAAAGAAAATAGTATAAATTATATAAAGACTAAAGTATTAAAGACTAGCTAAAAGTTATCTTTTTAAATAAGTACTTTATAAAGTATAAATCTAGTAAACTAGCTACTTATATATAGCGTATTACTAGTTAAGTATACTAGAAAGATAAGGTTTAACTATTTAATAAGAGTAAGGGTATACGTATAATAATATAGGTTAGTATATATAGTAACTATAAGACTAAATTAATTATTATACGTAGGGATATAAAGTTAAAGATATAAAAGTACTTAGTAAACTTAGATATTAATACTCTTACTATAGGCCTACTTCCTATGTATTATAAGGACTTACTATTTTAGTAAGATAATACTTAAATATATATAGCTAAAAAGATAGTAACTTTTTTAGAAAGGAAAGTATTAAACTAATAAAAGACTAGCTTATATACTTACTAGATTTAAACTCTATTAAGTATATATAAACTATACTCAAAAAGTAACTCTTTTAGCTATATTCTAGTATAAATTTATAGAGTAACATATTTTATTACTAAGTAGTTTACTATTACTAAGTAGTTTACTCTTATTAATATTATAATTATTATAAACTATTATAATAATACCTTTATAATATAACGCGTAATTAACTTATAATAAAAGTATATTATACTTTACTATTAAGGCTACTTAAGTAACTCTTCTTAATAGTTAAAGATACGTATTTAAGGTATTTAATATTCCTTAAATAACTCTAAAACGACGACGTAATAGAAAGCTTATATAATATAACTATAAGCCTAACTTAAAGAAGTTATAAAAGATAAAGGAAAAGGTAATAATAGTACGTATACTCGAGTTAAACTTACGAGAAATAAGTACTATAAGAACTATAGTAAAAAAATAGCTAATAATTTACTAGCTATATATAATAAAGAGCCTATTAGTAAGTACTAAGTAAATAAGTTTAAGATATATACTAAGGAAGTTAAGCTTTAACGTAGTTATTTATATAATTATTAGCGAGCCTTAAACGAAGACGTACATATTATAATACTCTAGTTTAAACTAGTTAAAAAGATAAAGAAAAAGTATAATATCTTAAACGAAGATATATATAACTTTAATAAGATAAGCTTTATAATAAGTATAATTAACGCTTAAATAGTCTTTATAGACTCTAAGAAACGAAGTAATTCTAAAAGATATAGCTAAGTAACTAAGAGTAAGTTATAATTATTTAAGGTATTTACATTATTAAGTAAGTTATCTTACTCTTTACTATCTTTAGTAATAAGGTCCTTATATTAAGCTAGTATATAAACTTACTTTATAAATAAGTACTTAAGACTAGTACTAATAGTTAGATAATAAATAAGCTTACTTTAAAGTAGTTAAAGTACTTTAACGCGTATATAAAGGCGGTTAAGTAAATATATACTACCTACTAATTATAGATAGTTACGAGAGTTATAATAGTTACGACTTTTATAACTACTATAAAGAATAAAAGATTATTATTCTTTATATACTCTTATACTTATTATACTTATTATAGCTACTTAACGTAGGCTATTTTACCCCTTAAAGTAAGTATATAATGCGGAAATTAATAGCTAGTTATAGTACTTTATTACGTAAGTTAAGAAAGAAGCCTTCTTACTAGTCTTTTATATTACTTTTAATAAGGTAGTTATAAAGAATAATATCTAAGTAAACTTTAGAGGCGCTAGATTAGTTCCTTATAACTTAGAGTAAGTACTATTAAAGCTTAACGTAGTACTTTATACGCTAATACTTATACTATTAGAAGTTACCTTATAAGAGTCTAAAATACTAGCTAATTTAAAGGAAATAAAAGCGTAAATAACGCTAGTTTACGAGCGTATATAACTATATAAAGATTTACCTATTTTACTTCTTTTATAAGCTATAAATTTACTTACTAAAGGTATAGTTATTATAAGTTATAAATTAGAGTTATAAATAAGGAAAATCGCAAGTCTTTAGAAGTTAATTAAGGCGTTAATAAAGTAACGTAATTATAAAAGAAAGTATATTTAAATAGAGAAAAGTCTTATAGTAAGTAATATATAGGATTTAATAGTTAATAAAGATAATAGTAATAATAAGAGTATTAAATAACTTATAAAGAAAATATATACGTAAAGGTACTATAAATATTATAGTAAGACTAGCTATAATACGCGTACTTATATTATAGAAATAGTAGATTTAAATAATAGTAATACTTTTAAATAGTACTATAAGTTAAAGTATATTTTTATATAGTATTATAATATAGAGGTAATAGTCTATAATAGTTATAATATTAGTAAGGGCGAACCGCTTAGTAATAGTAGACTACTTAGTAATAAAATACGTTAATAATAATAACTTTATATATAAAAGAATAAAAGATACTCTTATATATACTTAAAATTATATTAGTAGTAATATAATATATAACTATATTATAAAGTATAGTAAATAGACTTTAAGCTTACCTTTAAAATAATAGCTAGTATACTATATACTAAAGAAAATTACTATTTTTAAGTTACTATATAAACTTCTAAGATTTAAATTATTTTATACTTAGTTTACTAGTTAATTACTAGTATTATAAGTATAAAGTATAAAGTAATATATTAGAGAGTAAGCTTCTAAATTTAAAGGATTTATTAAAGGGTAAGTTTATATTTAATATAAAAGAAATACTTAAGATAATAAAGGTAATTAAAGCGAATTTATTAACTAAAAAGCTATGTAAATAACTACGTAAGTATTTAATTAAAGAAGTAGTAAGAGAGAAAGAAGAAGAAGTAGCCGAAAATATATCTAGTAACTTAGATTTTAACTATATTATTATTACGACACGTAGATAGTAATTAAATCCGCGAAGGTAGTGAGTTAGTAGTTAACTACCCCACCTGGTTAACTACCCCGCGGTTTACGTTATATTTATAGCGAGAACGTGCGGGGTTGACTTACTAATACAATTGTTGGCCTGATCCGAGAAATAGTGTGCACAACGCAATGCAAGTCGAACGGACCGTATGAGAGCCCTCTTGGTTATTGACCCTGTCCCGCTCCTGCTGAAGGCTTCGCTCTATTCATCGGAGGGTGCTTAAGCGCGTACTAAGCATAGACGAATACCGACTACTAATCACCAATGGAGTAACAAGACTATTGGCACGACGAACTTGGTAGTGTACTAGTAGCACCATCCCTGCCAGTTAGGCCGAGGCCGTGTGCGTACTCCAACCGACTGCTACGCAGCGGTACCTTTGCACTTGAAGGAAAGGTAGTGATGAGGTTGGTTTGCCACCGCCATCGAATATGTTCCCTCCTTCTCATTTGCTTCATATGCGAGCTATACCACGTCTTTTTCGGGCAGGAAGAGTTTTTCATCCTGTCTGTTGCAGTACTCAGGTTCGAATGCGAAAGCTTCCGCACCCTTCTGAATCTTGAAGACACCGAAAGATGCCGTGCGCTCGGTCATTCCTCTCCGCCCTTTTGTGCTCTGCACTTATCTCGGCGGACCCGTGGCCGTACGATCGTTATCATAGCCAAAAACACAAGACTGTGTCGTTTCAAGCCAATCGCTCCCTGCCAGAGTTCGACTCCCAACCGGATGATCTATTTGTAGCCTGGCTTCACGGCGTCATAGGCAGCCACTCAGAGTTGCAACTCGCCTTCAAAAACGAAACCATCCGGTCACACGTCACATCGATAGACGAGCTTATTAACCATCTCGCCGTTCCGGACTCTGAGTCATAGCCACTGGAAAAGGGCTCGCTGTTCGGACCAATCCTTCCAAACTTCCCTCACCAGGAGGCCACACAGCTGTTCGAACACCTAGGATATCCTTTGGACCCTCGCTGCACGGTTGACCGAAACTGGTGGTAATACCGGACTCATGATAGATCGTGCAATTGGCTTAAGAAAGACGAGACCTATGAAGGGGCGATCGGATCCGCGAAAGCGCGTGACTATAGCTAGCACTATTATGCTGACGGTATCTTAAAGCCCAGAGAGGGGCCTAATCCGCGGGCTGTTAGCAATGCGTTCTTCAAGAGGAAGAAAGCGTTGTATTATGAGCACACCCCGCTACTGTTGAGGATAATCGAAGTAAGACGATACCGAATGTTCCTCTCGCTTCGTTCGCCTCGAGCCGACCCACACTGATACTGCAAAACAGTTCATCATGCACGATGTTACGTACAATTAAGATTCTACTAGCGAGTTCATTGATGTCGGTATGCTAGAAGATGAGAAGGATTTCTATCCCAATACGACACTGCGAGTATGGCGGACCGCAGCGGTTCCAGGTACTGGCTCGTCTAAGGAAAATCCCCGCGAAAACATCAACATGGCAACCACCTAGCTCGACATCTCATCTCTATACAGAAATACGCCCGAAGTTGCTAGCGCACTGCACTCTTTTTCCAGTGGCAAGCTCCTCACGCAACAAGTTTAGACGCGTGGTACCAACGCCAAAAGTTCCTATCTCCCCTACAATTCCATGAACGTGCCCACTCGCACTAGGCCCGGGGTAGATGTTAAGACGTTGTTCGCGGGTGGTGATCCCCGAACCAATGAGGATTGGATGATGCTAGGCGTTTACACTCTGTTATTAAGGGAGCATAACAGGTTGTGCGATATTCTCGCCAAACAACACCCCGAATATGATGCCGAGAAGATCTACCAGACAATCCGACTAGTCATATCAGCTAAATACGCTTTGATGGCCAATTCATACTAGATGGCCTACTAGACGGACAAGATGCCTTGGCCGCGCGATGATGGTATGGAATGAGACTACAAGGTTCTCTAATGTTACTAACCCTGCCCCCTGGCTTCCCTTTATATCGACAGATGTACGGAGAGAGTGCGCTGAAGATCAATCCGGCAAACACTTACCCGTAGCCGCTGGTCACCAAGAGAGGCAAACATATAGTAGTCTCTGCGGAGATGGCTGTAATTCATCGCTTTCATGAGTTCAACATATCAAGCTTCCCGATTAAGGACGCCGCCAACAACACCCTTTGGGAGCAGGACTTGTTTAGGACAGGGTTCAATGCAAGTGGGTTTCTTCAGACCGGCCTTGAGAACGTGCTCCGCGGCATAGTCGCATCTCATATCCCAAATTTCAAGCGCGGTGTAGACGAGAACTTCCGTACGGCTAGCGTTTACCGAGGCTAACCGTTTGATGTGGCAACATGGAGCATTATTCACGAGCGTGAACAAGGTTTACCAACTTTCAACAACTATTTTCGAGCGTACAATGCAGAGGGTAAGTATTGCGCTAGAGGGGATACCTGATGAGACGGTTACTAACCGACTTGCAGATCCGAATGTTGAAGTGCCCATACGTGAGCGTTTCGAGGACTTCTCGTCCGACCCGGAAATGGTAGATAACTTGAAGAAGCTATATATCTCGCCGGACGACGTCGACCTCGTTGTCGGGATTTAGCTCGATAAAGAGATGTTCCCCGGTACTACTATGCCAAAAATTTGCTCTCATCATCTCTCTATTTAGTCTCTTCGGGATGGGCAACTCGGATAGGTTCTCGATCGGTTTTAGTATGATGCGCTGTTTCCTCGTCGATAAGCCATGAGACTATTATCTAAGCAATGCTCTAGAGGAGCTTCTCTGGGCCCCCAAGAAGGTTCCCGGATTCCCTAATTTCCGCTTTTACGACACTTTCTGGATCAAAGAGCTCGACCTCCAAGCCCACGGGGCGAACCTGCTCTAGAGGTTGATTACGGAAAACAGTGAGATTAATTGCGTACGGCATTCGCCTCTGTTTCCGGCCGATCCCATCACAAACCCAATCCTTTGCTCCTTACCGAAAGCAAGTCCTAATGTCAAAGGACTCCTCTTCACTGGCTTGGAACTCGTACTTTCACTCGTTAGACAGAGACGCACAAAGCTCATGGTCTCCGCTATTGCTGTAGTTCTTGCGATCGTCGCTTTTACATAGTTGAAGAAAAACCATCGCCCTCTAGTACTAAGTGGCTAGCCTGTTCTTAGCAACGCCATAGCCTTTCAGAAAGACTTAAAGATACTCCTTCTAAGTGGCTTCCAGAAGTACGGCGCCACACTATCGAAAGCTTTTAGCATTAAGCTTGCATTACTTACGCACTTTGTTATGACGTAGCCTGCTAACCTTGAGCTCATGAAAGAAGACGATGCTTACGAAGTGAAGTTTAGCCTCTACTGCTTCTTGCAAGCCATCAACTTCGCCATGATCACGAAGAAGGAGAATTTTGAGTCGGACCTCTACACGAAGATAATTCGCATGCATCTGAGCGACCTAGCCACTATCGTCGCTTTTGGAAAGGTCATGGAAGACGCGGCGAAGCTATATATCTCGACGAACCCACTTGTAGCAACAGGGTCATCGCGTCAATACGACAGCTTGGACGAATATTTCGCCAAGTATATCACGTTTATCGTCTCTAGGTGCGTAGTTGGGCCGAGTGGCTATGACAACAGCGAGTTACTAGAAACCTTCTAGCAATTCAATGATCATGCTGTAAAAGCTATGGGCATCTCTTCCTTGTTCCCTTATGCTTTTAGTTCCTGGCAGCTTTCGACGTGAATAAGGACTTCAAGACCGTTCGCAGCGTGCTTGGTCCTACAATTGCGGCTACTCGAAGAAGGGAGAAGGCTCATGGGACCTCGGTTGCGGATGTTGAGCCCCAATCCTTGCGTTTCATTATAGACGTTGAAGATAATTATAGGCGTGTTACTAGTAAGCTGGGTCATTTCAGTTCTTTATAAGCATGCGAACTACACCATTAACATCTCTGAATCATTCGTCAGATCTCATAGCTATTGTCGTCTGGGGCGGCCTCGTTAATCTCCAATTAACCCTCACGTCGACGATCCTCGACATTATCAACTAGCCTGGCCTACAAGACAGCGTTATCTCCTCATCACTATTGGCCAACACCTCCAACCTCGACACCTTCTCCCCGAAACCCGGATGGGCTACCCTGCGCAGCGCAATGTTTGAATCTATAAGACTCTATGGCCCAATTACCGGACCCGCGCGTATCTGCTCGGAAGCTATTGCGCTGCCCTCGGACCCCTGGCAGACTCTGCCGAAAGGTACTGTGGCGACGCTGTCGGCGTACTGGACGCACCGCCGGCGTCTGCGTGGGGAGCAAACGCTGCTAGCTAGCATCACGAGCGGTTTTTGGAGAAGGAGCCGCCCATCGGGGAGGTAGCATTTGTAACGTGGGGGCTCAAGGGCCCGCATACCTGCCCAGGTAGATGGTTCGCGCAGGCGGCGATTTAGATGCTTGTCAAGGTGTTGTTGGATACTTATGCGTTTGAACCCGAGCGGGTGCTGCGAGATGAGGAGAAGTACACCTATTCTGCAGGGAATGTTAGTAGAAGGCAAGTAAGGACGACTGTATATAAGAGATAAGATGAAGGGGGCTAGTTCATATGACTCTATGGACGTATTGCATGACTCTTTCAAACGACAAACGAGACACAATAATGTTACGTGCTACGTATACCCTACTAAACTGCTACTTTGATAGACACGTCCGCTTAGCGGAACTAAGTATAAGGATTCGATATAAGTTGCTTGGCTATTTAGTACTGTAACGTCAACCGCGGGGTAATATACTAGACGGGATAGTATATTATCAAAACGCGCGCTTCTTAAATTTAACTACTATCTACGAACTACGATGATAACCTAGAGACAAACAACAAAGGCAACGAGTAAGACTACTTCCTAAAGTCCTTCACGCAATGTCCACAGCTACCTTGCTTGTCCGGGGCAGGATCTGGGCAATGTCGTGCGTGGTTTCATAGAAGCATATGCTGACTGCATTAAGGGAGCAATCTCTTGGGCCATTGAAGTAGTGCAGTCGCCCGCCCTTCGAAAACGTTCTTGATTGTGGAGAGTCGGATCGTTTTTCAAGACTGCGTGTAAGTATGCGAAGGTCCGGGCCGCATCGCTGCAGGTACAAAGCAATGGTCGTTGCTGTGGAATAGTGCCGGTACGCTAGCAGTCTCGCTAATAGGTCATGGTTATTCCAGAATGCTGCGCAAGCCGTATTCCATCCCGATATCAGGAAGGACCATTTCCGATAGCTTTGGTTGATAAGGGGCTTTTGTTCCTTCTCGGGAGCACGGAGTGTTGTGTAGGCGTCATGTTGGGCAGGAAAATAAGATCCCTAGAGAGCATTTTCTCGCTTCCCTAGTATGTCGCTTATCGCGAATGGATTAGGAGTAGGTCATGCGGCACTGGTGCGGAAACATCCACATTCATGCCTGTCGACATCACGACATCTATCGACTCCTGATTAGGGGCGCGGCTAAGCATGATAGACTGTGCGTCAACTCCAGCAACTGTCGGGATGTATGATTGAGAGACGTTCCCGCTTCCGCGTCCCATCCGCTACCTCCGCTGAGCAGCGGCGACGGCCTTCTCTGGCTTGTTGCTATGTCCCCTTCGAGGTGTGCAACAGATGAGTAGGTCTTGGTAGCCGGCTCGTTGGCCAAAACCGTCGAAAAGCGCGCCTATAGAATCGCAGCTTAGGATTCCCTGAGGAGATGGCGCCCGATCGGTCGAGAGCCCGCAAAGGAGGTATAACCTCCATCTCGCTTTTGACTCGGGTATCCGCTCTGACCTTGGTATCATCGATGCCAGACGGTTGACGTAAGCCCTTAATAGCGTCGTCTGCTGAGGCCAAGGCTGGTGAGAACCTCACCGGACAGGGATATGGTTCGTTGTATCTGTTGAAAAGAATACATTATATACTAAACGCTCCCTCATTAGTGATGCTGATGCAGTAATGAAATGAGCCTTGCTTGTCAGCCTCGACCCTGCGATGGTGTTTTCGGTTTCGGAGAGTGATGGTCAATGCCCACCAATTCCCACCGTTCGTCATTGGTAGAGTGGAAAGCAGGAAGTTCATGTACATAACCCTGTCAGTGTAGCCACGCCATGAGCTCGACTCGGTGAATTCACCAGGACGCGCACCATTGTACGGCAACGCCAGGTTCGCAAAGTGGAGCTGAAGCTCACTCTGAGAGGTTTGAACTCCTGTTCGTTGCAAGTCCATACTAAGTAGAGCAGATGTTTGATCACCGGTACAGAAGCAAGAGGCTTCGAGCGTGCCTTGATTGATACTTCAAGTCCCGGTAACGACCATTTCACGAACTGACATCAATCAGTAAAAATAGCATGATTGTTAGAAGGGAGTGCGTGCTTGTCTCATAGCTTGCTCCTCCTTTCTCGTGTAAATCTGATCCGCACGTAGCTTGCCAAGAAGCATAGCCCACGAGTTGTTAAGCGCTTTCCGCGTGAGTTTGTCGTCAGATCGTCTTTGCTTCTGAGGAAGCGATCAGAGAGATAGTCCAACATGGTCAAGCAGAGGTGCTGTCCGGAAGACTCTGTCTTCTTCTACACGTGGAACACAATGAGCGAAAGCGTTCAATGGAATTAGTTGATCAAGCACTCACTCAATCCATTCTTTGATCACCTATCTACCATTTGGTAAGGCATCGCAGCCGAGCGATCCTCGACAGGCATACCACGCTTCCCTCTGGAAGCAGCACTCCTTGCAAGTGCTGTGAGGTCAGCGAAGTTAGCCATCGATCTGGCACAACGCAATGCAGGATACGGGGAAAGAGCGAAGGAGAATATAGGCAAGGCGCGTAAACGGAAGGACGACTTACACGTCATCTAGCTGGCACTCTCTTTGAGAGAGTGCGGCGCTGAGCCATTTATTGGCATCGAGGGAAACGGCCAACTCGTACCGCCTGCTTGTAAGAGCAGCGGCATGATAAAGACGGGATGCAGGAAACAGGGAGGACGGTCACAGCTGTCGGGGTGGTTCTGATTCAGACCGCAACATGGTTGTGACCAAGCCAGGAAGTGGGAAACGGGAGACGGGAAGCGCCGGCGGGAAAACATTTCTCCCGGGGTCAGATCATGTCTGTCCCTGTCCCGGATTCCGAATCACCACGCGCGTGGCCTCCGAAGGAAGCGGTTGCAGAGCGACGGTAGCTGGATGGTACTTTTCGAACTCTCCGCCGTCCTCCGCCGTCTCGCACAGGGTGCTCATTCTCGGCGTCGCACCGAAGAAACACGTTGTTGCATGCGGTCAGTCTGAAGGCATCCAGTCTTTGTCATACTCCCGAACTCGAGCTTACTCTTTCTCCATCTGTACCCGTATGCCAATCCCAACCCATAGCTTTCGGGAAGCTTAACTATCGTTTCACTAGATCCGCCTACAGCCGAGCAGCTGTTGAGCACGTGACAGCTGATTACTCAGCTGCCGAAAGATAGTCATTGAGCCGCCTTCTCATACGTGATTGTTCTCAACACCTTACCAGACCCACCTACACAGCGAACAGCGAGCATTTGGGTGCTGGCGTTTCTCTTTGCTTTGTTCCGAATAATGTCTCCTCCTATCGTTTATTCATCGCTCTCGCTCGTGGATTGCTCTCTACGGCAGGAAGATTTGCTAGACTCTTTATGCAGTGTTCTTGGCTCGTTGTGCATGAGACATGACTGTCACGTGAAGTTGAAACCCTCGGTCGAAAAGTTCTCGGAAGTCCGAGACTTACATGTTATAAATCAAACATACATTTCGTATAGAGCTGGTATGGACCCTGAGTTTGACTTTCTCCGGTGCACATCTGAAGAGGTTGGTTGCTCACGTCTGTGCCGAGCAAAACTGTATATTTACCCTGGAGAGATCGATCCCTGATATAAGTTTAGAGATCTCCAGCTTGATCTCGATCTTTGACGCATCGTACGGCAGCATACGGCTGCGGCTAGCCCACCCTGTAATCGCTGTCAACGCCAGCAAGGGCTGTCGGGCAGTGACATGGCACATAGCCAGCAATGCCGATAGTCAGCTGGCGTCATCTTCAGAGTTGTGAGCTGTCTTTCCCTCCTTGTCATCCGGGACTATGCATACTATCTTCATTCTATCTCTTGAGTGCTTCCAGATCTGTTTTTCAGCTTATTATATCGGTTTTGCGTTTTCATCAGCTCAGCATGAGACGCAGAAAACTTGCTCCCACGAACGATTAGATGACTCTCAGCTTCCCGAAGCATCGCAAAGAGAACAGGGTTAGATATAACACCCATGAGAGCCTTCTAAGACAAGAGCCTAAAAGCTAAGGAAACCACCAATGACCGCACAATCTACTTAGCTGTGCAGTCTACTGCTCCGCACTGTAGTAACACAAAGTTGATTCGGACTCAGAATCATAGACATGAGCTTAGTAGCTTACCAAAAGCCGTATCAAAACACTAAGACGTCTTAGCCGATTTGAAAACACTAAAGAGATCACCCCTACCTGTCCCCATGTGGCACTTGCAAGAGGACAAAACAACTAAGAAGACAGGGACGCGAGCTGTAACACTAGAGTCATGTGATGGATCACGTGAACGAGAAACTGACCTTACAGGAGCAACTTAAGGGTAGGCCGCGCACAGCCAAAAACGATTTCATTCTCAGCTTCTTGAGACGAAACACTAGTCTGACTGGAAGAGAGCAATCCCTTATCTACTAGCTACTATTTGTTCTTTATTATAGCGTATATAGACGCGTTATCTTGAACGAATTCTTTATCTAGCCTCTACATAGTAAGTAGTTAGCTTTGAAGAAACTTAATATAAGGGCTAGCGAAGTATCTATACTTTTTACCCTAAGAATTACGCTCTAAATAACTAGATATCTTATTTTGTCATGATATCTCGAGATACTGATACTTCTTTTGACTAAAACCTCACTTAAGTAAGTACTTATTATTCTAGATAACCATATCCTATTGTTTTAGATCTTATCTCTATATGCTTCAACTTATAGTAGCCTCTTTCTAGCTATATTAAGTATAAGCTCAAACCTTTATTTTTAAGTCTATCTATAGATACGATATGGTTTTAGGATAACCTTAGAAGTAGTATTACTAAAGTTAAAGCTGACCCACTATTTTAGCTCTTTTTATTCAAGTTCTAGCTCTTTTTATATAGTATGAATTCTATATTTATTATCGTAGTTTATATAGATATGTAGCTTACCTTTACAAAATTTTGAGGTACTATATAGTTATATTACTACTAGTTAGATAGTATTGTATATGATAGACTTTATAATACCTATACGAGTTTTAACTATACGAGTTCATACCTTATCCTAGTGATAATTCCATACGTATAAGGTAGAAGTCTAGGTCTTCTTAAGCGACTTCTACTCTTGAAAGAGCGTTATAAAGTACATAGTTAATCTATAGGTCTTACTTAGATAGTAGCTATCTATTACGATAAAAGAAGTTACGTTTTACTATCTAAAAAGTTCCTCGTAGGAACTACATTGTAATAATAGATATATAGTTTAAAACCTAGTATACTACCTATTTACTATAGTTATATCCTCTACCCTCTTACTTATACGATTTATCTAGGTATCTTTTATATACTACTAAACTTATAGCTAATACTCTATAAGAGCCTTACTAATAGTTTCCGTCTAGTTGTTTCTATCTTTACGTGGTTATAATACTATAGGGTATTACTATAGGAGCAAATATTAGGAATAGTACTAGAGGTACTCAAGAGAGTCTAGATCTAGCGAGTATTATAGCTAGTTTATAACGTGTCGTATACTAGATCCTTAGAACTATGCTATAGTCTTCTTTATACGGTATATGGCCGCGTCGTCTTACATAAATAGTACGTCTAGCATTTATATAGTAGGTAGTTATCCTCCTTAACCTTAACATAGCTATTAGCTAAATACTAATACTCCTTAGCCTTCAGATCATACTCCATAATAACTGGATATAAGACGCTATTACCCTAGTAGGTAGTCTATACTGTTACTAAGTTTCTTCGATGTAAGTTTATATCATCTTACTTTACTACTTCTACTATAGATTTCCCAAAGTCTATTCGAGTTCTAAACTACTTTTACGCTCAAGTATATACTTGTTACTCTAGCTAACTATTCCCTACTATTATAAGGTTTGTTCTCTACAGTATCTAGCCTATAGTAGCTTCTCGTATGCTACTTTGCATATAGAATACAGGTTCTTTCTACATAGCTATAGAAACATTATAATAGTACTACTATTGAGTTATAGACTAAGCTATTATCAAAGGTTGCTATACTTCAATCCTGGCTCTTTTTGTAAAGTGCGTACAATTTTCTGTGTATCACATAGTTTATGGGTATGTAGCCCTCTAGATGTTCGCTATGATGTACCGTATAGTTGTATCGTTAGCTTTTAGATAGTGTCTCCCATAGTAGACTTCGCAACGCTGGTATAGCCCTAAGCTCTACGTTATGAACTACTAGCTAAAACCATACTAATAACAGTTCGACGCGTATAAGGTAAAACATCAGGTCTTTTTGAATAACTCCCATTGTTTGGAGAGAGTTCTAAGGTATGTAGTTGATCCATGATTGTTGATTGGAAACCAGCTATCCATTGCGACACGAAAAGACGCGTTCCACTGTCCGCAGGTTTATGGGGTGTCTCTTTATGGGCAAGTCGAAGCGTCAGTTGAATAAAAGAGAACTTTGACGATGATGAATAGTCACGTCGTGTGCGGGAAGGGGGTGGAAATCGCTAGTCGACGCGTTGAACACCCCAAGTTTTGTTCGCGAACTTGTGACATGGTCTCGTGATACGTCACGTGGACCAACCCTGGATCTGCCCTTTTGTTTCGCTGCTGTGTGTCAAATGCAGTCGCTCGCTGTTTTCGTGAACCTAATATATACATCTTTGGGCGGACCGGTCCAATAGCTTCGAGATTGGTTTAACAGTCGAGTGACCAAAAACTAGAATGACGGAAGAGAGTTGACGATTTCGTAGCTATATCCTAGTTCAGCCATAAAGATGAATGCCTGTCAACATATCTTTTCTCTGCCGTGCTCTTAATCCCTATATAAAGGGTGCGAAGAAGTAGCTTAGCGTTCTGTAGGCTGTGGTGATTGACTTTCATGCTAGCCCAGCGCAGTCACCTTCACTCTTCCAAGATTCTTCCATCCACGAAACGGGTCTCTCCGGAGTAATGTCCCGGAGCCAGTGTGTCCAGACGATGTTACCGGACAGAATAGTTTACTCGATAACTCCGGCAGATCGCACCGGAACCCCTTCATAAGCTTCACAACCTGACTCAAGAATTGGTTATCTTGCTTCGGAAACCAACATGATGGATACAGGTTGTTGAGTAAGTCCACGCTTTGCGTTTCCAGCGTTTCTCGACTTGAAAAAGAGGACAAAGGCGAATTTGTTCGAGGAGCCAGAACACTCGATTGCATGGTGATACAGCGTAGA
Organism: Taxawa tesnikishii (nom. ined.); assembly: GCA_030247885.1. NCBI lineage: Eukaryota > Fungi > Ascomycota > Dothideomycetes > Dothideales > Taxawa tesnikishii (nom. ined.). Next base: position 113,797 of record JAPDRO010000030.1, read on the forward strand.
CTCCCCATCGCATAGCCTCAAGACCAATTTCGGTCTTGGCAAACGGATGAAGAGGGTGAACTCACCTTTGATAGTTGGTAATCCATCATTTTGTTCCTCGGAGTTCTTACTGGCATTTGCAGCACCCCGGTGGCCCTATCTCGCCTCTAGCCAGACAGCCCAGATGTATGATGCACGATGGTCGTGCCCAACAGGCATAGAGCCGCAAAGGGTTCGCCTGCATTTTCCATCTCCATGACTTGATAATGCAAGGATTACTTGGTCGCAGGGCGGCTGCCAAGAACGCTATCCTATAGAAGAAGCAACCGTACCTACTCGCAACATCCAGGAAAGGTCATCATTTCCGCACAACTCAAGCCACTCGTGGGGCCATGGCGCTGAGACACATCGACTTTTTCTCCTTGATCGAGTAAGACCTCGTCCTAGAGTTCGTCGCAGGCTTGATCTCGGTACGAACATGAGGGAATAGCTCAGACACGTCCGTATGCGCGCCTGTGACAGCGGCCTTGGAAGTTCGGGCGAGGTGTTAATTTATGTCCTCGAGAAGGCACGTCTGTATGTGCCTGACAGCGGGACTAATACAGACGCTCACCGGCTGGGAGGTGACTGTTTGGATCCGAGTGACAGTCAGCTTGCGATGTCAGATTAGCAGACGACAAGAAGTTCATCGCATTGTTGCAGCTGAGATAGCCTGAGTGGGTTACATTTATGAGTATGAGGAGCGGCTATGGTCACACCGAAAACCCATTCGGTTCCATAGCAAGCTGAAACCACGCGGAGAGCGCTCGCCAACGAGATCAGGCAGGTCTGCCTAGGCTCGTTCGTTCATGTGCGTATGTGCTACCCTTTCCTAGGACTGTCCTCACTTGTGGGAGACTCTTGATTGTTCCTAGCCATTTATCCTGGTATAGACCCATCACAGTCAAGGTAGTTGTTCTGCGCACTGATGCAGTTGCGCTTTTTGTGACCTGAGAATACTAAGTCCGAATACTCGGATCGTTGACATGCCACGGAGCGTGGTAAGATCGGCGGTCCTACTTGAGGTATTGCTGTCTTAACTCCACACATAGATCAGGACCGTGTAGCGAAGCTCCTGGTTGAGCAATCGCGTGACGCTACTTGCTGTCTGACAGGTTGCGGCAGTGTCGATCTCTCAACGGTTTGGGATCGACGCATCCTTGCTCGTCATCGAGGACGTGGAGCATCCGCGCCGTTTTCGGCTCGGTCCCTAGCTCTCCCCGTGACACCAAGCTTTTGGCTACCTAAGGCTACCTAAGAATAGCCTCATTAGCGCTGTAGCAGGTCCTAGTGTCTCACTCTAGGCGACAGCCTCAATTAATCGATTATCTACTAGACCGGTCTTAGATACTACCCTTTACTATTAAGTATATTATCTAAAGACCTTATACTATTTTACTTATATAACTACCTTATATAATTACTAAAAATTAATTTACTTATACTTAACTAATATTAGTATAATATATTTTATTACTAAGTAGTCTACTATTACTAAGCGGTTCGCCCTTACTTATATCGCAACTATTATAAACTATTATAATAATACCTTTATAATATAACGCGTAATTAACTTATAATAAAGGTATATTATACCTTATTATTAAGGTTACTTAAGTAACCTTTCCTAATAGTTAAAGATATATATTTAAGGTATTTAACGTCCCTTAAATAACCCTAAAATAATGACGTAATAAAAAGCTTATATAATATAATTATAAGCTTAACTTAAAGAAGTTATAAAAAATAAAGAAAGAAGTAATAGTAGTATATATACTCGAGTTAAACTTACGAGAAATAAGCGCTATAAGGACTATAATAAAAGAAATAGCTAATAATTTACTAGCTATACGTAGTAAAGGGCTTATTAGTAAGTACTAAGTAAATAAGTTTAAGATATATACTAAGGAAGTTAAGCTTTAACGTAGTTATTTATACGATTGTTAGTAAGCCTTAAATAAAGACGTACGTATTATAATACTCTAGTTTAAGCTAGTTAAGAAGATAAAGAAAAAGTATAATATCCTAGATAAAGATATATATAACTTTAATAAGATAGACTTTATAATAAGTATAATTAACGCTTAAATAGTCTTTATAAGCTCTAAGAAATAAAGTAATTCTAAAAGGTATAGCTAAGTAACTAAGAGTAAGTTACAATTATCTAAGGTATTTATACTACTAAGTAAACTATCTTACTCTTTATTATCTTTAGTAGTAAGGTCCTTATATTAAGTTAGTACGTAGACTTACCTTATAATTAAGTACTTAAGACTAGCGCTAATAGTTTAACGATAAATAAGCTTACTCTAAAGTAGTTAAAGTACTTTAATACGTATATAAAGGTACATTAAGTAAGTATATACTACCTACTAATTATAGATAGTTATAAGAGTTATAATAGTTATAACTTCTATAACTATTATAAAGAATAGAAGATTATTATTCTTTATATACTCTTATACTTATTATACTTATTATAGTTACTTAATATAAGCTATTTTACTTCCTTAAAGTAAGTATATAACGCGGAAATTAATAACTAATTATAGTACTCTACTACGTAAGTTAAGAAAGAGGCCTTCTTACTAGCCTTTTATATTACTTTTAATAAGGTAATTATAAAGGATAATATCTAAGTAAGCTTTAAAAGTGCTAGATTAGTTCCCTATAACTTAGAGTAAGTACTATTAAAGCTTAATATAATACTTCGTACGCTAATACTTATACTATTAGAAGTTACCTTATAAGAGTCTAAAATACTAGCTAATCTAAAGGAAATAAAGGCGTAAATAACGCTAGTTTACGAGCGTATATAACTATATAGAAATTCGCTTATCTTACTTCTTTTATAAGCTATAAATTTGCTTACTAAAGGTATAGCTATTATAAGTTATAAATTAGAGTTATAAATAAGGGAAATCGTAAGTCTTTAGAAGTTAATTAAAGCGTTAATAAAGTAGTATAGTTATAAAAGAAAGTATATTTAAATAGAGGAAAGTCTTATAATAAGTAATATATAGGATTTAATAGTTAATAAGGATAATAGTAGTAATAAGGGTACTAAATAGCTTACAAAGAAGATATATATATAAAGGTACTATAAACATTATAGTAAGACTAGCTATAATACGCGTACTTATACTATAAAAATAATAAATCTAGATAATAGTAATACTTTTAAATAGTACTATAAACTAGAGTATATTTTTATATAATATTATAATATAGAGGTAATAGTCTATAATAGTCGCGATATTAGTAAGAGCAAACCGCTTAGTAATAGTAAATTACTCGGTAATAAAACACGTTATTTATTCTTTAATTGCTAAGTTTCCGTAAATATTAATAGTTATATATACTAGGAGTAGTTATATTTAAGAAGTCTAATAAAGATTATAGTCTAATTAACTTAATTTATTTACTTTTCTTTTACTAAGTATAAGTACTTATTTATATAGTTATTTCTTCTTATATTTACTAGTTACTACTTAATAAGATAATTAGTAAAACGAACTAGATACTAGCCTTATATTAAGACTATAAGTTTATAATATACCTTAGATACTAGTAAATATATTATAAGGGTAATTTATAGTAATATATAAAACGCTAAAACTTAGTAAATTATAGTAAAAACTAATTATTATCTTTCTCTAGGGGGCCTCGAGCTCCCTTATAAGTAGGACGAGTTTACTTTATAAGTAAGTTCTAAGCGTTACGTAACTACTCGTAATAATTACCTTCCTTCTAAGTAAACTATCTCGACTTATAGCGTTACTTTAACTTAGCGCTAACGTTACGTAGGGACCCTATAAGCTAATATCGGCGTTACGTATTTTACCTAAATAATAATACTATAGGATTCTTAACTAATAAGAGTAGTAATATACTTACGTAATACTATTTACTTACTTATATACTACCGTCGATTTACTTACGCGCTATTAACTATTATACCTCTTAAGACCTTATTTAAGCGCTTAATCTTAACTTAACTAATTATACTAGTAAGTAAGAGTAATATTACTTCCTTACTATTAGTAGCTACTTTACGTACTACTTCTTCTAATTTAAATATTTAACTTAAATAAAATACTTATAAGCGCTATATAATCTATATAGTTACTAAAGGTATTATTCCTAATACGCGACGTATATATAACTTACTAACGCTTTAAATAAGTAATAAATATAACGCGAATTATAACCTTATAACTACACGTAAGTACTCTTATTATATTTAGGCTTATAAGCTCTATATAGCTATTATTAACCCTTAGCTCTTCCTAGTTATTAATAAGGCGTATATCGCTTATAAGAAGCTAGTAAAGCTTTACTATATTAATAGTATTAAGGAGGAGGATATTATAAAGTTAAAGGAAGTTTTAACTTAAACTTAAGTTACTACTACTATTACCCTTAATACTTAGTAGTATAATTATAATAAGGTCTTAAGCGATATTCCTTTAAAGTACTATTATACTATTACTAGTTTATAGTCTTTAAACTTAACTTACTATAAAAAGGTAATTTATACTTACTTTACTCTTAAGAATATAAAAGCTTATATAGCTAAGTTCCTAGGTATATTTAAGGTATATATAACTATGTTTTACTTCTATTACGCTTACTAACTACTAGTATTTCTTTAGCGCTTTACCCTCGCTACTTTTACCTTTATAGTTAAGAAGGATTTTAAGGTAAAAAGTTTTAAGATAAAAGTTTAAGAAATAGGAAATTAAGGACTTATACCTTATAGCCTTTATAAAGTCGGTATATTATTATAGCGCCTTCGAGTCGTCTTTATAGTACTTCCTATTATATAATAAGAAATAATAATAAATTTTAAGAGTAAAGAGCCTACGAGTCCTTTTTTCCTTACTTATACTTTACTTTTATTATAATTATAACTTACTATTAGTTTACTTCCTCTAGCTAATATTTATTAGTTTCTTTTTCTTCTTCTTTATTTATATTTCTTTTATACTTTATAAGTAGCTATCTTATCTTATAAGTTTTTATATTATCCTTTAGTACTTATTTATTATATTCCTTTAGTTAGCCTTTCTATTTTATAAGGAAAAATTTAATTTCCTTTCTTATTTTTTAGTCTAATATTAGTTCTACCTTATACTTTTATTTACTTTTTATAAGGTCGAGTAATAGTAGCTCCTTTACTAGTTTGCTATTATTTTACTTATAATATACTTCGAAGAGAAATATATAGAAGATATTATAGATTCTATATACTAATAAGAATACTAGGTAATACGCTTATAATTCGATAGTAGTAAGTACCTTAAAGGGTCTTATAAACTTATATAAGAGCTTCTTATTTAGTTCGTTAAGCCGGAGATTTCTAGTTACTAATATTATTATATCTTTAACTTTATATATCTTTAGCTAATATCGTTTATTATATACTTTACTACTTACTTTAAATACGCGTCTCTAGTACTCCTTTAGCGCTACGCGCTCTTCCTTTAGTTATTAAACTCGTTTTATAACTACTAGTACTTCTCCTTTTCTAAGCTTATTTCGAGCCTTTATATAAAGTTTTAAATTATATTTATAAAGGGCGTAAAAGGGGCTTATATAAGTCGTAGGGTACTTATTATTATTATAAGTAAACTCTACTAATAGTAGTTATTTTACTTAGTCTACTTACTTATTACTGTAGTAATAGCGTAAGTATTACTTTAGCGTCTAATTTTATTTCTTTATTTACCTATCTATTTATAAGTAAAACGCTATATTAAGCCTTTAAGTTATATATACTACGTAGTAAAAGTCTAACTAGAATATACTTATAAATATAAAACTTCTATTTAATATAATACTAAATAGTATACTATACTAGCTAACTATATAGTTTATTACGAGATCGAGTATATTTAATATTATATAAGTCTTATTTATAGTAATATACTTTACTATCTTTATATAGTAATTAATAATAGTAAGGATTATATTATAGATACTTTTACCTTTTTTACTTAGTAGTAAGTTAGTAATAAAGTCTATAGATAGTTCCTACTATAGCCCTATAAAATATAATAAGGAAGTAAGCTTACTATAAAGCTAGTAACGCTTTACTTTTATCTTCTAATATACCTTATATATATATATATACTTAGCTATATTTACTCGTAGAAATAACTAGTAGTACTTCCTCTTTAGTAAGGTAATAGTCTTTTCTTTACTAAAGTAGCCTACTAGCGTATTATCGTAATATATACGTAATACTTATACGCGTAATACGTTATCTTTAAATATATAAAGAGAATTATCTTTATATAAGAAGTTTCCTTTTAGTATTATATAGTTACGCTATTAGTAGCTTACTAGTAGCTCGTAGTTACGGGGTCTTTATACTTTTAAGCTAAGGGGTCTTTTAAAAGAAGTATAAGAATTATATCTTTAACTTTTAGCTAGGGATTATCTTAAGGGTTTTTACTATAATAATTATAACTATAGCGATTTTAAGTAAACTTAGTATTATATTAGTACTTTAAAAACGTTTCTCTTACGCTACTTTTTAAGTAAGGAGTAACTAGTTAAGGCCTTTTCTTAATAAGAGTTTAATCTTATCTTTATAATACTTTTTTAAGGTATTTATAGCTATTATAGTAACTCGTTAAATTAACGGTAATTTACTTATATTATTACTTTGCCCCTCTAGGGCTACTAGCTTATACTATAGTATAGGGAGGAGATAACTTATCGTATCTTCCCTTATATTATAGTCTAAGTACCTCGATAGTATATTAGTAGGATTTAACTTCCTTACTTAATACTTAATTATAAAATCGAAAGTAAATAAAGTAATAGCTTATTTAACTTACCTTCTATTAAGTTACTTTATCTTTATAAAACCCTTTAAGTTATTATAATTTAATAGTACTTAAATTAAGTACGAGGCTCCTTTAAAGTAGTAGCGCTAATACTTAAATGCTACTACTATAGCTAGTAATTCCTAATTATATACTTTATAATTTTACTCTATTAGAATTATCTTTTAAAACTAAAATATAATTAAGTACTAGTTCCTACTACTATTATAGTCTAGTAGTAACTAAGAAAGTATTACCCTTAAAGTAAACTTTAATACGTTACTTTTAAACTATAGGTATACTACTAAGTTATAATATATTAAAATAGAAGCTTTCGTAAACGCTATTTTTAATATATAAAACGCTTCCTCCTCGGAGTTAGTTTACTAAATAGGCCCTAATTTCCTACTCTTATAACTACCCTTTAGTAACTTAGTTAACGTAGTTACCTTCTTTAAGTAGTTCTTAATAAACTATTAATAAAAGTTAGTAAACCCTAGAAACTATTATATATTATAAATCGTTTTTAAAGTTAACTATTTCTTAATAGCGCGTACCTTACTCTTATTTATTACGACGCCTTTATAGCTTATAATAAAACTAAAGAATTCTACTTAATATATAAAGAATTCGTATTTCTTTTAGCTTATAAATAGTATATACTTCCTTAGTTACTTTAATATAACTCGTAGGTACTCTATATACTCTTTCCTTATAATACTATAAATAAGTATATTATTTAAATATACTATATAAGAGACGTCTACTAAACTTACTAATACTTTATTAATATAAGCTTAGAATATTACTAGGGTATTAGTTAAGCGAAATAGTATAACTAAATACTCGAAGTATTTATAATATATATAGAATATAATCTTCTACTTATCGCCTTACTTAATTAGTATATAATAGTAAGTATCTTTTAAGTTTAACTTAAAAACTACTACGCGCTACTAAGTTAATTTAAAGTCTTACTAATTAGAGGTAGTAAATAGCGATTTTTAATAGTAATCTTATTAAGACCTTTATAGTTAACGTATAGCCTTACGCTCCTATCCTTCTTTAAAATAAATAAAATCGGCGTACTTACTATAAACTCGAATTATTAAATTTAACTATTTACCTAAGTAGTAGCTAAGTAATTTTAAAGTATCTTTAACTCCCTCTTAAAAGGTTATATAAAGGCTAAAAGGGTAGCTTCTTACCTTTTATTAAGTTAATTATATACGTTACTCCTTCGAGTCGTAAAAGGTTTACTATATCCTTATAGTTAAAAATATCCTCTAAATTTGTAACCTTTAAAAGTAAGGCCTCCTTATAAGACTCCTTACGTAACTCTTTATATAGACTTTTACGTAAATCTTTACGTAAACTTATAATAGTTATATAGAAAATAGTAAAGACTTAAGGCTTTCCCTTATAGTCTTATATAAACTAGTTAAAGTCTAAGATCTAGTAGATACTATAACGTGTTTCACAAGTAAGTCGGCCACCCAAGTGAGTCGGCCACCTCGCGAAACTAGAACACCTGCGCAGCAACATTGCGCAATGCCTCAACAACGCAACGTGCAATACACCTACACTGAAGGAGATATATACCTTGCTATCTCTGATATTACATCCAAGCAAATTCAAAGCGAGAGACGCGCTGCAGCAGTATATACTGTGCCCCGATCAACGCTGCAAGACCGACGCGCTGGACGGCGCTCTCGACGCGACTACGAGCCGAAATCAAAGCGCCTTACAAAACTAGAAGAGGAGGTGATAGTACAGCGTGTGCTAGACGAGAGTCTACGTGGCGTACCGCCCTCGAAGGGAAACATACGAGATATGGCGGATAAACTGCTAGGAGAGCGTGATGGGAAGCCTGTTGGCAAGAACTGGGTTGACAACTTCATTAAGCGTACGCCTGAGCTACGAACGCGATGGAGCCGTCCGTACGATCGCCAGCGAGCTGCCTGCGAGGATCCGGCGGTTATCCAGCCCTGGTTCGCGCTTGTTCAGTCAATGAAGGCGAAGTATGGTATCTCAGATGAGGACACCTACAACTTTGATGAATCTGGCTTTCTAATGGGCAAGATATCGTCTCAGCTAGTTGTTACAGGCTCAGAGAAACCTGGTAAACAGAAGAAACTACAGCCTGGCGATCGCGAGTGGGTTACCTTGGTACAAGGCGTCGGGGCTACGGGGCGCGTTATCCCACCCTTCATCATCTTCGCAGGCAAGGTCCTTATCTCAACCTGGTTCAACGATCTACCTCGTGACTGGATTGTTGAGGTCTCCTCTACTGGCTGGACTAACAACAAGCTCGCGCTCGCGTGGCTTAAGCACTTCGATGCGCATACGAAGGCTTATACTGTTGGGGCATATAGGCTGCTTATTATTGACGGCCACGAGAGCCACTGCTCGGTCGAATTCCAGGATTACTGTAAGGAGAACAACATTATAGCTCTCTGTATGCCTCCACACTCCTCGCACCTACTGCAGCCACTTGACGTCGTCTGCTACTCGCTGCTAAAGCGCCTGTATGGCGACGAGATCTCAGCCTTGGCACGCAGTCGCGTTTACTATATCACGAAAGAAACCTTCCTAACTGCCTTTAAAGCAGCTTTTAAGAAGGCGTTCACACAGGAGAATGTCTGCGCAGGGTTTCGAGGCGCTGGGCTAGTCCCATACAACCCAGAGGCTGTGTTATCGAAGCTGGATGTAAGGCTGCGTACGCCAACGCCGCCTGCACCAGGTACAGTCGAATGGGAGGCGAAAACACCGCGCAACGCCAGCGAAATAGAGGCGCAGTCAACGCTAATTCGAAATCGCATGCAAAAACATCAGGGGTCTCCAGCAAGCTCTTTGGATGAGCAGGTTAGGCAGCTGACCAAGGGCGCTCAGCAGATAGCGCATGAGATGGTGTTAATGCGCGAAGAAACAGCGCGTCTGCGAGACGCAATTGAGGCGGCCACAAAGCGCAAGAGCCGCAAAAGGCAATACGTACGGGCAGAGGAGACTCTAACAGTAGGTGAGGTAGCTGATCTGGTCGCTGCCAAGGAGGGTAGCAGTGGTAATGACGGCGAGAAGGCTGCGAAGAGGGTGCGCGTAGAGCGGCGTTGCGGCCGTTGCGGCGAGACTGGGCATAACTCCCGCACCTGTAAAGTAGAAATAGAGGATGCAGAAGATAGCGACGTTTCTGAATAATTATATACTGTTCTATAGACTGCTGTAAAGTGTTGTAGTGTTGCGCAATGTTGCTGCGCAAGCGTTCTAGTTTCGTGAGGTGGCCGACTCACTTGGGTGGCCGACTCACTTGTGAAACACGTTAAGTAATATTATAGTACTAGTAATTTATACTTAAATCGATAATAATACCTTCTTAATACTACTATAGCCTTCCTAGGATTACTAGTAGTCCCTTTACTTTTATTACGTAATATAGGAAATCTATTTCCTTTTTAGCTTTAATAAAGTTAATAATTCGAATACGTAACTTATATACTTTATAGTAAAATACTCTTAAGTCTTAAAAGGATTCTAGTTTTAAAAAGTCTATACTTTATTATAAGGTTAAATTATATTATAATATAAAAGCTTATAAGATAATATTATAGTTAGTAGCGTCGTCTAGTAGAAAGGTAGTCTTTACGTAATTATAAAGCGTAACAACCTTACCTTATAAGGAAACTATAAGTTATACTTAGACTAAAAGGTAAAGGAAGTTTAACGTTAATTCTTTATTAACTTCCTTCCTTTTCTTATATACCTTAGCGCTAGTTTATTAGTAGTAACCTTACGTATAATAAGGCTACTTTTAGCCTTTTTTTCCTTAAAGCTTTATAGTTTTAAGAGTAATATCCTTTCTTATAATAATTATAGTACTTTACTTTACTTAAAAGTACGAATATTTTCTAGTTACTTTTAATATATAAGTAGGGTATAGCCGTAGATAAGGTATATATATATAAGTTATCTTACTAAGGCCTCTTTACTAGGCCTTAGGAATTCGATCTTTTTATAAAAGGTTACTTATAGGGCGAGTATATATTACTACTAAGTTAGTTATTAGTTATCTTTATATAAGTTACTAAAGAGACTAGCTTTTATTTTATATTTAAAAGGGTATTATACTTTATAATTAATAAGTAAAGTTTAGATTATAACTTAGTAAGTAAGTATTATATATACTACGCCTTTATATAAGTAGATATCTAGTCCTTTAGCGTAGTTAAATAAGAAGTAAAACTAGCTACTATTTAGTATTTTATCTATTTTACTACGTTATACTAATAAGTTATAATAAAAGTATAATTTACTAAATCCTTAATAAAGTCTATATAGAAAGTCTTAAACTAATTATAAGTACTTAACTCGTCTACGCTATATTATTAGTATTACTTCTTCGTTACCTTACTAGTAAAGTATATAATACTATATAAAATCTTCGACTTATTTATAGTAAAATAATAAGGATTTATTAAGTAAGTAATATCTAGGGCGTATATAAAGGTATATACCTCTTTAAGGGTCTTCCTTAAAAGGAAGTTAACTCCTTTATCTTAATAAAGAACTTTAGTACGCTAGGAGTAGTTTATATAAAATCTATTAATATATTATTATTAGTATTTATCCTCGAAGTTACCTTGCTTATAGCGTTATTTATTATCCTTAGATATTTCTCTTTTTCTTCTTCTTATAAGCCTTATAACTTACTATCTTTATATAGGAAGGCTATAAACGTAGCGCTAATATAATAGAGTAGCTACTAGATAGTTATAAGTTGTTAATTACGTAAAAGTTACCTTTAATTCCTACTTATTTAGTCTATATATAAGATAGTTGCTTATTTAATTAATAACTACTTTATTCTAGGTTTTACTATTATCTTATTATTTACTATTATTTCTATTACTACTTATATAGCTTCCTTTTATAGTTTTAACTTAACTTAATATAAAGTTCTCCCTATTATACTAGTAGCGTAGCGCTACTAAATATTATTACTAATTTCTAGTTACCTTAGCTTTTCTTCTTAATTTAAACGAGTCTACTTTACGCGTACTTTCTTAAGGCGTTTTACTAGAGTAACTTATAATATAAGGACTAGTTTTCTTTACGTTTTACTATTAAGATTTATTTAACTTACTTACGCCTTAACGTTAACTATTATTATACTATCTATTAGGTTTTATAAGCTACTATTAGAGTAGAATAATTAGAATTATAAGGGTAGTTTATAGTAACGTATAAAATGCTAGGACTTAGTAAATTATAATAGAAACTAATTATTATCTTTTTCTAAGGGGCCTTAAGTTTCCTTATAAGTAAGACGAGTTTACTTTATAAGTAAGTCCTAGGCGTTACGTAACTACCCGTAATATATATACGAGTTTATAATATATTATAAGTATTTATTTATAAACTCTACTTTTTATTATTATAATCTTACTTACTTAAATAATAGACTTTATAGTATAAGAAACTTACTTCTATTATACTAAGTATAAAGAAACTAAATATATATATACTTAGCTAACTAAGTATCCTTAAAAATATAGTTAAGTCTTTAGCGTATTTCCTTTATTTAAACTAATTATTAAAGTAGTAATTAGAGAATATATAAGGGCTCGTAATTACGGCCTATTAAGCGCTTAAGGTTAGAAGTACTAGTATAAGGATACTAAAAGATATAAACTTTAAAGAAAATAATATTAAGTAAAATAATATAATACTAAGAGTAATAGTAAATATATAAGTATTAAATATAGTTACTTAGTCTTCTTTAGTAAATTTAGTAGGCTAGGAAAATATTAGTAATAATATACTATAAGGATATTATATAGAAAAGAATATAGAGAAAATTACTAAGAAACTTAAAAGGATATATAACGTATTTTATTACTAAGTAGCTACCCCTTACTAAGTAGCTACTCCTTACTAATATTGTAACTATTATAAACTATTATAATAATACTACTATAACGTAACGCGTAATTTACTTATAATAAAGGTATATTATACCTTACTATTAAGGCTACTTAAGTAACTCTTCCTAATAGTATAAAATACGCGTTTAAGGTATATAATATCTACTAAATAACGCTAAGATAACGACGCGATAGAAAGCTTATACGACGCGACTATAAGCCTAACTTAAAGAAGCTAAAGAAAATAAAAGAAAAGGTAATAGTAGTACGTATATTTAAGCTAGACTTACGAGGAATAAGCGCTATAAGGACTATAGTGAAAGAAATAGCTAATAACCTACTTACTATACGTAGTAAAGGGCCTATTAGTAAGTACTAGGTAAATAGGTTTAAGACGCGTACTAAGGAAGTTAAGCTTCGACGTAGTTATTTATACGATCGTTAGTAAGCCTTAAACGAAGACGTACGCGTTATAATGCTCTAGTTCGAGCTAGTTAAAAGATAAAGGAAAAGTATAGTATCCTAAATAAAGATATATATAACTTTAATAAGTCTAGGTTTATAATAAGTATAATTGACGCTTAAATAGTCCTTATAGACTCTAAGAAATAAAGTAATCTTAAAAGATATAGTTAAGTAACTAGGAGTAAGTTATAATTATTTAAGGTATTTACGCTACTAGGTAAGTTATCTTACCCTTTATTATCTTTAGTAGTAAGGTTCTTATATCGAGCTAGTATATCGGCCTACCTCGCGATTAAGTAATTAAGACTAGCGCTAATAGCTAGACGATAAATAAGCTTACTTTAAAGTAGTTAAAGTACTTTAATACGTATATAAAGGCGCGTTAAGTAAGTATATATTACCTACTAATTATAAACGGCTATAAGAGTTATAGTAGTTATAATTTCTATAATTACTATAAAGAACAAAAGATTATTATTCTCTATATACTCTTATACTTATCGTACTTATTATAGTCGCTTAACGTAGGCTATTTTACCCCCTTAAAGTAAGCGTATAACGTAGAAATTAATAGCTAGTTATAGTACTCTACTATATAAGTTAAAAAAGAGGCCTTCCTACTAGCCTTTTATATTACTTTCGATAAGGTAATTATAAAGGAAAATATCCTAGTAAGTTTTAAAGGCGCTAGTTTAATTTCTTACGACTTAAAGTAAGTACTATTAAAGCTTAATATAGTACTTTATATGCCGATACTCGTACTATTAGAAGTTACTTTATAAGAGTTTAAAATACTAGTTAACTTAAAGGAAATAAAAGCGTAAATAACGCTAGTTTATAAGCGAATATAATAGTATAAAGAATCGCCTATTTCGCCTCTTTTATAAACTATAGATTCGCTTACTAAAGGCGTAGCTATTATAAGTTATAAATTAGAGTTATAAATAAGGGAAATTACAAGTCTTTAGAAGTCGATTAAGGCGTTAATAAAGTAACGTAATCGCAAAAGAAAGTATATTCGAATAGAGGAAAGCTTAATAGTAAGTAACGTATAGGATTTAATAGCCGAAAAGGATAGTAGTAATAAGGAGAGTACTAAATAGCTTATAAAGAAGGTACGCGCGTAAAGGTACTATAAACGTTATAATAAGACTAGCTATAATACGCGTACTTATACTATAGAAATAATAGATATAAACGATAGTAACGCTTCTAAATAGTATTATAAGCTAGAGTATATCTTTATATAATATTATAGTATAAAGGTAATAGTTTATAATAGATATAATATTAATAAGGAGTAGCTACTTAGTAGGAAGTAATTACTCGGTAATAAAATACGCTATATAACTACTTTACTATTAATATATTTATATATTAAAAGATATAAAAGACTATAGTAGTTTATAATATTATACTTCCTTAGCTCCTTAATTAAATAGTCGTATATAATTATTAAAGAGAACTAATAAAAGAAAGTATTTTTAGTATATAATTTAAAGTCCCTATTAGATACTTATACCTTAAGCTTATAGCGTAATATTATGACCTTACTAGAAACTATACCTTTAATATTATAAGAGTAATTTCTAGTAAAGGTATATAATTATTTAAGTAAGACGTTTTAATTACTATTAAGTTACGTATAATTATAAGTATAGTAAATACTAGTAAGTAAAGGAATATTAAGTAATATAAGCTATAATAAGCTTAAATTCTTGTTTTTATTTTAATAGGAAATAGTTTAAACTTAGAGTAAAAGATAAGAAGTACTAGTAAGTAAGAATATATATTTAAGAGATTAAGAAGTATTTAAGATCTAAGATTTTATTAAAACTATAAAGGTATAAAGACTAAACTATACGCTTAAATAATAATAATAAGAATAGAAATAATTTATATATACTTTTAATTATACTTACTTTTCCTTTTATATTAAACTAGTAATATACGCTAAGTTAACTTTTAATATAATAGGAATCTTTATATTAACTTCTTAAAAGTATATAATAAGTAATACCTTTAAGTAATAATTAAAGTAATTATAATAATACTAGCTTATATTATAGTAATAATAATATGTTTTATTACCGAGTAGTCTACTATTACTAAGTAGTCCGTCCTTACTAATATTGCGACTATTATAAACTATTACTTCTATATTATAATACTATATAAAAATATACTTTAGTCTATAGTACTATTTAGAAGTATTACTATTATTTAGATCTACTAATTTTATAGTATAAGTACGTATATTATAGTTAGTCTTACTATAATATTTATAGTACCTTTACGTACGTACCTTCTTTATAAGCTAAGTAATACCCTCGTTATCGCTATCGTCCTTATTAGCTATTAAATCCTATACGTTACTTATTATAAGACTCTCTTCTATTTAAATATACTTTCTTTTACGACTACGCTACTTTATTAACGCCTTAATCGACTTTTAAAGACTTACAATTTCCCTTATTTATAACTCTAATTTATAACTTATAATAACTATACCTTTAGTAAGTAAATCTATAGCCTATAAAAGAGGTAAAATAAGCGAATTCTTATATAGTTATATATACTTATAAACTAGCGTTATTTACGCCTTTATTTCCTTTAAATTAGCTAGTATTTTAGACTCCTACGAGGTAACTTCTAATAGTACGAGTATTAGCGTATAAAGTATTACGTTAAGCTTTAATAGTACTTACTTTAAGTTATAGGAAACTAATCTAGTGCCTCTAAAGCTTACTTAAATATTATTCTTTATAATTACCTTGTCGAAAGTAATATAAAAGGCTAGTAAGAAGGCCTCTTTCTTAACTTATATAGTAAAGTACTATAACTAGCTATTAATCTCTACGTTATATACTCGCTTTAAGGGGTAAAATAACTTACGTTAAGTAACTATAATAAGTATAATAAGTATAAGGGTATATAAAGAATAATAATCTTTTATTCTTTATAGTAGTTATAAAAATTATAACTACTATTATAGTAGGGAGAACTCTATATTAGGTTAAGTTAAGACTATAGAAGGTAGCTACGTAAGTAATAATAGAGATAGTAGTTAGTAAGATATAAGATAAGAATAAGACATAGAAAGAATAGTTATTAATTAAATAAGTAACTATCTTATATACGAACTAAATAAGTAGGAATTAAAGGTAACTTCTACGTAACTAATAACTTATAACTATCTAGTAGTTACCCTATTATATACTTCCCTTCCCCTTAAGTACTCGTCCCCTAAGTATTATATAGACTATACTTATTATATATCTCTAAGAGTTATATAATTTACTTATCTATTAGAGAAAGATAAGAGTAGAAACTAGCGAGGGTAGTATAAATAACTACTTTAGTTAAGATAAGCAACTAAGATAAGACTCTTAGTTAGTATTTATATTAAAAGTTCTACTACGAGGGCTTTTACTAGAATTATTCTTATTAGAAATATTTATCGCCGATCCTTCTCCTTTACCTTTACTACTAGTATCCTTTCCGAAACTCTCTTCCGAACTAATAGACTCTACTAGCTTATTATTTAAATAGACCTTACCGTATTCTTACTTATAGTAATTATAGGACTTTATTAAATAGTACTAAGCCTCGGCGTTTATAGTTATATAAAAGTAAATACGAAACTTACGTACGGCGTTAGTATAATACTTATTAATAAACTTCTTTCGCTTTTTATTATTAATACTAAAAAGGATAGTACGCTTAGTTAAAGTACGAGGGTCTACCTACGTAGTATACCTTACGATTACTTAGGATATTACGTTATTTATAATATAGGGGATAACTATTAGAAAAGCGTACGTAATCGTACTATATATTTAAGGATATCTAGAAGGCGTAAATAGAGGTAAGGTAAGCTTTAAGTAACTAAGAGTAAAAGTAGTTTAATTATTAACTTTAACATTAATTTCTAGAGTACTAAGGTCCTCTTTAATAACTATATACTATAGGAATACTATTACTCTCTTCTTAACTAGTCTTCCGTTAAAATTATAAAGGAAGTATAGTAGGGTAATATATACTTCTTTAGCTTTATAAGGGACTTCCTCCTACTATAGACTATACTTCTCTTTATTCTCCTTACTCTAAATCTTATTATCGATATAAATAACGGCTCCGCTAGAAGTCTTATTACTACTACGCTCTTATACGTTATACTACTATTCTTTAAAATACTAATAAATACCTTTAATTAAGACTATATAGTTATCCTTTATCTTATTTACTAGGGATATAGTTCCTTAGATTATATTAGTACTATTACTAACTAGAAGATAGTCTAGATAGTTATTTAAGTAATAGAATTTAGTCTTACTAACTCTAGTTACGTACTTATAGTAATATAAGTAGGAAACTAACTATTAATTATAATCGGGCCGTAAGTATACGTAGGCTAAATAGTATAGTATATCTTAACGAATAACTTACTAAGTATAGCTATAATAAGCGTTACGTAACTAGCCTTAATCGAATTAACTAGTAGGAAGACGAAGATAGTACTTATATATAGTAAGCTCTTTTAGTATATCCTTTATAAGGTCCTCTTTAAATAAGTAGTTAAATACATTAATATTAATAGTACTATCCTTTTAAAACTAGTCGTAAGTACCTAGAAAAATAGACTCTATAATAGCTCTATAATCGTATTTTTTAGCTAGAAGAATATAGTACTAATATCTATAGAGACTATAAGTATTAAAAGTATAGGCCGGCCTACGAGACTTATAGAATTAATTTATAGTCTTAGAGTTAGTTCTAAGCTTAAAAGCTTTACTAAATAAGAACTCTCTTATACGTATAATTAGCTACTCCCTACTAAGGGCTCTAATATAGTATCTAGCTTTCTAGTAGAGTTAGAAAAGGTATACCTTATAGAATACTTCGTCGTCTTTATTAATAATATAGAGTACCTTCTTTATTAAGTTAATAATATTAGAATCTAATATCTTACTTAGGAGTTAATCGATCTCCCTTTAAAGAGCTTTATATTCCCTACTAATTTACTAACTATAACTACTTTTCTTCTTTAGAGTTATCTCCTTTATATTCTCCTTATATTACTCTTTCTCCTCCTTCGGATTAAATAGGATAGGATCCTTAGGCATCTTATTATCGTTTACATTCTTACGGAGATTATTACCGAGGTTATAAGTATTTTATTTACTAGGATTATTATATAGATTAGTAAGAGTATCTAGATCTTAGTTAAGAAGTATATTAGCTATTATCTTATACTTACGTTCCTCTACTTCTTTCTCTTTAATCTTACGTCTTACTCCTTCTAAAAGTAATAAAAGAGGAAAGCTTTCTAGTATAAGTATATTTATATTATCGATATTTATAAGTAGAATTTAGGCGTAGTTACTATATAATAGTTTAATATTAGCGACTTTATAAACTTCTCTTTACTTATTAATAGTATATCCTAGTATAGTTAAGTACTCGTATTCTCCTTAATTAAGTAGTAGATATCTCTTAAAGTACTCTTTAATATTTTCTAAGTCCTTAGGCTAAAATAGTTAACTCTTCTTAGAACCTTTACCTCTAGTATAATTGCGATATATATACTTACGAAGGAACATATAAACTACTTCCTTTATAGTAAACCCCTTTCTAGCTAGCTATCTTATCTTAAAGAGAATTATACTACTAAGGTTAAACTAAAAGATATTTATATTTCTTATAATTTACTATAAGTTATAAAGAGTTCTCTTAGCTTTTACTTACTCGTCTCTTTTATTAAGAAGAAGTCTTTTCGATCGAATAGCGTCCCCGAAGTCTTCTTAAAAGTTTAGTTTAAAGGTTATTTTTCTCTTATAGTAGTCTTATAGTAGTAGGGACTAGTATTTACTTAGTCTTTCTTCTTCTTAAGAGATTTTATTACTTAAGTCGAGGGCTATATAGTAGTATTTATCGTTATCGCTAATCTTCTTTACTTCTTTAAATACTTAGTAAAATAACTCGGAAATTAGAACGATAGGGTTATTAGCTTTAATAGTACTAATAACTTAACTACTAAGTAAGTTAAGTTACGACATAGTAAGTCGTAAGTATAATTAAACTTTAGTAAGTATATAGTAAGGAAATACTATCTCCTAGTAAGTTTCTAAGGTGTCTATAACTATTATACTTACGAATCGTAGTAGCGTTATTAGTAATAACTTTAGAGCGTAGTTTCTAGAGGATTTATAGTCTAGTATATAAATTTAGATATTTGTTACGTGTTTTACTTCCTTAAAGGGAAATATAGCTAATATCCGAAGATTTCGGTTTTAGAAGTATCTTTCCTTTTACTTCTTTCTTATTACTCCTTATTACTACTATTACTTAATCCTTTTAACTTATAGTATAAAAGGAATATCTTCTTATATAAATATAAACTTCTTATCTTATAAGCTTTACGCTTTTATTTAGTAATAAAATAAGACTACTATCTTAAGTAAATAAATAAAGGCCTTATTATAAAAGGAGAATATAAAAATAGTAGAGAAATAGATAATAAAAGAAATTATTAAGAGAGTTAATAAAGGAAATTATCTAAAGAAATAAATAGAAAGATTATTAAAATAATATAGAAATATACTTTCTTTCCTTTATAAGTCTATCCTTAGACTTAAGTTTTTATATAGCTCTCGAAGCTATATAAAACCTAGCCTACTAGCTAGCTAGCTACTTTATATAATCCTCGTACTATAATAAATCGAATCCTCGTAATACGCTAACGATTACCTTTAAGCCTATATCTCTAATATTTATAAGTAATTTATCTTCTAGTTCCTCGTCCTATAAATTAACTTCTAATTCTTTATCCTTAAGTAAAGGTATATTACCTTTAGTAGCTACTAACTAATCTTATAGTCGTTTAAGCGTAGTTAGAAAGATAGGCCGAATCTATAGTTTTAGCCGATTTCGAGTATAAGTCCCCTTTATTTTAATACTATCTAAGGTTTCTAGTACGTAGGTACCTATAGGGGTAACGCTTTTAATTTTAAAAGGACTATACTATCGAAATAGTAGCTTATCTCTCCGAATTTTCTTACGTTTTATATTATAAATAAGGACTTTTTATTTAACGTTTAACTATTTAAACGTAGTATTCTTTCGACTATTAAATTCCTTTACGTTCTACTCTTATATTCGCTATTAATATAGTAGTATATCCTCTAGAACTTTATCCTAGTATACTAACTATTATACGCGTATAGTTACTAAATTTATAGTAGTTTTAATAGTACTCTAGTCTAGTACTTATTATAATAGGAATTCTAGTTCGATCGAAAGAATAATATCTCTTTATATAGAATCTATACTAGAGATATATTAATAGATTACCTTAGCGTAATCTAGTCTACTTATAAGGTTTCTAGTAACTATACGTCCTAGAGCTTACTAAACCTAAAAGTAAGCTTTAATAAGTAGTTAATAAGGTTCGGATATTTACGTTCTACTAATCTATTACCTTTAAGATAATAAGCGAAAGTAATAATCTTCCGAATTTTATATTATATAACTAATATAAATATATAGTTAAAGTTCTTAAGTCCTCTATTGCTAATTAGTTTAGCGAAGTACTTATATCTATAAATAACGTCCTCGTAAAGGAATCTTATAATAGCCTAGTTATTAGGCTTACGTAATACTCTAGCTTCTAGTTACCTTAATACTAATTCTCTAGCGATAACAAAGTATCCCTTACTACTAGATGTAAGTATAAAGATAATATTTACTAATTATACTTTTCTAAGGACTTACTAGTAAACTAAATATAATTCCTTTATATCCTTATAGTTAGTACGTATTTAGTACTCTAAGTAGCTCGCGTAGTATTTAGAAATATCTTTAAAGGTATTATTCTACTAGTAATAGTTAGCGACCTTTTTATAAGTAGCTTCTCGTCCTTAGTAGCTACTTTTATTATATAGGCTTTAAATAATCTTTCGCCTTTAATCCTTATTATTAATTACTTACCGTAGTAGTATATTCCTAGTATTTCTCCGAAATAGATACTAACTACGAACTAGATAGTTAAGCGCCTCTTTCTTAAATACGTAAAATTCCTTAAGATTTATAACTATAAGCTTTTTTAAAGTCGTAAGGTATTTCGCTATTTTCTAAGATTTCTCCGAGTAACTTTCTACTAATAATATTCTAATAGTAACTACTATAGTTATAGAGTACATTTTAATACTCTCGTTAACTATAATAGTATATATAGAAGTAGTAAATAAATTTACGTCGATAATTACGTTAATATCTTACTCGTTTAATATATTATTATTATCTAAAGGATAGTAAGGTCTCCGAGATAGCGTATCTATAGTAGTATATTTAGTACTAAGTATATATTAAACCTCGAATATAAATAGTTATATCTAGGCTACCTATTAAGCTATAATAAAACTAGGAAGATCCGAGGACGATTTATTAAGTTATACTACTAGCGTTTTAGTATTAATTTCTAAAATAAAGAATACGCTATATAGATACGAGTATACTTTCTTTAGGGCCTCAAGTACTCCTCTACATTCGCGTTTTCTAGTATCGTAGCTAGATTCTATAGTTATTTAAAAGCTACTTTTATATTATATTAAATGCCGTTTCTTCTTATTATTTCTAGTTAACTATATTAGAATAGCTCCCTATTCGCGAAGGCTAAAATCTATAGCTAAAATAATAGATCCTACTCCTTTAGTATAATTAATAGACTTTAGTACTAGAGTATTAGTAAGCTTTACCTTTAGTAGCTTAACTACTTATTTAGCTAGTTTTCTAAAGGAAAATACTATATCTTTTTATATAAGTTCGTATAGTAATACTACTATATATATAAAGTTTTCTACCTAGAGACGATAGTATAAGCTTAAGCTAAGGAATACCTAAACATTTATAATATTCTTAAACTTATCTTATTTTAAGATCTTAATAACCTTAGTAGTATTTAAATATTTACCTTCTAAGTTATAAATATAACTAACGATCTTAATTCTAAATATATAAAATTAGGATTTTCCTCTAGTAATAGTATAGTTAATACGTTCTAAATTCGTAAGAATACTATTTAGTTAATAGATATACTTTAGAACGTATTTCTAGATACTAGGTACTACTTCTATATTTCCTTCTTTATTAACTAGGCCTTTAATACTAATATTATTTAGAAATAGTAATACTATATATAAAATATATACTTCTAGGATTTTAGTAATAATTCTTATAAATTACGCTACTAAGTTAGTAGCTCCTTAGAGTAGCGTTATTTATCTTAGTAGTTTTAAAAGAGTTATAAATTCTATTATATCTCTATATTTTATAGTAAGTTCTATTTAATCGTATTTAGAGAAGAGGTTAATAAGGGACGTTATTATAAGTCCTATAAATTGCTCGCTAAATTTATTTAGATTTAAGGGTAAATTTCTATTACGGATAGTAATATAGTTAATATTTATAGCTATATTAACGATACGGAACTTATTTTACTCTTTCTTAGTAACGAGAAACTATAAATTCTAATATAGGCTATAATAGTATTTTAGTAATCTTACCTTTAGTTATTTCTATAGTATTTTTATAATCTTAGGGATTATTACCTTAAGTATAAAGAACTCTAGAGCTTACTATACCTTATAGGGTATTATCTTAATTTCCTAAGGTAGTACTATATTTAGTTTAACCTTTCCGATTTCTAAGAAGTCTTATACTAGTACTACTTCCCTATTATATAGTATCTCTAGTAGTAAATCCTTCTCCTTTAGCTATAGCTACTTTCTAGTTTATAGTTTTATAATACGTTTCTTATTAAGATAAGTACTACGCTAGATCTTAAAAAATTTCGAAATAAACTATTATTTATATTACCTTACTAACTATAGAAGTAGTTTCTCTCTTACTAATATTCTTTCCTTTTAGTTAATAAGTCCTCTTAGAGTTAAGCTATTAAATAAGAACGAATTAACTAGATTAACCTTATTTACCTTCTACTTATATAGTATCCTCGTATATACTATATTATCTCCTTCCTAGCTCTTTATATAGGAGCGTCTTTACTCTTAAATCGAACTAATTATATAAGATAAATCGAATCTTTTAACTATTCAAATCTTAGCTATTTATAAATCTTTAAATATATATAAGAGAAAGGCTATAAGCGCGCCTTTTTAGTACTTTTAGTCTTACGTATTATTATATAACTACGTAGACTAGATTCGTATATTTAAGTTATCGCTATCCGATTATTATAGTCGTATTATTCTTTTACTAGTCCTACTAGATATTATATTTAGTATAAGATTTCTAAACTCTAGATTTAGCGCTAAGCCTCTAGACCCTAGATAACCTCGCGTTCTTAGTAGTAACTACTAGCTAATTATATTTACATAGCTCCTAGAGTTATATAAAGATCTATTAATAATCTTACTAGTAGCCTTACTATCGCTAGCGCTTAATACTACGCGTATACTTATATACGTAGCTTTATACTTAGATCTCTCGTCTCTTACTAGTCTATTTAATAAGGTAAAAGCCCTACTAGTTATAAGGCTACTTACTCTTTTCCTTACCTTACTATAACTAGTACTATAAAGTAGTATAATATTTCCTTTATAGTATAATTTTGATTTATATAAGGATAAATACTAACAAAAGAAGTAAAGATATTACTAGACTTATTATATATAGTACTCTCCTAGGTACTATCGTTATAGTTAATTACTTTTAGCCTAGATATACGTTCTTATAGCCGTCCTAAGATAATGTTATTAAGGAGTTAGTTTATAATAAGAAAAGAAGTAGGAATCTTAATACTACTAAGATAGATAATAACTCCTTAAGTTATACCCTTAAAGGTACTTTCCTTAGTTACGCTACGTAATACTAGACTCGGCTTATTACTAATAGGAATATTAGCTTACCTTACTATAAAAGTACTTATTAAGTTATATTTAGACTTGAAATTAATTAGAGCCTAATATTTACTTAAGTAGTTATTTAGCGATACTCTTATAAATAGACTTTCGATATAAATAAGATCCTTATTTATAGTAGTAAATCTATCGTCTTTAAGGGGTTCCTCCTCCTCGTTTATAACTAGTAGTTTTACTTATAATAGCTAGATATTAATTCCTTCCCGATCCTTCTTATTATATAAGGAGATAGCGAATTAGTACTATTATCCTTTAATAGAAAATACTCCTATTTGCTACTAGCTATCGTCCTTAATAGATACGTAATATACTATTAGTTCTACGCTAGTATCTTTAGTAACTAGATTCTTCCTAGCGTATTTCGAATTTTAATATTTAGCGAAGAAGTACTTAGTTACTACTAATATAATACTAATAAGTATATATAATAATAGGAATACTCTTATACTTTTAGTTATTTTAAAGACTTCTTTAAGATCGACTTTCTTTTAAGTTATTTTATCTTATCTTAGCGTCTTTAGTTATATCCTACTATAAACTTTCCGTATAGTAAAGGAATCTTTTATACTTAGTTCTAAGCCTTCTACTATTTAGCTTTACTTTATATTACTTAGTAAAGTTATATTTAAAGGTTTTAATTTTATAGAATATTTAACGTACTATCTAGTTCTTATAAATTTTAAGACTAGAAGCCTACTAGTAGCCCTTTCCTTTTCTTTTAGCTTACTAATCTAATAGTCCGTAGAATTAGTATTACTTTACCTCCTTCCTAGTACCTTATTAGTACGTACTATAGTAATATTAATAGTTCTCTAAGAGGTTTCGACTATATAATACTAAATAGTAACCTTATCTTTAGAGTCTTTCTCCCTATTACTAGTTAGTCCTTTAAGTAATACTTCTAATTCCTCTAGAGAGTCTATTATAAGGAACTTTACTCGTATAAGGTAACTCGGATATATATCTTCTTCTTCTTTTTCTATTCTTACTATCCGGATAATTACCTTCTTTAGTCCGAAGTATTTTAATACTTACTTATACTAAGAAGGTTTTCTTCTTTCCTTTTAATTATAGAGACGTTTTAGAGGCTTATCTTTACTACTTAAGAAGATACTATTACTATTATAGTACGCCTAGCCTTTACGCTTATACTCTTTAAGATATATATAGCTATTCGTACTATAACTTAGTTTATAATAGAACTAGTAATTTATAAGTCCTTAAGGGCGTATAGAAATAGTATTTACTCTTATAACTAGGAATTTAGAGGCCCTTTAATACTATCCTCTAGTAGTTATAGGTATTACTCTTATAACGTTCTCCGAACCTTTTTATATATATACTAGTATAAAGTAATTAACTAGCTAGCTTACGTAAATAAATATCTTACTTACTTACTTAACTAGTTTCTTTATAGCCTTATTAGTATACCTTCTACGTACCTAATTAGTCTTAAAGCTTATAACTATACTCTTTTTCGGAGTATAGTATAATTCTACTATTTCCTTAAAATAACTATTATTAATTATAGGGCCTATAATCCCTTAATAATCGATCTTCTTATTTAAGAACTTCTTAGTTACTTTTATAATCTTTATAAAGTTTCTAAAAGTAGCCGGATTCTTGCTATCTAACTATACCTTTTAATATACCTTCTTCGATATAGAGGGTACTAGTTTACGTAATAGTAAAGACGCTCGTTCGACTATATTTATATACTTATTTAGTACTCTCTTTTATAGAACCTAAAAGTACTAATAGTATCCTTTCTAGTCCTTTAGAGTTTTACCTTTTTAATCCTTAGCCTTCTTATAAAGAGTAGCTAGTATAGACTTAGTATTCCTTAGATAGTTAATATTATCCTTTTAGTACTCTTAGAGAATCTTTCTCTTTAAACTAGTCTAGTCTCTATTTATATAGGAATCTAGAGACTAAATAAATTTAGTAAGTCCTTTATTTATATATTAAGGAAGAGATCTAATAGACTTCTTTAGAGTAGTAAAGTTATTAATATACTACTCTTCCTAGTCTTTAATAAACCGAGTAATATTACTACTAGTAAACCTTAGAGATTTAGTAGTATTTAGCCCTAGTAAGTTACTACTAGTAATAAGGCGACGGAAATCTCTAATAAATAAGCCTTACCTTCTACTTATACTAATAGATACTTAAATAGAAGTAGTAAGTTAAACTATAATAAAAGTAGTCGTAGTTTTACCTTAGCTATTACTAGGAGTATAAATAGCCTAACTATTAAACGAGGACGTCTCTATAACTAGTAGAAGCTTAGGATTACTATTTAAAGTAAGTCTAGGAATATTATTATAAGTATTAGATAGTATAGAATCCTCGTCGAACTAGTGTCTTTTATTAGTAATATAAAAGGTACTAAATACTTCTCCTTCTTCGAAAGTAATACTCTAAGTAACGTTCTCGAATATAGTAAGTTCCGTAGATATTATAGCGTAGTAATAATAGTATAGTTTCTATTATAGTAAGATTTCTAATACTATCTTTAGTAGATAAATATAAATCTCTATTTAGAGTAGTACTATTATCTCTATCTTTTATAGTAACTTAGTACTCTATACTTTATTTTTAATTTCTAGTAAGGTTCGTCTCTAATATAAGTATACCTTAGTATCTATATAGTCCTCGTATTTCTAAATTTAACTAGGCCTTCGATACTACTTACTCTTATAAGTATACCTTTAACTCTTCTAGTCTAGATACGCTTCGATTTTATAATAGGAAGCCTTAAGATACTAGCTATACGATACCTTATAAGGGTTCCTTATATACTATATTACTAATATAAGAACTATTTCTAGCTTTCGAGGTCTTTTATATTATCGTAAATACGCGAGTAACTAAAGGGGTTAATCGTCCTCTTAGTATCGACTAAAACTTCTACTATTTTCTTACTACTTTACGTACTCCTTTTATTAACTATTTCCTTAAGGGCTTTATTTCTCTCCTTACTATAGTTACTAAAAATATAGTAGGAAGAACCTTATATTAAGTTAAGTTAAGACTATAAAAGGTAGCTATATAAGTAGTATTAGAGATAGTAGTTAGTAACATATAAGATAAGAATAAGATATAGAAAGAATAGTTATTAATTAAATAAGTAACTATCTTATATATAGACTAAATAAGTAGAAATTAAAGGTAACTTCTACGTAACTAATAACTTATAACTATCTAGTAGCTACTCTACTATACTATAACTCTTATAACTATCTATAATTAGTAGGTAATATATACTTACTTAACGTACCTTTATATATATATTAAAGTACTTTAACTACTTTAAAGTAAGCTTATTTATCGTCTAGCTATTAGCGCTAGTCTTAAGTACTTAGTCGCGAGGTAAGTCTACGTACTAGCTTAATATAAGGACCTTATTACTAAAGATAATAAAAGGTAAGATAACTTACTTAATAGCGTAAATACCTTAGATAATTATAACTTACTCCTAGTTACTTAGCTATACCTTTTAAGATTACTTCGTTTCTTAGAGCTTATAAAGACTATTTAAGCGTTAATTATACTTATTATAAAGCCTATCTTATTAAAGTTATATATATCTTTATTTAGGATACTATACTTTTTCTTTATCTTTTTAACTAGCTCGAACTAGAGCGTTATAACGTATACGTCTTCGTTTAAGGCTTACTAACGATCGTATAGATAACTACGTCGAAGCTTAATTTCCTTAGTACGCGTCTTAAACCTATTTACCTAGTACTTACTAATAGGCCCTTTACTACGCGTAGCTAGTAAATTATTAGTTATTTCTTTTACTATAGTCTTTATAGCGCCTATTCCTCGCGAGTTTAACTCGAGTATATATACTACTATTACCTCTTTCTTTATCTTTTATAGCTTCTTTAAGTTAAGCTTATAGTCGCATTATATAAGCTTTTTATCGCGTCGTCGTTTTAGGGTTATTTAAGGGATATTAAATACCTTAAATACGTATCTTTAACTATTAAGAAGAGTTACTTAAGTAGCCTTAATAGTAAGGTATAATATACCTTTATTATAAGTTAATTATACGTTATATTATAAAGGTATTATTATAATAGTTTATAATAGTTATAATGTTAGTAAGAGTAAACTACTTAGTAATAGTAGACTACTTAGTAATAAAACATATTATAAAAGATTAAATAGTTATATTACTTAGTTAGAAATATTAAAGAGTATTAATATTATATAATAAGTTAATATAAACTATAAGGTAGTAAACTAAGTAAGGTAATAAACTACTAAAATATAATTCTTTAATCTTTTAACTTTATTACTACTCGTTATAAATACTTTTATAACTAGTAAACTAGTTTATACTAAAGCTAATATTTAGAGTATACTTTATACCTTAAAAGAAAAGTAATACCCTTCTATTTATAAGGCTACTAGTATATATAATATTCCTTATAATACTTTATATAATTATATAGTTAAATAAACTTTACGCGTAATAGTACGTAAATCGTAATAAATCCTTTTAAACGCGGAAGAAAAGATATTAGTCTAATAGATTATATATCTTATACGTACTAGCTTCCTTACTTTACTTACGTTAGTTATATAAATAGTCGAAGAAATTTAATATAAACGCGTATAATTATCGAGGACTTTATAACCTTTTCCTTAACTAATTAATAAGAAGTAGCTCGACTACTTTAAAACTTATTATCTTAAGATAGTAAGTATTTAGACTCGTTAAATTAAGAGTATATACTTTAACGTAATAAGTTATAACGCTATAAAGAGATAGTTTAATATAGTAATAGAGCTATTTATATAGTATAATTACCCTCTAAAGTACGTTTATAATATAAACTAGTTTAGCTTTATAGTTAAAGTAAGTTAAATATTAAGAGTATTAGTTAATATATATAAGGTAACTAATTAAAAGTAAATCGGAAGTAAATAAGAGTAAATAATTATAATTAAGTATATAAATACTACTAAGGAAACTATATTACCTTTAATTATCTTTAAGGCTAACTATATTAATACTATATAAGTACTTATATATATACCTTTAAACTAGAAGTTCTCGACTAGTAGTAGTAACTAAACGTTTAATAATTATAATTTATAGTAACTAACTACTATCTTTAAGTCTTTAACGTAACTAGAGGACTCTATAATATAAAGAATACTAATTATAAATAATTATAGTAACTATATAACTATAAAGGTAATTACTTTTTATAATGTAAACTATAAGGAAGTAAAATACGAAAACGCTAGTTTTTATATTTAATAACTACTTACGTACTATAATAATAATATAGTTAAAATCTAAGTTATTATATATGTTTTTAGGTACCTTATATTTCTTATCTTCTAGTACTTCTTTGATTATATACTTACGTAGTTATTTACGTAGTTTTTTAGTAAATAACTCTACTTTAACTACCTTAGTTATTTCGAGTACTTTTTATATACTAAATATAAACTTACTCTTTAATATAACTTACTTACCTTTCTTTTAAACCTTTTATATATTAAGAAGCTTTTCTTATTTTTATAACTACTTATATAAAGTAACGTTCTCGCTATATATTACTTTAAAAGCGTAAGTTATTTACTTTATATATTACTTTATTAGAGATAGAGCCTCCTAAATTACCTTAATTATAAAGTTAAATAGTACGTTTACTTTACGTAACTTAGTACTATTTAGAGGAGAGCTATTAAGTAGCGAAAGGTTTAAATCGAGTTATTATAAAGGTATATAAAGTTATAAATTCGCTATAGTCAATTTTATAAGTAGTTTATTAAGTACTATTATAAGGCTTAGTAACGCTAAACTAATAGCTCTCTATTTACTTAAGATATTCCTCTTTATAATAACCTTATCTTTTACGTAAATATATATCTCTATTTACTTTACGCGTAATATATAGTTAAAGTCGAGTCGTAAAGTAGCGTTAGTCTCTAAAGTTAGCGCGTACTTTAGTAGTATAAATACTTTAATATTAAGTAGCTAAAGTATATATAAATAGTAAGGTAATAAGATAAGTACGTTACGAAATTTTAAATCGTAATATTAGTAGTAAATATAGTACGAATAATCGTACTATATATACTAGGTATACTACGCTTACTACGCTTACTATATTATATAAATATATACTACGTTATACGAGACTATATTATACTATAAGAAACATTATTATAATAACTTTATATAAAGCGAATTAATAACTCTCTTCCTATAGACTTATTTATCGCCTAGTCTACGAATCGTTAACTAAATTATTAACTAAATTAGCTACTAACTTAACTATAGTCTACTATCTCCTTACTATACGCGAGTTGTCTAATATACGAGCCGTATATAAGACCGCGCAAGTCGCTACCCTTGCGATTCGTTTAGTAAGTAAGTTAACGATTTAGTAGATACTAAGGTTATCTTACTTATAAGTAGTATTTAACTCTTTAATATATTATAACCTTTACTACTCTTATACGAGCGTTCCTCGAGTTAATAGCTATTCGAGTTACTTCCTCCTCTTAGTTTACGTTTTATAGGAAATTATACGTCTCTTAATTAGTAGTATTATTAATATATATTTTACCGCTTTTATTGTTTTATAGTACTAACGTAAATACTACGTAGATACTATAGTAAATACTAGTTAAGGGATATATTCTTTATTTACTTAAACGTCGTAAGTTTCTCTAAGGTAATAGTAGTATTAGCTTAATAATAATTATCTTATATATAGTATCTACGTAGTTATATAAGTTCTTAAGTATATATAAATCGACTAACGTACTTATATATCTCTACGTAGTTATATTACTATTTTTGTTACGCTACTTATCTTCTATAGTAACGATAAGTTATAAGCGCGCTAGTAGATATTTATCGAACGCTACTTAGAATATAATATTTGCTAAATTATCGTACGACTTAAAAGTAACTATTACGTACTCTTATACTTATATCTAATTATATTTTACGTTACTATTAATGTTTTACTAGTTCGGCGCGTACCTAACTATATTATATTTAGTACTATCGGGATTATTAAAATCTTTACTAGTAGCTTTTTTATATTATAATAAGGAGTAAAACTATACTTAATATAGTAATATTTATAAGTCGTCTTCTTTTAACTAATTAGGATTATATATATTAGCTTAAGTAGTATTAGCTTCTAGTAATCTCGATTTATATATAAATATAACTAACGCTTATTAAAAGATAATACTAGCTATAAGCTTAAGGAATATTTATACTTCGTTAACTTACTATTATTTCTCTTACGCTACGTATAGTTTTAGTTACGCTATTAGTAGCTACCTAAAATAACGCTTTATATTAACTACCTCGGTTAGCCTTACTAGTTTATTTACTTCTTTTATCTTCTCTACTATAGTAAGGTTACGTAAGTATAGTTCGATATCGAATTTAGTAGTTATACTTAGACTATAATCGTTTTATATAGTAAGCTAATTTTCTTAACTTTCCTTCTTATTAGTACGCTTATACTCTTACTTAATAAATATTACGTAGTTATACTTACTATAGCCTATATCGAGTCCTAGCGCTAATTTAAGTCGTCTAATTATATCTATATAGTATATTATTATATACTATTTAGAGAAGTTAAAATAGCCTTTCGTATCTTTTATTATATTAGGTTAATACCTTCGAAATATCTCCTTATATTAGTTTATATAAAATAGTACTAACGTTATATAGCGAAGGGTATCGTCGTTATAACTATAATAGAGCGAAAGTAAAATAAAGTCGACGACTATATATATAAATAAAATTACCTTCGTAACTTTAGCTTTCTCTAAGAATAGAGTAAATACTAGTAGTAACTATTATAAGATATTCTTAAGCTCTTTCCCTATTATTTGTCTTTTACTTAATAACTACTCGAATATACGTAAGCTATAGTATAGCGAGACTACTATAAAACGCTTATCGATAAGATCTACAATAAAGTCCTTTAGTAGTATCTTACTTCGAAATTATATTTCGTACTATTTAGCTTTTTCGATTATTACCTTATATATTTTGCTATACCTTTTAGGAAGTAAGTCTTCTAGTAGGGTAATTAACTATTACTATACGTAATTAAGTACGCCCTTAAGTAGCTAGTATAAAATATTAACTATTATTATTACGTATATATTTACTTATAGATAGCCGAAAGCGAACGAGTTAATATTATATACCTAGTCCTCTTAGTTATAGTTAGTAGGGTTTATTTATTAGTAACTAATTTACTATTAAGTCTCCTTATATATCCTCTAGGAAGCCTATACTTCGAGGTCCTCTCGATTACTTAAACGTATACTATATATAGTATATTATCGACTACTTTTAATTTCTATTACTTAGGCTTACTCTTCGTAGTCTAGAGTTATTATAGTAAGAATAGGGAAGTACTAACGCGTCTATTCGTTACTATATAGTAGCTCTTTATTACTATTATATAAAATCTCCTTAATAGAGTTAAATAGGACCTTAAGATAATTATAGAATATACGAGTTCGAGTAGTAGTATCTTTTTCTTTTACTATTAAAATTAAAGTAAAAAGTATAAATCTAAGCCTTTAATTAGAGTTCTATATATTTACTATAAGGTTACTTATAGTAAAGTATACTAGATAAGCTAATTAGTCTCCTTAATAGTTCGTTACTTATATCTTATTAGTAGATACGATTAATAATATAATTATAGTATTATTATAGTTAAGTTACTCTTAAGTATCTTACTACTAATTAGTTAAAGCTATTTCGTTATATACCTTACGCGCGTTTCTATTACTTATTTATATTTAGTAAGGAAAGAATTAAAAGTTATTACTAAAACTAAGATACCTTAAAAAGAACTAAATCGCGTCTTCGACTCGTTTATATCGAAAGTAGTATCTTTTAGTTCCTTATAATATATTTATCGAAGGTAATATAAAAGGCTAAATATTTTATTATATAACGTTTCTTCCTCTTCTTATTATAGTTATCTTTTCTTCGAGTTTAGCTACTAAACGCTAGCTAAAGTATTACGTAATTACATGTAGCCTTAGTTTACGTATTAAGTAAGTAATTACGTTTTTAAATATATTTTCCTAGTATAGCTAGTTCGCGAATATAATATTCGCATTACTAGTAAAGTTAGTAAGTCGTTTTAAGTCTATAAATACGAGAGGCGTATATATATATTTATATTAGAACTTAGAAAAATAGTATCGATATATAATATTACTTACTTATTTACTCCTCTACTTACTACTTTCCTTATAACTTCTTTAAACGTCCTCGTTTTACCTTTTATACGTAAGGTAAATAATAATAGTTTATTCTTACTATTATAAGTTATAAAGCTACTAGTTTTAATACTATCTCGTTTGTCCTCTAGTATAAAACTCTATAGTATATTTCTATATAAGTTATCCTCTTCTTTTATAGTTAGTAAGTTATAAGTAACGTCTTAAAAAACGTCTAGTAGTTTTTCGAACTTATTATCGTTTATAGTTATACTAGTTACGTTTTATATATTATAGCCTTCGTTAATATAATTAAATTATAGCTACGATATATCTTTAATTTATAGTATAGCTATTTCTCTATTCGTAATATTAGTTAATATATTAGTTATTAGTAGACGAGTAGTATCCTTTATACTAATAGTTACGTATTAAGAGTTATATAAATAGCGTACCTATACGTAGTAATATATATTCGTAGGCCGTACAATTATTTATATACGCGTCTATATATACTATAAGTATATAGTTAGACTATAGTAGTAATATATATCTACTATTATATTAAAGTCGTATATATATAAGTCGAAGAGAGTTAACTCTAAACGCCTAGGCGCTCGATTAAATTAAATTAAATCTTCCGATTTACCTTCCGCCGATTCGTCTTTTACTAATTTGTATTATAATTTATATTATAATTTAGCGCGTCTAGATTTACCCTAGATTATTTCTTCCTACGTCTTATCCTTATACTCCTAAAGGAATACTATAAGTATATAAGTTATCTTACGACTCGTTTAATAACTCTCGAATTATAAACGACTTATAGTTCGTAGTAAGAACTATAATATATTACGGATAGAGTAAAGGGTATAAGAAAGCTAATAATATTATATTTATTTACCTTTATAATCGTAGAGAAAGAAGTAAAACTAAGTATAAGACCTAGCGAATTATATTACTAAATATAAGGAATCCTTTATATTATTCTATAATATCTTCTTCTAAGTATTATCTACGCTCTAAGTACTTATTTAATTACTACTATAGCTAGTCTATCCGGCTATATAGTATACTTAATCGCGAATATAAGTAGCTAAATTCTAGCGCTTATATATCTAATCTTAAAGGTTATATTATAAAGTACTATATATTAGACGAAACCCTTTAGTATAAGGAGCCTTTTACGTAAGTCTTATACGTCTTACTTTAGCTATAACTTACTTAACCTTTACTATATTAAACTCGAGATCGATAATAATTACTACGTCTACTAAGTTAAGAGATAGGCTCGCTATAATTTATATTACTAAGGTAACTATAATACTAGGCTATTTTTTATAACTAGAGGTTATAGTCTTAAAGTTAGTAATTTACTTATTATACTCGGTTTAATTATTCTATAAAGTAACAAGTACGATATCCTTCTTATCGTTAATTACTATATAGTTTAGCCGCCCTACTAGCTAAAGTAAGTACTATAATAGTATTAGTAGTTTATTAGTATATATAAGTAGTAACTACTTACTATATAGACTACTATAACGTTAAATAGTATAAAAGCTATAATAATAATCTTTCGTAACTTCTTAAAGAAGTTAAGTTAACTACGTATTTACGTAATTATATCCTTTAATACTATTATCGAAGGGAGTTAATCGATCTTATATATATAGCTTTATAATATAGAATTTCGTATACCCTTTAAAATCCTTACTACGTCGTTATAGTCTATTTTATTTAGCTTAGCCTTTATCTTATTATCGTTTTCTATTAGAGTATATAGATAAGGGAATACTATTTAAATACGAAATTTACAAATAATTTAAAAGAATAGCTACTCTATTTAAGCTTTAAAGTATT
Organism: Taxawa tesnikishii (nom. ined.); assembly: GCA_030247885.1. NCBI lineage: Eukaryota > Fungi > Ascomycota > Dothideomycetes > Dothideales > Taxawa tesnikishii (nom. ined.). Next base: position 149,092 of record JAPDRO010000030.1, read on the forward strand.
TATTAGTCTTCGTTTAGACTTCCTTTACTAATTATAACTATTTATCCTCTAGGCTATTACGATAAAACTTCTCGTTAATATTAAAATACTAATCCTATATAGTATATAGTAGGAAGTCTAGTACTAGTTAGCCCTCGAAATTTAAATTAACTTACTACTAAAGCTTCGTAAGGAAGTAAATTATATACTTTTTAGCGCCCTTCGCTATAACTTATATCGTACGTTATAACTCTAGTATTAACTCGACGTAAATACTATTCGAGGGAGTATCTTACTTATTATTATTATTACGTTCCTCTTTATCTTTTTTATCCTCTTTATCTTATACTAATTTAGCGATCGTATTAGAGAGTTTATTCTTCTTATTTTAAGCCTTATTAATAATCGCTATACTTTAAGCGATTAGTATAAAGCTAGTTTAAGATAAAGCGCGTTACTTTACTTAAGTAAGGTTTAGTCGAAACGGTAGATTTATAGTACGTACGTTACTTAAAGTCTATTTACTTACTATAATAATTATAAACTTTATTTCGGACTTTAGTTTATAGTAGTAAGCGTAAGTAGTAAAAAGAGGAGGGACTAAAGTAAGCGTTAGTAGAAACGGAGTTTTACTTATAAAAATAAAATTCGAATCGCTAGGAAGGTATACTAACTTAAACTAAATAGACAAATTAAAGTTATAGTTTATATAGTACTTATTAAATACGACGATACTCTAACGAGCGTAAATTTCTTTATAGATATTTAAGTCTCCTAGTACTTTAACCGCGAGTTTTAATACTTAATTACCTAGGTAGTAAGTATATACTATTTCGATTACTACGACTTAGGTTTATATAACGTATTAAGTTCTAGTAAAATTTTAGTTATAATCGTTATAAGTATATCTTCCTCTAATTTATAAGTAGCTATTAGCTACTCTCGAGGCGGTAAGTCTTTAGGCCTAACTATATTATTAAGCTTATAGTAATCCTTAAATTCGGATTTTATAACTCTATTAGTTAATAGGCTAACTAGTAATATTAGAATTATCTTAACTCTAGTAGATTTCTCTAAGATAACTATAGAAAACTTACGCTATTTATTAACTTAGTTAGATAATAAGTAAGTAAGAGTAATTACTAGTATAAGTCCTAATTAAGTACGTCGTAATAGTCTATCGACTTAAGTAAGCGCGTTAGGATTTAAATAGAAGCTAAAATCTAATAGATACGTAATACTTACCGCTTTATCTTTAGCTACCTTTACTAAAAGCTTTAAGAGTATAAGGACGATAACTATCTTACTTATACTTATAAAGTATTTAATAAAGACGTATTTAGATCCTTATAGTAGCTTCTTTAGAAGCTATTTAACTATATAGAATTAGTATAATAGAAGCTTAGTACTACGCTTCTATCCCGGGAAGAATACGCTAGATCTTAAATATATATTAGTAGAGTTATAGCTAAAAAACCTATATATAGTATTTTAAGTATCGACGTTAATTTATTTTAAATTTATTACCTTTACTAAGGCTTCTTCGATTAAACTCTCTCGTATCTTAAGGCGTAACTTTATAGATAATAGTACTTTATTCTTCGAGTAGTTATATTTACTAAGATTAAAAGAGAGTATAATAGGACTTTTAGTAACCTTAATATCGTCGTCTAATATAGTAGGAATTATCTATAACTATTTAGTCTCTTTAATATTACGTTCTTTATTACTACGCTAAGCTTCCTTATTAGTAAATTACTAAATTTCCTTATTTACAAGTCGCTAAGCTTCCTTATTTATAAGTCGCTAAGCTTCCTTATTTGCGAGTTATTAGACTTTCTTATTCGCGAGTTACTAAGCTTTCTTATTTACGAGCTACTAAGTATCCTTATTTACTAGTTACTATTAGATTAAATTATCCTTTATAAGTTACTTTTTTAGAGTCTAAATAACTACATTATAAACGTTATTAACTAAGCGCGTCTTAACTATTAATATATTAGTAGTATACTACTTAAGATAGCGTAATAACTTTACCTTTCTCTTTATAGAGTATAAGCTAAATAATATCCTTATTAGGAGTAAGAAAGAGTTAAATAGTACTACTCCTTTTACGCTAGAATTTCTAGAGTTATATTACTATAGTATTAAGCTTAAACTTATTATCGACTTAAGAGTATATATATTTAGCTTATAAATTAAACTAAAATACTAGCTAATCCTTATAGCTTAACGTACTTAGAAACTTAGTAAACGTATCTTACTAAGTAGCTCTATCTAGTATAAGGAACGTACTAGTCTAACTATAATAGGCATTTTAGTTAATATAAAGATACGGCCTAGTTTACTCGATAACTATAATAATAAGAGGCATTTTATATAGCGTATATACTATAAATAGTAAGTTATTAATATTTATTACGTCTTTATTACTAGGGCGTAATAGACTAAAGTTAAGGTTTACGAAGTTATTAGCTTTAAGGCTTAAACTTAATAAACGTAACTTAAGAGGGCTATAGTTATAGTAGCTAAACGACGATATTACTATAAGGCTCCTCGACTAAGTCTAGGACTATAGCGTAAAGCAAGTAGGTATTAAACCTTTATTTCCTTTCTTTTAAGCTCCCTATACCTTTATAATCTACGCCTAGAGTACGCTCCCTTTTACGTCTACTAGAACTTTTATAATATAGTTTAAACTATAAAGTATTTTCTTAGTAAACTATTATAGTTACGTTTTACTATAATATTTAAATATATCGGCGGAGTTATTTATTATTAAGCTCTCGGCTTTAAAGCGTTACTTAATCTAGAGTTTCTTATTACTAAGGCGAGGGGCTTTTATATTTATACTAGTACTCCTACATTTATTTATAGTAGTAGTTACTATAGCGTAGAAGTTATTTACGTTTTAGTTAAAGAACGTCTTAAAGAATAAGTCGGACTTCTCGCCTATTTTAGTACGTAACTATATTATAATACTATCTTCTATTTAAGTTATATTATCGGATACGTTAAATATTTTAAAATAGGCTACTATAATAACTAGAATATAAAATAGAGGAAGGAGTAGTTAAAGTAGTAGGGCTAATAGATAAGAGAGTTAGTAAAGTAAGTAATTTAAAGATATTAGTTATTAGTCCTAGATTAATAGCTTAAAGAGTAAATAACGTACGCGAGTACTAAGTATATAGCTAAACTAACTAAGTAAAGGATCTTAGAATAGTAGTATTTCCCAATAGTAGCGTAAATAAAGAGCTTTAGTAAAAGTCTTATAGCGCGTAAAGTAACGCGTAAGTAATAGTTAAAGGAAGTTTAGACGAAGTATAAGGCAAAATAGTTAGTAAATTACTAAGAAACGTATAGTTAATACGTAGAGTAACGAGTTACTATATTACTAGTATTATACGTAACTAATATAGCTAGATATAGTAATTTATAATTAGGAGAAGAACGTAATAAAGGAAGAAAGCTTTATATAGTAGTAAATAAAAGAAGTAGTAAACGTAAGAAAGATTATTAGTATATATATATATATATTTATAAATAAAATAAACGATAAGTATAATCGAACTAATAAGGTACTTATATATAAATATAGAGTAAACTCGGTTTACTAGTAAGTTAAAAGGCTAGTAATAAAAACGAATTACTATTCGACTTATTACTTACGAATTACTTTCCTATTTACTTTATATACTCGTATTATATAAGGCGAGTCTATACGTAGTAGTATATAAATATAAGGAATAAAGGCGATTTAAAAGGTAATTTATACGTAGTAGTATTAACTCGTCGACTTAATTTACTAAATATACGCTATTTATTATACTAAAAACGCGCTAAACTATATAACTTAATATATAACGTAGTAAGTATAAAGAGACTAATATAGATAATATACTACTATAATTACGCTATTAGCTAATATATAAGCTTTATAATAAAGAGATAGGGAAATAGTAATAAACGTTCTAATTAGTATATTAAGTATATATACTTATATAGAAATACTTCCTTAAACTAAAGATAATATCTCGCTATATAGCTATCTAAACTAGACTATTAACGCGCTATTATAGTCGCCTTAACGAAGAGAACGTCCCCGACTAATAAGAAGTCCCTATACCTCGGCTATTAATCCTAGAAGTAAGCCTAGCCTAGCAAAGATTATTAGTATTATAAGCTCGTATATAACGATAACGAAAGTAAGTATATAAGTTATAGTTAATATAAATAGTCGGCCGTTCGGATTTACTATAGTTTAGCGTATCTAGTAATAGAGATATTATATATAAGTAAAAGAGAGTAATTATACGAACTATACGCTTAAATATTACTATTATCGAAGTTAATATTAAACGAGGGTATTATATATATAGAGTATTCTTTTTAATAATAAGGAAAAGTATAATAAGCTAACGTCGCTTTTCTAAGGGTATATATATAAGCGACCTTAGTTAACTTGTATATAACGTAAGTATAGTCTTATTAACTCGAGGTAATAAATATAAGGATATATATATATAATAATAACCTAGAATATTAAGATCTAAGCTAAATATAATAGTATATATAATAGTAACTCTTTATATTAAGCTACTATACCTTATATAATATATCGATATAACGAGACTATATAATTAATAGATTTAACTATATTATACTAATATTTACCTCGTTTTTTAATAAGATATAACTACGATCTTTTACTATTAGTTAATATAATACTAACTCGAATAGACTAGCTACTTTAAGTAAGATAACTTAAACGATAATAATAATATAAATTACTAAACTTATATCTACTTAGTTACTAGATAGTTAACTTAAATATAATAGTCTTCGAGAGGGTCTTAGTTTAAATAACGATAGCTATAAAGAATTCTATATACGCGTAAAATACGAGATTATATAAAGAGGCTTACTTAAGTAGATATTTCGCTCGATTTCTAAAAAGAACGCTATATATAAGGAGATATTTACGTATATCTTTACGTCTAAGTAAACTTAAAGTCGCTTCTTAAATATAATTAAGATTATACGAATAGAAAAGAGTTAAGTACTCTTTCGAAACCTAGTATACTATATAAGTATAAACTTCTAACGACGATATAAAGGACTCTCTAAGAGTAAGAATATAAAGTACGTAAATAAAGAGAAAGATACGTAGCTAAAATACTACTTATTAGACGATACCTATTTATTTACTAGTACTCCCTAAACTTCTATAATAACTATAAAATATAAGACGTAGTAAGGAATAATATTAATTATACAAAGGGATAGTACTTTTAAAGCGCTTTATCGACCTTATAAACTAGCGTATAGTTAGTTATATAGTACTTCTTTAAGCGCGATTATAATAGAAGATTTAAACTAAGATATATTTATATTAATACTAGAATTCGACTATAGTTTCTAACGTAAGGCTAATCTCCTTAGATAAAATAATAACTAGATTAGAAACTACCCTTTAATAGATAATAAGTAGTAATAAAAGGTAGTCTTAATATATAAGACGCTTTCGAAGTAACTTTTAACTTTCTTTATTATATTATTAGTATTAACTACGTTAGAATATTTAGAACTATAAATAGCTTATATATCTAGTTAGTTAATAAAAGTTATCGACTCGTCGACGCCTTTCTTTCGCTTATTCTCGAGTAGTAATACTAAGTAAACTATCGCGTATTTTAACTAGAAATAACTATAAAGAAACTATAGACTATTAACGAAGATAATATTAAAGAAGCTTATATAAAGGAGCTCGCCGAGCTATAAGAGGTACGATTTAAGAGACGCGTATAAGACTATTTAAATAAACTAAATACTAAAACTAATAAGAAGATTAATTTTAATAGATTAAATAACGATAGGATCTATAACTATATAAAGTTACTACGTAAGTATATTATTAAACTATTACTTATCCCTATTAAGTTACGTCGAGTAATTAAGTAAAGTATATAAACGAGGGGTATTATATAAAGAAGAAAGTATCTATATAAATAGTTTATATAAAAGTATATTATTTTAACTAGGAGCGCTATTAAGGCTTAAAAGATATAATAAAGTATATAAGTAAGGAATTAAAGGTAAGAGACTTAAGTCCTTTAGTACGTCGCTACCTACTATAAATACGTAAACTCGTAAGAGATTACTAAATTATTCGTAGTAATTCGACGATATAAGTAACTTACGTCTTAAGTTAATAATCTCTATAATTTACGTTTTAAGTTAAATAAGAGTAAAGTTCCTACTAATTTCCGAGTTAATTAAATAGATAGTTAACTAATTAAATATAAGTCTATCGAGTCTCTTTTGTTAAGTAATACTACTTACTATATAGTATCTTAAAGCTTAGCTTATATTAATGTTAATATAATTAGTAGTATTAAATACCTTAGTACTTAGAAGGCTAAGATTATTGAATATTACTAAAGACTTAGACTCTAATATTTATACTTAACTTCCTACTAGTAGGGAGAACTACTTTATATATTAAATAATAGTATAGTAAGTTAACTACTAGGCTTACTTTAAATAAACGCTAGTTAACTTAACTATATCTCGTAAACTAGACTTTATATAATATTACGTTAGCTAATAATTCCTTATGAAAGATAATATTCCCTTACGTTAATTAGTACGCTAAAACTACTAGACTTAACTTAAATCCGTACGCGCTTAGTTTAATAAAAGTCTATACTATATTTACTACTATTACTTTAAACTAATACTAAGAGAGTAAGTAGTACTTTACGTCTATATACTACTATCTTACTAGTATACGAATATAATATCTTAGTAGTATAGTACTAAAAGAGTTTAAGATATATAATAAGTAACTACGTATTTAATAAACGTACGCTAATATTACGCCTAATAGTACTAATAAAAGTAGAGGCTAGTTATATATTCTTAGTCTTTTTAAAGTAATATAAGAGGAAGTAAGTAAGTATACTATTAGTAGTAGCGCTATTACTTACGTTCTCTAAGGAAATACCTTCTAGTTAAAAAAGAAAATAAGACGTAAGTATAATAGGCGCTAGCGTCGACGTAATTAATATTAGTTCTTTATAATCTAGTAGCTAAGTAAGTAGCTTATAAGATAGTAGTATATTAAACTAACTAAAATACTATAGCGTAAATATAAGAAAAGGATAAGTAATACTATTAAACTAGTACGAAATATACTTAAAAGTACGTATATAACTTATTACTTATACGTATAATAAATACTATAAATAGTTAATATTTCCTACCTTATAAGCGGAAGTTATACTTCTCGAGATAGTTAAGAGTAAGTAAGTAAGAGTCCGAGACGAAAAGCTAAAGACTAACCCTCTATAAAGTATTTTAGTAACTATATATAAAGGTATAAGATTTAAGGTAAGATATTAAAAGACTAACGAAATAAGTATAATACTAAGTATATACTAGCTTCGCGAAGTCGTTTATAAGAGTAAGAGTACTACTACTACTTTAATTAAGGCTATACTTAAAAGACTAGTTTACTCGTAATATTATAGCGTTATATTTAGAAAGAAATAAGCTCGTAAGTATATACTAAACGCCTTATTTAAGTATAAGGATAAGAAAAGTATATTAACGTTATTCTTTATTAGATACTAAAAGCTAATTTAAACGTAAGTTAAGAGGTATACTAACTATTTAATAATAGAGAGTATCTAGTCTATATACTTTAAAATAAGTTAAGCTAGTATCTATTTATTAATAGCTAAGTTATTTCGACTATTATCGCCCTTCTTTATAGTATTAGTTTATATTACTTTATAGTTATTCCTTAATAGTTAAACTACTAGAACGTATAAATTTAATAAGACTAGTAAGCTAATATATTTAGACTTTAACTTAAACGAAGTAATAAAACTATTCGAGGAGAAGTAAAGAACTTAGTTAACTTAATATTTAGAACGTTAAGAGTTAATTTAAAGTTACCTTACTAAAGCTATACTAGCGACCTTTAAGAAGGACTTATATATAAACAAATTTGTTAACGTAATAGATATATAGAAATAAGTAAATATACTTATTAAACTAACTTCTAAGGAAAGCTCGAATAGTAAGGAAATTAATAGTAGTAAAGATTTAAATAAAGCTAGTCTTTATAAGAAATAGTCGTCTTTTTTGTTAAAATCTAACTATAAAGCTACTATAAACTACGTTATATTTTATAAGTCGAATAATATAAAGTCGAATAATAACTTAATAAGTTAAGACATAGTAACGTAGTTAAAGCTACTATAAGAGTAAAGATTCTAGAGTTCGCTTAAAGTAAAGCGTCTTCCTAAATAATAGTTTAACGTAATAGGAAGTATAGTATAGTAATTATTAAGTAGTTTACTATCTTTCCTACTATTATTTGTTACGTAGCTATCTATAGATACTTAAGAATAATAGTAAACTAGAAGGTAGTTAGAGTATATACTAGAAGTAGTAACCTTTACTTATAAAGGTACTTTATAAGTAAGAGTTAAAAAAGGACGTTAAATATACTAGGACTATTATAAGGCTAATACTTATAATTATATAGTATTTATACTAAGACTAATAGACTTATACTTATACTATAAGGTAAGGATAATCGCCCGTTTAATAAGGATAGTTTTAAAGTAATTTGGAAGTAGTTACTAGATTCTTAGCTTAAGAAGAAGAAAGTTAAAGTAAAGGTAAAGATAAAGTTAATAAATAAGTAAATATTATTATAGTAGAGTAGCCTCTACTTCCCTACTACTACCCGAATAGCTAAGTACTACTACGTAACTCTATATTACGTAACTCTACCCCTTATATTTACCTTTTAGAGGATAATAGTAAGGGATCTATTATAAGAATAAAAACTAGAAATAGTTACTTATTACTACTACTTTTCCTCCCTACTATAATTAGTAACTATAGTAGGGAGATTAATTAGCTTAATAAGCGACTTAAGAAAAACTATAATAGTAGTAGTAAGTAGTTATTAAATAACTAGACGGTTTTATTAATTAGACGAGTTATTAGTTAACTAGACGAGTTATTTATTAATTAGACGAGTTTATTATTACTAGCTATATATACTATAAATTACTTATAGGACCTTTATTTTATTGTTTCTAAGCTACTACTTATTTAATCTTACGTCTTTATACTTATTTTACTCTTTATTTAAACCTCTATTTTACTTACTATTTTACTAGCTTATAATATTAATTAAATTACTACTTAATTTATATACTACTAGATTCTTATAGTACGCTAGTAATAGTAATAACTATAGTCTATTAAATTGTTATCCTCTTCCTTATTAACTTATTAAGTAAGCGCTTATTAAGTAAGCGCTTACTAAGTAAGCGCTTATTAACTAAGCGCTTATTAACTAAGTAGTTTCTTATTACCTTCCTTATTAGCTTATTAAGTAAGTAATTACTATAAGGCGTAAAAAGAGTAAAGTACTAGTATTACGTAATTTAAAGAGTATAAAGAGGGGTCTATTAGGGTAATATTTATAACTATAGAGACTTTACTAAAAGATCGCGTTATACTAGAAGAGCGCGTTATATAATAAGACTTATTAATTAGGTAGTTACTACTAGCGCTAGTATTAGTAGTATACGCTTAGAGTTATTAATATTATAGGAGAAAGAGTAGTTATAAAGAGAAGGCCGTTATTTTCGCTATTATAATACTAGCTATTAATCTTTCGATTCGTACTATTCGAATAACTAGATAGCTAGGCTAGTAAATACCTTATAAAAATACTAGTAAAACGTACTATACTAGTATTAAAAGAACGCGCTAGGCTAATACTAGAATAATACGCTATTACTAGTAAGGCTTATAACTATAATATAGCTATACTAAAATAAGTAGAAAGAGCTAAAAATAAGGATAGTAAGGCTATAGCTTATAAGATACTAAGTTATACTATAGAGATACTAGAGTTTAAGTAGTAACTAGCTAGCTAATAGATTACTAGACTAGCTATAAAAGACTAGACTAGAAATCGCTTTTACTATTATTTTACTAAGAACTTTATATAGCTTAAAGCTATATAAAAACTTAGGGGTAAAAGAGTTATTTAATATTACTAGAATTAACTAATTACTTACTACTAGACTAGCGTTTATTACTAAACTAGCTATTATTACTAAACTAGACTAGCTATTAATTACTAGACTAACTATTATTTACTAGACTAGTTATCGGCTACTAGATTAGCTATTATTTACTATACTAACTATTAATCGCTAAACTAGCTATTAATTGCTAAACTAGCTATTATTAGTAGACTAGTTATTACCTACTATATTAGCTATTAAGTACTATACTAGACTAGTTACTAACTACTAAAATAGTTATTATACTAAAATAGTTACTAAACTAGTTATTAATTACTAAACGGACTATCGATTACTAGACTAGCTATTAACTACTATATTAAATTAGCTATTAACTACTATATTAAACTAGCTAATAGCTACTACTTACTAGATTAGACTAGCTACTAGTAATTAGGCTAACTACTAACTACTATACTAAAATAAACTACTAGACTAGAAGTCGTACTACTACTAAGAGCTATTTATTATTATTCTTACTAAGAACTTTATATAACTTAGAGCTATATAATAACTTAGGAACTTAAGAGTTATTTAGTAAGTTATTTAGCGAGTTATTTAGTAAGTTATTTAGCGAGTTATTTAGTAAGTTATTTAACGAGTTATTTAACGAGTAGTTTAATAGGCCTATTTAATAAAGTACTTAAGGGACAAGTACTATAAGGAGTAAGGAAGTATATAGTAGGGTAGTTTCTACTTCCTTATTATTACTTAAATAACTAAGTACTACTACGTGACTCTATATTACGTAACTTTACCCCTTATATCTACCTTTTAGAAGATAATAGCGAGGGATTTATAATAAGAATAAGAACTAGAAATAACAACTTACTATTACTACCTTTCCTCCCTATTATATTATAAAATAAATATACTAGGCTACGCTCTTATATTAACGTTATATATTACTAGAATCTATATATACTATATATTTTACGTTAGGGAAGGCTAACGTATATTAGTAAGTTAAGGTAAGTTAATAAGCTAATATATACTAGTAAGTCGAAACGTATAACTTAGTTAGTTTAAGTAACTTAATAGTAGCGTATTACTAACTCGACAAATATCGACGAGTTAATATATATAACTAACTCGATATAAATAAACGAATCGGTTTATATAGACGAGTCGGTACGTATTATTAAATCGCTTTAAATAAGGTTATTACTTAGAGCTTATAAAGATATATATAGTACTAAGTTAAAGCGCGATTTACTTAATAATTCGCTTAGTAAGATAAGCTAGATATACTAGTATATACTAGAATTATTAGTATATATAGTAATTACTATATATACTAGTATACGTAGTAAGTACTATAACGTCTAGTATAGGTAGTATTATTAGTATAAGTAGTATTAGTAGTATTACTACTAATACTATAATCTAGGATTTTATAACGTAATAGTATAAGCCTTTATATATATATTAAAGTACTTAAGCTACGCGAGCGTAAGTTTATTATTAGTTTAACTAGTAAAAGAGACCTTAATAATCTAGTTATAAGGTAAGTTATTAAACTAAGTTAAGATAAGAACTTTACTTATAAAGATAATAAAGAGTAAGATAATATACCCTATAGTCCTAATACTTTATATTAAGGTAACTTACTTACGATTACTAGGCTATAGTTTCTTTTATTTACTAAGTTTCTTTAAGCTTATAATAACTAACTAAGATAATATTTTACTTACTAAAAAGCTAGATTTATTAAAGTTATAAGTATTCTTATTTAAGATATTATACTTTACCTTTATTAATTAAATAAGCGTAAATTAAAGTTAAATAACTATTAGATCCTTATAAGTAACTTACTAGTAATTATATAGACGACTTTATTACGTTCGTAACTTAAGTATATACTTAATAAAGTTATTAACTTAGTTCTTACTAATAGGCTTCTTATTACGCTCTCTTAGTAGTTTATTTACTATATTTTATACGTTTCCCTTTAAAAGTAATATACTACGTAGACTCTTATTTAATATACGCTATATTATTACTTCCTCTTCTAGTTTTATAAGGCGCTTTAATTTCGGCTTATAGTCGCGTTAAGAGCGCTATTTAGCGCATTAGTCTTATAGCGTTAATTAAAGTATAGTATATACTACTATAGCGCGTCTCTTACTTTAAATTTACTTAAATATAATATTAGAGATAGTAAAGTATATATTTCCTTTAGTATAAGTATATTATACGTTATATTATTAAAGTATTACGTAATGTTACTACGTAGGTATTTTAGTTTCGTAAGGTAACTAACTTACTTAAGTAGCCAACTTACTTATAAAATACGTTATAAGTTAAATATACTTCTTTATATATATATATATATACTTTAAGACTCTTATTATTTATTACTCCTAGTTTATTTTATTATAATAATTTATTACGTAAAGAATTATAAGAGTTTAAATAAGTAGGTATTACTTATAATACTTAGATTAAGTAAGAAAAGACTTTATAGAAAGATAGGACTTATTAAAAGAATTTTTATACTTAATAGACTATAAGAAAAGTATATATATAAGCTAATTTAATATATTCTAAGTAGGTAAATATTACTATACTATAATATTAACTCGTATTAACTTATAATTATTATCTATTACTCCTACAAGTATTATATATAGCTATCTTATCGACCGAAGTTTTATAATACTAAAACTACGTTCTTTTACTTTAAAGTTTAACGCTTATATATTATAACTATCTAATTACTCGCTTTTTCCTCCTAGTTATAATAACTATACTTAACTTATTATTACTTACTATAGCTACTAGCTTCTTAGTATTACTAATTATATTTATAGTAGATATAATACTACTAGTATACGCCTTTTACTTTTACCTTTCCCCTTTTATTTTTACTAGTTAAGTTAACGTAAACTATAAGGAAGTAAGTTAAGTAAAGAAGTAAACTATTAAATTACTAACTATATAGATTCTATTACTATTTATATATTATAATAATAATATAGTTAGAATCTAAGTCGCTATATATATTTTTAAGTACTTTATTACTATCGTCTTCGAGTACTTCTTTAATTACGCGCTTACGTAGTTATCTACGTACCTTTTACTTAATAACTTTACTTTAGTTACCTTTACTATCTTAAGTACTTTTTTATATTAAATAGGAATCTTTCCTTTAATATAACTTACTTACCCTTAGTTTAAGCCTTTTATATATTAAGAAGCTTCTCCTATTCTTTTACTTACTTATATAAAGTAACGAGCTTACTATATATTACTTTAAAAGCGTAAGTTATACGCTTTATATATTACTTTACTAAAGAAGGTAAGTTTTATATAACTTTAATTATTATATTAAGCGCTATATTTACTTCGTATAACTTAGTACTATTTAGTAGTAAACTATTAAGTAGTAAGAAGTCTAAATTAAGTTATTATAAAAGCGTATAAGGTTATAAATTCGCTATAGTTAACTTTATAAGTAACTTATTAAGTATTATTATAAGGCTTAAAGGTATAAGACTTATAGTTCTACTTATAATAGCTAGACATTAATTCCTTCCTAATCCCTCTTATTATATAAGAAGATAGTAAATTAGTACTATTATCCTTTAATAGAAAATACTCCTATCTACTACTAGCTATCGTCCTTAATAGATACGTAATATACTATTAGTTCTACGCTAGTATCTCTAGTAACTAGATCCTCCCCGGCGTATTTTAGATTTTAATATTTAGCGAAGAAGTACTTAGCTACTACTAGTATAATACTAATAAGTTTATATAATAATAGGGATACTCTTATACTCTTAGTTATTTCGAAGACTTCTTTAGAATCGACTTCCCTCTAAGTTATCTTATTTTATCTTAGCGTCTTTAGTTATATTTTACTATAAACTTTCCGTATAGTAAGGGAATCTTTTATACTTAGTTCTAGGCCTTTTACTATCTAGCTCCGCCTTATATTACTTAGTAAAGTTATATTCGAAGGTTTTAGTTTTATAGAATATTTAACGTACTATCTAGTTCTTATAAATTTTAAGACTAGAAGCCTACTAGTAGCCCTTTCCTTCTCTTTTAGCTTACTAATCTAATAGTCTATAGAATTAGTATTACTTTACTTCCTTCCTAGTACCTTATTAGTACGTACTATAGTAATACTAATAGTTCTTTAAGAGGTTTTAACTATATAATACTAAATAGCGACCTTATCTTTAGAGTCTTCCTCCCTATTATTAGCTAGTTTTTTAAGTAATACTTTTAATTCCTTTAGAGAGTTTATTATAAGGAACTTTACTCGTATAAGGCGGCCCGAATATATATCTTTTTCTTCTTCTTTTACTCTTACTATTTAGATAACTACCTTCTTTAGTCCGAAGTATTTTAGTACTTACTTATATTAAGAAGGTTTTCTTCTTTCCTCTTAGTTATAAAGACGTTTTAGGGGCTTATTTCTACTACTTAAGAAGATACTATTACTATTATAGTACGCCTAGCCTTTACGCTTATATTCTTTAAAATATATATAGCTATTCGTACTATAACTTAGTTTATAGTAAAACTAGTAATTTATAAGTCCTTAAGAGTATATAGAGATAGTATTCGCTCCTATAGCTAGGGATCTAGAGGCCCTCTAATACTATCTTCTAGTAGTTATAAGTATTACTCTTATAACGTTTTTCGAACCTTTTTATATATATACTAGTATAAAGTAATTAACTAGCTAGCCTACGTAAATAGATATCTTACTTACTTACTTAGCTAGTTTCTTTATAGCCTTATTAATATACCTTCTACGTACCTAATTAGTCTTAAAGTTTATAGCTATATTCTTTTTTAAAGTATAGTATAATTTTACTATTTCCTTAAAATAACTATTATTAGTTATAGGGCCTATAATCTCTTAATAACTAATCTTCTTATTTAAGAACTTTTTAGCTACTTTTATAATCTTTATAAAGTCTCTAAAAGTAGCTAAATCCTCGCTATTTAACTATGCCTTCTAATATACCTTTTCTAATATAAAGGATATTAGTTTACGTAATAATAAAGACGCTCGTTTAACTATATTTATATACTTATTTAGTACTCTCTTTTATAGAACTTAAAAGCGCTAATAATATCCTTTTAGTCCTCTAGAGTTTTACTTTTTAATCCTTAGCCTTCTTATAAAGAGTAGCTAATATAAACTTAGTATTCCTTAAATAGTTAATATTATCCTTTTAGTACTCTTAGAGGATCTTTCTCTTTAAACTAGTCTAGTCTCTATTTATATAGGAATCTAGAGACTAAATAAATTTAGTAAGTCCTTTATCTATATATTAAGGAAGAGATCTAATAGACTTCTCTAAAGTAGTAAAGTTATTAATATACTACTCTTCCTAGTCTTTAATAAACCGAGTAATATTACTACTAGTAAACCTTAGAAATCTAGTAGTATTTAGCTCTAGTAAGTTACTACTAGTAATAAGGCGACGGAGATCTTTAATAGATAAGCCTTACCCTCTACTTATATTAATAGATACCTAAATAGGAGTAGTAAGTTTAATCGTAGTAAAAGTAATTATAGTTTTACCTTAGCTATTACTAGGAGTATAAATAGCTTAACTATTAGACGAGGACGTCTCTATAACTAGTAAAGGCTTAAAATTACTATTTAGAGTAAGTCTAGGAATATTATTATAAGTATTAAATAGTATAAAATTCTCGTTAAACTAGTATCTTCTATTAGTAGTATAAAAGGTACTAAACGCTTTTTCTTTTCTAAAAGTAATACTCTAAGTAACGTTCTTAAATATAGTAAGTTCTATAAATATTATAATATAGTAATAATAATATAGTTTCCGTTATAGTAAGATTTCTAATATTATCTTTAGTAGATAAATATAAATCTTTATTTAAAGTAGTACTATCGTCTCTATCTTTTATAGTAATTTAGTACCTTATACTTTATTTTTAATTTCCGGTAAGGTTTATCCCTAATATAAGTATACCCTAGTATTTATATAGTCCTCGTATTTTTAGATTTAACTAGGCCTTCGATACTACTTACTTTTATAAGTACGCCTTTAACTCTTTTAGTCTAAATACGCTTCGATTTTAGAATAGGAAGCCTTAAGATACTAGCTATATAATACCTTATAAGAGTTCCTTATATACTATGTCGCTAATATAGGAGCTATTTCTAGCCTTTAAGGTCTTTTATATCGTCGTAAATACGCGAGTAACTAAAGGAGTTAATCGTCCTCTTAGTATCGACTAGAACTTTTACTATTCTCTTACTACTTTACGTACTTCTTTTATTAACTATTTCCTTAAGGGCTTTATTTCTCTCCTTACTATAGTTACTAAAAATATAATAGGGAGAACCCTATATTAAGTTAAGTTAAGACTATAAAAGGTAACTACGTAAGTAGTAATAGAGATAGTAGTTAGTAAGATATAAGATAAGAATAAAATATAAAAAGAATAGTTATTAATTAAATAAGTAATTATCTTATATACGGACTAAATAAGTAGGAATTAAAGGTAGCTTTTACGTAACTAATAACTTATAATTATTTAGTAGTTACTTTACTATACTATAAGCTAAAATTAAAGCGCCTTATAAAACTAAAAGAGGAGGTAATAATATAGCGTATATTAAACGAGAGTCTACGTAGCGTATTACTCTTATAGGAAAACGTATAAAATATAGTAGATAAACTACTAAGAAAGCGTAATAAGAAGCCTATTAGTAAGAACTAAGTTAATAACTTTATTAAGCGTACGCTTAAGTTATAAACGTAATAGAACCGTCCGTATAATTACTAGTAAGCTACCTACGAGGATCTAGTAGTTATTTAGTTTTAGTTTACGCTTATTTAGTTAATAAAGGTAATATATAATATCTTAAATAAGGATACTTATAACTTTAATAAATCTAGCTTTTTAATAGGTAAGATATTATCTTAGCTAGTTATTATAAGCTTAGAGAAACCTAGTAAATAAAAGAAACTATAGCCTAGTAATCGTAAGTAAGTTACCTTAATATAAGGTATTAGAGCTATAGGGCGCGTTATCTTACCCTTTATTATCTTTATAAGTAAGGTCTTTATCTTAACTTAGTTTAACGATTTACCTTATAACTAGATTATTAAGGTCTCCTCTATTAGCTAGACTAATAATAAACTCGCGCTCGCATAGCTTAAGTACTTTAATACGTATATAAAGGCTTATATTATTAGGGTATATAAGCTACTTATTATTAATAGCTATAGGAGTTACTACTTAGTCGAATTCTAGGATTACTATAAGGAAAATAATATTATAATTCTTTATATACTTTTATATTCTTTATACTTATTATAGTTACTTAACGTTATTTACTACTTATTACTAAAGCGCCTATATAGCGACGAGATCTTAGCCTTAGTACGTAGTCGCGTTTACTATATTATAAAAGAAACCTTCTTAACTACCTTTAAAGTAACTTTTAAGAAGGTATTTATATAGAAAAATATCTACGTAAAGTTCCGAGGTACTAGGCTAGTCTTATATAACTTAGAAGCTATATTATTAAAGCTAAATATAAGGCTACGTATACTAACGTCGCTTATACTAAGTCTAGTTAAATAGGAGGCGAAAATACTACGTAACGCTAGCGAAATAAAGGTATAGTTAACGCTAATTTAAAATTATATATAAAAATATTAAGAGTCTTTAGTAAGCTCTTTAAATAAGTAAGTTAAGTAACTAACTAAGGGCGCTTAGTAAATAGCGTATAAGATAGTATTAATACGCGAAGAAATAGCGCGTTTACGAGACGTAATTAAGGTAACTATAAAGCGTAAGAGTCGTAAAAGGTAATACGTATAAATAGAGGAGACTCTAATAGTAAGTAAGGTAGCTAATCTAGTTACTACTAAGGAGGGTAATAGTAGTAATAATAGCGAAAAGGCTATAAAGAAAGTACGCGTAAAGTAGCGTTATAGTTATTATAGTAAGACTAAATATAACTCTCGTAACTATAAAGTAAAAATAGAAGATATAGAAGATAGTAACGTTTTTAAATAATTATATATTATTCTATAGACTACTATAAAGTATTATAGTATTACGTAATATTACTACGTAAGCGTTTTAGTTTCGTAAGGTAGCCGACTTACTTAGGTAGCTAACTTACTTATAAAACACGTTATAATTAATACCTTTTACTTATATTAGTAATTATAGTTAAGATAACTACTTAACTTAATAAAAGAACTTTTAAATATAACTAATATTCGAGGTTTATTAAGAAGTATAAGGACAAGTTAAACTCTTAATATCTTAATAATTTAAACTTAAAAAGGTATTAAGTTAACTTTATAACTTTCTTCGAGTAATATTTCTCTATTATTAGTAAGAAAATAAATAAGTACTAAATACTATTAAAGAATACTTATAATATAAACGAAAAGGACTTTCTTTTAAAAGAATTACTAAAGCTAAACGAATTTTTCTAAGAGACTTATAAGTATCTTAAAAGCTTCTTAAAGCTAGCTAAGATAAATTAAGAAAGTAAATTATAGTTATAGTAATAATATATATAAATAAAATAGCTTTACTTTTTCTCTTAATTTATAATAGTACTTTTAGCTTTATTTAAAACTTATAAGTCTATAACTTTAACTTTAATAAATACTAAGCTTAGTTTACTTCTTTACTAAGTAGCTAGACTTTTAATAAGATTAGTTTTAAGTAGCTAAAAGACTTATTTAATAAGAAAACTTAAGATAAAGTAAAGAGAAATTAGAGGCTATTATTTATTAATAGTTATAAATCTTATATAACTTTAAAGTTCCTTAAATAAGCTTAATAGTATAAGACTCTTATTACTATATATCCTCCTTATTTTATATATAGATTATAGCCTTTAAATATTAGTTACTTTACTCCTTTAGCTACTTATTATAACTAGCTACTTAAATAATAAACTAGGCTCTTAAGAGGCTAAATAAAAATAACTAAAAGAGATTTTTTAAGTACTTTTATTTAGCTTAATATAAGATCTTTATAAATAAGAATATTACTTTTAATTAAAGTAAAGCTAGCTTATTTCCCTTTAACTTTACTTTAATACTTAATAAGCTTAAGTTAAGGAACTAAAGAAAACTAAAACTTAGAAAATTAAGTAAAGAAATATTAAGTAGCTTTTCTACTTACTAGAACTTTCCTTTTAGTATAAGAAAGCTAAGAGTAATTATTAATAAGATAGTAAATAAAAAGACTAAGAAAGTTATTAAGAGGCTTAGTAATAATTTCTAGAAGAATAAAATAAAGGCTACGCTTAGAAGACTTAGTAAGTAGTAAGTAATAAAAGCTTTAAAGTATAAGAAGAAAAAGAGAAAGTATAGTAAAAAGTTAATTAAGTAGTTTAAAATTAATAAAGGCTTTAAAGTAATTCTTTTTAGTCCTAATAAAGTAAGGACTACTCTTAAGCTTTAAGACTAGAAAAAGTAAGAAAAGAAATAAAAGAGAAAAATAAAGAGTAAAAGGCTTAAGAGAAAGCTATTAAGAAAGTTAAAAAGAAGTAAGAGGCTTAAAAGAAGCGTAATAATAAAGCTATAGCTTAAACTACTTATAAGGCCTTTAAGGCTTTAAAGAAGGCTTAAAGGAAAGTAAAAAAGTAGCTAGAAAGGCTTAGAAATAAATTAAGTTAAAAGTAAAGACTTAAAATAAAAGGCTAAAAAGAAGACTAAGGAAGTAATAAGTACTTATAAAGCCTATAGTTATAAAGGAACTTCTAAGTACTTTAAAGGTACTAAAATAGCTTAAGTTAAAGTTAGAGAAAACTATTTATATACTAGCGTACTTATTAAAATAAAACTTATTAGGATAATTAAAGATTAATTTAGAAATATATAGCTTAAATCTTATTTTATATTAATTTATATAGCTAGTAAAATTAGTTAATAAACCGAAGAATTAGTAAGCTTTATTTATTATATATAGTAAGTCTATATATATAGTAAGGAAGACTTTTATAGTAGCTTTAATTATTCCTACTTAACTTAGTAACTAATAATACGTAAATCCTTATAATATATTAGTTATAATATATTTTATAAGTAAGTTAGCTACTTAAGTAAGTTAGTTACCTTATAAAACTAAAATACCTACGTAGTAATATTACGTAATACCTTAATAACGTAACGTATAATATACTTATATTAAAGGAGATATATACCTTATTATCTCTAATATTATATCTAAGTAAATTTAAAGTGAGAGACGCGCTATAATAGTATATATTATATTCTAATTAACGCTATAAAACTAACGCGTTAGACGGCGCTCTCGACGTAACTATAAGCCGAAATTAAAGCGCCTTATAAAACTAGAAGAAGAGGTAATAATATAGCGTATATTAGACGAGAGTCTACGTAGTATACTACCCTTAAAGGGAAACGTACGAGATATAGCGGATAAACTACTAAGAGAGTATAATAGGAAGCCTATTAGTAAGAACTAAGTTAATAACTTTATTAAGTATATACTTAAGTTATAAATATAATAAAGCTATTCGTACGATTACTAATAAGCTACTTATAAGGATTTAGTAGTTATTTAGTCTTAGTTTATATATATTTAGTTAATAAAGGTAAAGTATAATATCTTAAATAAGGATACTTATAACTTTAATAAATTTAGCTTTTTAATAAGTAAGATATCGTCTTAGCTAGTTATTATAAGCTTAAAGAAACTTAGTAAATAAAAGAAACTATAGCTTAGTAATTATAAGTAAGTTATCTTAATATAAGGTATTAGAGCTATAGGGCGCGTTATCTTACCCTTTATTATCTTTATAAGTAAGGTCTTTATCTTAACTTAGTTTAATAATTTACTTTATAACTAAATTATTAAGGTCTCCTCTACTAGTTAGACTAATAATAAGCTTACGCTTACGTAACTTAAGTACTTTAATATATATATAAAGGCTTATACTATTAGAGTATATAGGCTACTTATTATTAATAGTTATAAGAGTTACTACTTAGTCGAATTTTAAGATTATTATAAGGAGAATAATATTATAATTTTCTATATACCTTTATATTCCTTATACTTACTATAGCTACTTAATATCGTCTACTACTTGCTACTAAAGCGCCTATATAGTAACGAGATCTTAGCCTTAGTACGTAGTTACGTTTACTATATTATAAAAGAAACCTTCTTAATTACCTTTAAAGTAACTTTTAAAAAGGTATTTATATAGAAAAATATCTACGTAAAGTTCCGAGGTACTAGGCTAGTCTTATATAACTTAGAAGCTATATTATTAAAGCTAAATATAAGGCTACGTATACTAACGTCGCTTATACTAAGTCTAGTTAAATAGGAGGCGAAAATACTACGTAACGCTAGCGAAATAAAGGTATAGTTAACGCTAATTTAAAATTATATATAAAAATATTAAGGGTCTTTAGTAAGCTCTTTAAATAAGTAAGTTAAGTAACTAACTAAGGGTACTTAGTAAATAGTATATAAGATAGTATTAATACGTAAAGAAATAGCGCGTTTATAAGATATAATTAAGGTAGCTATAAAGCGTAAGAGCTATAAAAAGTAATACGTATAAATAGAAGAGACTTTAATAGTAAGTAAGATAGCTAATTTAGTTACTACTAAGGAGGGTAATAGTAGTAATAATAGCGAGAAGACTACGAAGAAAGTACGTATAAAGTAGCGTTATAATTACTATAATAAGACTAAGTATAACTCTTATACTTATAAAGTAAAAATAAAAGATATAGAAGATAGTAATGTTTCTAAATAATTATATACTATTTTATAAACTACTATAAAGTATTATAGTATTACGTAATGTTACTACGTAGGTATTTTAGTTTTATAAGGTAACTAACTTACTTAAGTAGCTAACTTACTTATAAAATATATTATAGTAAAATTATAGTAAAATTATATAATAAAGTAGTAGCCCTTACTATATAGCCTTTTATTAAAGTAACTTATAAAGAACTTTACTTTATTAAACTTACTTAAAGCTTATATAACAATAAATTCTTAAAGTAATAATTAAAAGTCCTTACTTACTTTCTTTTTTCTTTCTTTTTACTTACTTACTATTTCTTTTCTTTATTATTTTAGTAGTTTATACGTAATTTTAAGCCTTTAAAAAAGTTATACTAAGGATTATAAAAATAACTTATAAGTATAAGGTATTATATAGTATAATTTTCTTAAGTTTAAAGCTCTTAATTTAAGGCCTTTACTTTTACTTAAGATCTATAAAAGTAATAGTAAAGTAATATTCTAATTAGGACTCTTTAGACTTTATTAATAAATTATAAGTTATTATTACTATAAAACTATAAGAGTTATTTAGATAGAAATATAATATTCTTTTAAAATAAGTTATTATATTTCTAACCTTAAAAGTTTAGTATAATTTCTACTTATAAGTAACTTAAGAAGTAGTTAACTATATTAAAGATAAACTAGTTACTAGACTTAGTAACTAATAAGATTAAACTTAAGAAGTTAAACTTAATTAAATTTAGTAGTTATTTTTCTCTAATTAATAATAACTTAGTTAATAGTTATAAAGTAGTAAATATCTAATATATTAAATAACTTTTATAGTACTAGATAATATCCTTTTATTTAGTAAGTTATTAGTATAGTTTAATAACTTTATTAAGAATTATATATATAAAAAATAACTATATATTTTATATAAGAACTTAAACTTATCTAGTACCTTTAATAAGTATATACTAATTATATTTCTGATACTAACAGATTGTCGTCCTACAAATACATCAGCATGACCCGCCTCTATCCAGGTTGTTCCAATGAGGTGCCTAAGGTCTGATTCCAGTTGCTTCTATGACAACGAAAGCAGGCTTGCCATCTGCAACAACGGTCGACATTACTAGCATCATCATTAACGGCTTCTTTGGGAAGACGAGCTCCCTCATGAGAATACATCTTATTCATCAACACATCCCAATCCCGTATCCATCCAAATTGCAATTCGAAATAGTATCGGACAAGAAAGACAGATATGGAGGATAATGAGAGGCTTGGACGGCCACCGCATAGAGGATAATGCATGTGACTGACCATTACGGTCGACATCCACGCCCATCGCGCGCAGGACCTATGGTTCTCTGCTCCAGAGGGAAGGGATATGTTGCGACACGAAAACACGCGTTCTACTGTCCGAAGACTTCACTGCGAGGACTGTAGCTATTGAAGCGACTGAGCATAACGAAGCCTCTATAGCATTGCTACTAGCTTGACTTTTGCAGCGCCATCCTGCATGGACTTCAAGCCGTCGGGAATGTGCCCTAATCCTTGCATAACTTCGAATTCAAGAGGCGCAATTTGTTTGCTCTCGAGCCATTGGTTAAGGTTTCGCCAAAGCCATGCCCCGATCTCTTTGCCACGCTGCGATGGGTTCCCTTTCATGTCTGTGCCTCTTAAAATGCCAGAGTATACCGATGAGTAATCTACAGATTCTAGTAGTTCTCCGGGATAGGCGATAGCAGTAGTGATTTTTCGCGGACTAGACGAAGAAAGGCACTGCATAGCTTTCTGAGTAGTGCCCGTGGAAACCACAGCATCGAATGCATAGCCAATGTCGGGATGTGCGCGGCAGATTCTCGACACGAGCTCTGGTTCATCGTCGCTATAGACATGGTCGGCTCCGTATGCTCGAGCGCGGTTCGTCGTTCTGCTTGAACTAGTGACCGCTATAACTGAGTAACCGGATAGCTTAGCAAGCTGTACTGCAAGTGAGCCGACACTACCATTTGCACCCTGTTCAAAGTAAGCTAGGAACTTGTCGGAGTCTTTGTTAGGCCTACCCAAATCAACACTGGTAATGCACCATCGTGTTGCACAGAAAGTCCGAGGTTATAGTAGAGTGCGCATGCTGCTGTCATTAGGCAAAAGGGCAGCGTGGATGCTGATTCAAACGTGATGCTTTGGGGAATCTGCCACTCGTTCATTAACTCAAGGATGGCATAAGAACAGCGGCCTCAAGTATACCATAGTCGCATGGTCCTCATTCACGAGTGCGTGCGTCTGGAAAGAGCAGCCATCGCTCCACGCGACGACGCCAGGAGCCATGATCCTGTCCCCGGCCTTGTACACCTTGGATGAGCCTGCATCCACGACCTCGCCGGCAATATCCAGCCCGAACACTAGAATGATTAATGATGAAACACCAGCGGCCGGGGTGACGAACCATGAGGGTACGAAGGGATAAGTAGCTTCTTTGCAATCCTCTTCCAGTCTAGGTGGTTGAGCGAAGTCGCGCAAACGCGGACTTGTACTTGGCCATCTTGCGGCTTGTTCGGTTGGTACTGTTGCACCTCCAAATCTTGTAGCGACGCAGACTCCGATGTCAGAACAAGCCTTTGAGGCATCTTGTCAACTGCAGTGAACTCGACCAAGGTACTACTGGTCGATGTGCGGTGGAGGAGTCTTTACATGATGAGGTTGGATGCCGATTTTGGTGCTCGCACTTTCTATCGCCCGAGGGCCGTTCCGATGTCCCCTCCACTTTCCAGTCGTTCGGGAACCCCAAAATCTTGGCGATGCGGTACCGATGTGGAGTTTCGGCAACGAGCAGCGGCGGGATCTGTGGAGGAGAAATAAACACGGAACACCTATGTATATAGGTAATACGTGGGTGTGAGATGTGACTACAGTTTGGAAACTCTCCAGAACGACTGTACAATGACCGCCAACGGTGAAGTTATCAAGCAAATTGCTTGCGGTCGCCGCAAGCCGAACATGACTCGCAAGGAGTATTTCGACTATCGATTTCAGATACATGGTTCGATATCGGACGCGCCGAAGGACCCTATGGAAAAACCTTTGTATGTTCCGTCGTCGCCTTAGCACTAACTATTGCAATTGACTGTGCAATAGCAAGTATATCCAGACTCAAATATCCGACGCGGCATTTGGTAAACGACGTAATGGACCCCTCAACGCTAACCATCAGTGGTTCGGTCGCGACGATGTCACAGAGCTTTTTTCAAGGACGTCAATCACCTAAAGACCACGTTCGCCTCCGAATACGTCAAGACGAAGGTCGGTCCGGATGGTCCCTTTTTCGCGGACTTTGAAACAACGATGGTATTGCTGGCGCAAGAAAAGGTTTTGGATTTGCAGACGAGAGCGTCAACGGAACGTGCCGCAAATGAAGACATCCACGACAACCTCGTGGCGATGTACTTTGTCTCAACTCCAACAAATGAGCGGGAAGGCAATGAGCTAAGCCAAGCGGCATCCCCTATCATGATCGAGGAGCTGAATCGGTATGCATCGCAAGATGCCGTCGGGTTGAACGTCAACATTGGGATGCTCTCGAGCCAGTTTGACTTAAACTCCTATTTCGGAGGATCCGACATGCCCCAGTTTGCTCTAGTGTACAAGATCTTCATGAGAAGTGTAAGCTCGGTAGCGGCCATCAGGAAAGCGCAGAAGGCCTTCGAAACACGGCTAGCAGACAAAGTAGACGCCCCCGAGTCTTTCATTGTATTTGGAAAGGAAGCGCTAGTACTCGATGTTGACCGGGACATACAGGCAAGCTTGAGGCCGTAACCAAATGCTCGACTCTAGTGTTTGCTAACTTAAGATATTAGTTCGACCTTACTCGTCAGCCAAAATTCGACGAGTTAGGCTAACGATTAGTATAAGAAGAGCCAAGACTTTTCGAGATTTAATATAGCCCCGCGCGTATCAGAAAGCATACTACTATCTTCTTGAATATAATCTATCCTCATAGCGTTAATAAACCCTAACCCTAAGAATGTATAGGATAAGGGCGTCTTGGATCCGACCATACGGTTGAGCTTACACTCAACATCAGTGTACACGCAAGAGTGAGCCTGGAAACGCTAAACCCTGAGACACGGGAAAACAGGACAATCAGACGATCCGGGGCAAGATAGTAGACTTCGCCATCGTTCTCTAGCCGAACGAAAAGCTGTCGTCTGCTTTGCGGCAAATCCGCAGAAGTCCGGATAGCGGTACTCGAAGCTTGAACCATACATGAAATGGTCTGTCGTAGATCTGCATATCGGGAACATGACGTTCACCATGCCGTCGCTGGACTTGTTGTCGGAAGAAGCGCTCCTTCAGGAGCTTGGCTGTCCCAGGACCAGTCCAGTCATTCGATCACACGGCAGGGCGCTGGAGCCGGGGATGCCAGCATACCTCGTCTGCTCCACATCCTTTCCGGTAGACAAGTTATGTCTCCAAAACCTTACCAAGCTCATCGACTTCGGGGAATTGTTTCTGCCCAGCAACAAACCTCACACTCTGCACACTCCTCTGGCACTACGCGCTCCGGAGGTGCTCTTCGAAGATGAGTGGGATCATCGAGTGGACCTCTGGAGCATGGGCTGCATGGTAGGCTGCGTCGAACATGCACAGGCAAACACGCATCTCACAGAGAGCTACAGATGTTCGAACTGGTGGTTGAGAACCCCTGTGATAGCTTCGTGATGGACAAGGAGCGTGTCGTTAGGCAGATGATAGGGTCAATAGGCCGGTTGTCGGGAATATGGCAGCGCAAGTGGGCTGTGATGCACCAAGAAGGTCAGTACAATCTCTTTGAGTGTAGTCCTCCGCAAACACAGATATGGGAGTTAGACATGAGAATTCCGATGCACATACAGGAGTGCTAAGATATTTAGAACTCGTGAGGGGAAAGAAGTACAGCCTTCAGCAGTGGCTGGAAGAGACATACTCTGATGACGACAAGGCTATAAACTTCAGGCAGGAAAACATTGCCAAGCTGGGGAGCTACTCATGAGATTGCTGCGCTCCTGTCCCTCTCTGCGTTCAGCAGCAGCAGACATCCTTAGTGACGAGTGGTTTGATAAGGTCCGGCAAATTGACTGTAGAACAACGTGTGCAATAAACCATCACCATCGCCTCAATCAATGGCTACACAAAAGTCGTTGCAATGTTCATGTTCGTGGTAGTTTCCAACTCCTGCATCGCTCGCTTGAGATGCATGCTATCATAGTTTGAGAACGCGCTCTAGCCAACGCTTTGTGTATGGTCATATCTGGATCAGGGAATAGCACTACCCTCGGACACATAGCGTCAATAGTGCCTAGCTCGAAGTCGTCGAAGACATAGGGATTTTCCAGTGCGACTGGCACTAGTAGCTTTGACGCCTTAGACTAAGAGCTAAGTCAACCGATGTAGTGGCGGATGAACGACTAGACGTTTCAAGGGCTATCGGTAGTCGCTTTTACTAATAGCTACTTAGTAATACTGCCGCTTTGGAACTTGTACGCCGCCTTACAAGTTTGCTTATAGCTTCGTAATACTACTATGTACTCAACCTCGCTTACGAGTACTTCGTATGTTAGCTACTACTACAATAGAGGAGGAGTATATAGTGAAACAAACCTATATCGGCCGGGGTGTAGCACGTTCCTATAGCTTACTTTACGAACCGTTCTCAACTTCCGCAAGTAATTACGTACCCTTAGACGGCTTAGGTTAATAAATAGCGTAAGTATATGCTCCTCGATTGGTATTGTTATTAATGCTAATACTCTACGAAGTTCTCCTAAATAAGTAAGTACTTAGCTTAGGTATACTAGAAATGTTTCTTAATTATAACTATTAAAAGCTAGCTAAAACCTTAAGCCTATAAGTATTTACTTAACTATAATTACTATAATAATCTAACTACTATACTTCTAAATATATAACTAATATAGTAAATTATAAAATTAATATTAGTTAGTTATTAAAATACTATAAGCGTTAGACTAGAGCTTTAAAGTACTAATTAAAGTAAGAGCCTTATAGAATAGTTTTATATAACTATCTAAAATACTTTATAATAAAAATAAGATAGGTAATCTTATCTCTTATATTATACTAAAAAGAGAAAGTATACTATATAATTTATATTAAGAAAAGTATATTATATTTTATTATATAATTACTATATATTTACCTTACTTTATAATATAATAATACTACTTAGAGTAATTATAGTAAACCTTTTATTATTAGCGTTAAAGGTCCTATATATAAGTATATTAATCTTTATACTTTAAGAATAAATACTAATTACTTCTTAGTAAAGCTTAGTACTAAATAATAATATTTATATTCCTATTAATAAGAAAGTCGTAAAGTTATATAAGAGCTAGATATTCTATTTAAAACTTATAAAAATATAAAAACTATAGTTTATACTTAAAGTAGCCTTAAATAAAGTAGTTTAATTTTATCTTAACTTTACTTTAAATATTCTCTTTAATATAAGCTATATAGTATATATATTAACCTAATTAAAAACGTCTTATCTAACGCTAAAATTACTCTAATCTTATATAAGAGTATAGATAATTAGCGCGAGTAGTTAGAGACTAAAACATACTATAGTTACCTTTAAAAGTATTATTTCTATAATATATTATAGCCCTTATAAGATAAGTCTAACTATTAGTATCTACTATAAAGGTCCTTAAAATAGTTAATAACTTAGCTATTTATTTTTTATAATTCTTTTTACTTTAAATTTCCTACTATAGTTACTATAATAAGTATATATAATAAGAGGGATTTAAGAGTTTCTTTTTCTTTACTTTTAGATATTTATTAAGCTTTAAAACTTTAGAGACTAATAAGATACTTAATATTATAAGTATATACGTAGGTAAGTATATACTTATATATTAATAAAAGTAGTAAAAGTAATAAGTTTAATAGTAATATCTTTTTATTATTTATATACTAGTCTAATTAAGATATATTATAGTAACATTAATTAGTTATATTAGTAAATAGTAGATATATATTACTTATAAGGAGTATTTTATATTATTATATTAAACTTATAGTACTAAATGTTCTTAATACTTTTCTATATTAGTTAAGGGTAATATTACTTTTATTAAATATTTAATAAATATAATATCTCTTCCCTATTATTAGTATTAAGATAAAATATATAGAACTTAAATAACTATAAATACTAGCTTACTAAAGTTTAGTTTAGTAAGTATAAAGACTTATCTTATAAATAAAGGATATTATAAAGTATAACGTTAAGGTAATATAAGACTAACTAAGTCTTTTATAACTTAATTATATTTAATAATAAATAAGTTAACTATTAGAGTATATCTTAAGATAATTTAAGTATAAAAGGTTATATCTTTATTCTTAGGCTAAAGTAGACCCTAGGATTCTTAGTTTAATAATTTTATAATCTTTAATATACTTTTAAATTAGTTTTGTCTTTAATAGTTACTTGTTTCTTACCTTTAATATACTCTATAAGTAAGTATCCTTTTCTATTATAAGAGAAAGATTAACAAGTATATAAAATATAAATAATTTGCTAATTAAGTAGCTTATAAGCTTTTTATTAGTTAGTAGACTCCTAAAGGTAAATATTTTCGAAATATAATAATAAATAAACCCTTAACTTTAATTGCCCTAGTAGCGCTTAATTTAGTACTAATCTTCTAATAATACGGATCTTATTACTACTATAAGATATTATAATTAGTTATAGTTATATCTTCCTAAGAGTAATATATATTTATTAATAATACGATATATTTTAATTCCTAATTTAAAATAAAATAAAAGGTATTATAGTAATTAGTTTAAGGTATCTATAATCTTTAATATTATATAAATAATAAGTCTCTAAGATTTTACTAAGAATAGAAGTCTTTTATACTTAAAATAATTATAGTAAATATAGCTATAGTAATATAAACATAGCTATAGTAATAACTTACTTTTATATATATACTAATACTAATTAATTACTATATAAAGGAAAAAGTACTATTAAATATTATATTAAGAACCTTACTTAAGTATATCTTTCTTCCCTTAATTAACTTAAGTTCCCTTATTACCTTAAATATAATTGTTTTACTTATTATTAATAGTATTATTATATCTTACTTAATTATTATAAGAAGTTCCTTATATAGAAAAGTTACAAATTGCAAACTATATAATAATAAAACCTACTATAAAACTAAGTATTTCTTACCTTATAAGTAAGAAACTCTTATTAATATCTTTATTATTTTATTCTTAACGTATTTTATTACCGAGCGGTCTATTATTACTAAGCGGTCCGCCCTTACTAATATCGCGACTATTATAGACTATTACCTCCGTACTATAATACTATATAAAAATATACTCTAGTTTATAGTACTATTTAAAAGTATCGCTATTATTTAGATCTACTAATTTTATAGTATAAGTACGCGTATTATAGCTAGTCTTACTATAATATTTATAGTACCTCTACGTACGTATTTTCTTTATAGACTAGGTAGTACCCTCGTTACTATTATTATCCTTATTAGCTATTAAATTTTATACGTTACTTACTATAAGACTTTCTTCTATTTAAATATACTTTCTTTTACGACTACGCTACTTTATTAATACTTTAATTAACTTCTAAAGACTTGCGATTTCCCTTATTTATAACTCTAATTTATAACCTATAATAACTATACCTTTAATAAGTAAATCTATAGCCTATAAAAGAGGTAAGATAAGCGAATCTTTATATAGTTATATATGCTCGTAAACTAGCGTTATTTACGCCTTTATTTCCTTTAGATTAGCTAGTATTTTAGACTCCTATAAGGTAACTTCTAATAGTACGAGTATCGGCGTATAAAGTACTACGTTAAGCTTTAATAATACTTACTCTAAGTTATAGGGAACTAATTTAACGCCTTTAAAGCTTACCTAGATATTATCCTTTATAATCGCCTTATTAAAATTAATACGAAAGGCTAGTAAGAAGGCCTCTTTCTTAACTTATATAGTAGAGTACTATAACTAGTTATTAATCTCCGCGTTATATACTTACTTTAAGGGGCAAAATAGCCTACGTTAAGTAGCTATAATAAGTATAATAAGTATAAGAGTATATAAAGAATAATAATCTTTTATTCTTTATAGTAGTTATAAAAGTCGTAACTATTATAACTCTCGTAGCTATTTATAATTAGTAGGTAGTATATACTTACTTAACGCGCCTTTATATATACGTTAAAGTACTTTAACTACTTTAAAATAAGCTTATTTATCGTCTAGCTATTAGCGCTAGTTTTAAGTACTTAGTCGCGAGGTAAGTCTACGTACTAGCTTAATATAAGGACCTTATTACTAAAGATAATAAAGAGTAAGATAGTCTACTTAGTAGTATAAATACCTTAGATAATTATAACTTACTCTTAGTTACTTAGCTATACCTTTTTAGAATTACTTCGTTTCTTAGAGTCTATAAAGACTATTTAAGCGTTAATTATACTTATTATAAAGCCTATCTTATTAAAGTTATATATATCTTTATCTAGAATATTATACTTTTCCTTTGTCTTCTTAACTAGTTTAAACTAGAGCATTATAACGCGTACGTCTTTATTTAAGGCTTACTAATAATTATATAAATAACTACGTTAAAGCTTAACTTCCTTAGTACGCATTTTAAACCTATTTACCTAGTACTTACTAATAGGCCCTTTACTACGCGTAGCTAGTAGATTATTAGCTATTTCTTTTATTATAGTCCTTATAGTACTTATTCCTCGTAAGTTTAACTCGAGTATATATACTATTATTACTTTTTCCTTTATCTTTTATAGCTTATTTAAGTTAGGCTTATAGTTATATTATACGAGCTTTTTATCGCGTCGTTATTTTAGGGTTATTTAAGGGATATTAAATACCTTAAATATATATCTTTAACTATTAGGAAAAGTTACTTAAGTAGCCTTAATAATAAAGTATAATAACGTATTTTATAAGTAAGTTAACTACTTAAGTAAGTCGGCTACCTTACGAAACTAGAATACTTACGTAGTAATATTACGTAATACTATAATACTTTATAGTAGTTTATAGAATAGTATATAATTATTTAGAAACGTCGCTATCTTCTATATCTTCTATTTCTACTTTATAAGTATAGGAGTTATACTTAGTCTTACTATAATAGTCGTAACGTCGCTTTATACGTACTTTCTTCGTAGCCTTCTTACTATTATTACTACTACTACTCTCCTTAGTAGTAACTAGATTAGCTACCTTACTTACTATTAGAGTTTCCTCTATTTATATATATATTACCTTTTATAGTTCTTACGCTTTATAGCTACCTTAATTACGTCTTATAGATACGCTATTTCTTCGCGTATTAATACTATCTTATACGCTATCTATTAAGTACCCTTAGTTAGCTACTTAACTTACTTATTTAAAGAGCTTACTAAAGACCCCTAATATTTTTATATACGATTTCGAATTAGTATTAATTACGCCTTTATTTCGCTAGTATTACGTAGTATTTTCGCCTCCTATTTAACTATACTTAGTATAGGCGGCGTTAGTATACGTAGCCTTATATTTAACTTTAATAATATAGCCTCTAAGTTATATAAGACTAGCCTAGCGCCTCGAAACTTTACGTAGATATTCTCCTATATAAACGCCTTCTTAAAGGCTACTTTAAAGGTAGTTAGGAAGGTTTCTTTTATAATATAGTAAACGTAACTATATACTAAGGTTAAGATCTCGTCGCTATATAGGCGCTTTAGTAATAAGTAGTAAACGACGTTAAGTAACTATAATAAGTACAAGGAATATAAAAGTATATAGAAAGTTATAATATTATTTTCCTTATAGTAATCCTAAAATTCGACTAAGTAGTAACTCTCGTAGCTATTAATAATAAGTAGCCTATATACTCTAATAATATAAGCCTTCGTATATATATCGAAGTACTTAAGCTACATAAGCGCGAGCTTATTATTAGTCTAGCTAGTAGAGGAGACCTTAATAATTTAGTTACGAAGTAAATCGTTAAACTAAGTTAAGATAAGGACCTTACTTACGAAGATAATAAAGAGTAAGATAACGCGCCCTATAACTCTAACGCCTTATACTAAGGTAACTTACTCGCAATTACTAAGCTATAGTTTCTTTTATTTACTAGGTTTCTCTAAGCCTATAATAACTAGCTAAGACGATATCTTACTTATTAGAAAGTTAGATTTATTAAAATTATAAGTATCCTTATTTAAGATATTATACTTCGCCTTTATTAACTAGATAAGCGTAAACTAGAGCTAAATAACTACTAGATTCTCGTAGGTAGCTTACTAGTAATCGTATAAACGGCTTTATTATATTCGTAACTTAGGCGTACGCTTAATAAAGTTATTAACTTAGTTCTTACTAATAGGCTTCCTATTACGCTCTCTTAGTAGTTTATCTACTATATTTTATACGTTTTTCTTCGAGGGTAATATACTACGTAGACTCTCGTCTAATATACGCTATATTATTACCTTTTCTTCTAGTTTTATAAGGCGCTTTAATTTCGGCTTATAGTCGCGTCGAGAGCGCTATCTAGCGCGTTAGTCTTATAGCGTTAATTAGGGTATAATATATACTACTATAGCGCGTCTCTTACTTTAAATTTACTTAGATATAATATTAAAGATAGTAAGGTATATATCTCCTTTAGTATAAGTATATTATACGTTACGTTATTAAGGCATTACGTAATGTTACTACGTAGGTATTTTAGTTTTATAAGGTAACTAACTTACTTAAGTAGCTAACTTACTTATAAAATATATTATACTTTTATTATAAGTTAATTACGCGTTACGTTATAAAGGCATTATTATAATAGTTTATAATAGTCGCAATATTAGTAAGAGCAAACTACTTAGTAATAATAAACTACTTAGTAATAAAATACGTTATATATTATATTTATTATTACTTTATTAATATTCTTACTCTTTATATTTTAGAACTATAGTAATAAAGGCTATAGCTTATTTTTACTCTAATTAGTTCGTATATATTAATTTATATAAGTTAGTTTATATAAGTTTATATAATATATATAATTTATATATATAAAGAATAGTATTAATAAAGTAAGATATATTCTTTAAAGTTATTTCTAGCCTCTTAATAACGCGCCTTATTATTAGGAATCGTAGGTAATTAGAGATAAGATTAAGATAAACTTAATAGGCTAAATATATAAGAAAAGATATTAAAAAAAGAAAGTAATAAGTAAAGGAACTCTATATATTACTACGTAAATAATATAATATATAACTCGACTAGTTAACTAATACTTATAAGATACTAAGGTAAATAGTTTGTTTAAGAAGTAGAGATCTTATTAGGACTACTAGAACGTAGTATAATTTGTTAGGAAGCTTAGAGAAACTCGAAAGCGTAGTACTTAAATCTTAGTAGAGTAGCTAACTTATAATACCTTAGTAAAAGTCTACGTATAAATTCGCGCGACGCGTTAGCTAGAATAATACTTTATTAATTTAACTACTACTATAGCGCTATAAACTCGTACTCTTACTATAATACTACGTAATAGACGTCGTAATATTAAGATCTTACTAGCTATAAGAAATTAGATCGTTAAAATAGCTATTACTAGTATACTATAGCGTTAAATACGCGAGATCTTTAACCTTATAAGTAGTACTATTAGTACTACTATTAAAAGGTCCTCTTAGCGACTATATAGTATCTCTAAACTTCGTATAGGCTATCTATAAGCTTATATAGAGCGTATAAAGCGTATAATTATACGTTATGCGCGTAAATATTTATTTTATAACTATAGCTAGCTTTTAAAGGATCTCTAGCTAGATTATAGCTATATTATAATCTACTAAGTTTTAAAGGACTAAGGTATTAAGAATTAAATTACTAAGAAGAGACCTTTATTATTAAAAGCCTTAATTAAAAGGAGAAGAAAATAGTATAAATTACATAAAGACTAGAGTATTAAAGACTAGCTAAAAGTTATCTTTTTAAATAAGTACTTTATAGAGCGTAAATTTAATAAACTAGCTACTTATATATAGCGTACTACTAGCTAAGTATATTAGAAAGATAAGGTTTAACTATTTAATAAGAGTAAGAATATACGTATAATAATATTGGCTAATATATATAGTAACTATAAGACTAAATTAATTATTATGCGTAAGGATATAAAGTTAAAGAAGTAAGAGTACTTAGTAAACTTATATATTAATACTCTTACTATAGGCTTACTTCTTATATATTATAAGGACTTACTATTTTAGTAAGATAATACTAGTATATATATAGCTAGAAAGATAGTAGCTTTTTTAGAAAGGAAGGTATTAAACTAGTAAAAGACTAGCCTATATACTTACTAGATTTAAACTCTATTAAGTATATATAAGTTATACTTAAAAAGTAGCTCTTTTAGCTATATCCTAATATAAATCTATAAAGTAATAGTAATAACTTTATACATAAAAGGATAGAAGATACCCTTATATATACTTAGGATTATATTAGTAATAATGTAGTATATAACTATATTATAAGTATAGTAGATAGGATCTAGGCTTACCTTTAGAATAATAGCTAGTACACTAGATACTAAAGAAAATCACTATTCCTAAGTTGCCATGCAAACCTCCAAGATCTGAACTATTCCATACTCAGTTTGCTAGTTAATTGCTAGTGTTATAGGTACAGGGCATAGGGTGGTGCATCAGAGGGTAGGCTTCTGGATTCGGAGGATTCGGGAATTACGCAGACTTTTGCCGAGGTATCATATGTGCCGAGTTTGAGCGGGCCGAGCCGTTGCTAATTTGCCAAGCTCTCGGGCTGGAGTAGGCGAGGGCTCACGTCTTCTTGGCACGGGGCAGCTGTTGTACTATAACGTGGGGAAACTGAGGGGTCCGGGAAACGAGAGACGGGAAAGTTCGATGTTAAGTTGTTCCGTCCTGGATCCCATAAAAT
Organism: Taxawa tesnikishii (nom. ined.); assembly: GCA_030247885.1. Classification (NCBI taxonomy): domain Eukaryota; kingdom Fungi; phylum Ascomycota; class Dothideomycetes; order Dothideales; species Taxawa tesnikishii (nom. ined.). The sequence goes on from JAPDRO010000030.1 coordinate 185,040, forward strand.
GACTAGAGCGACGGCAGGTTGATGGTGGTTGTACAACTCTCCGCTCCTACCTGCCTCCATATGCAGATCGGTTCCCAAATTCCGCTTCTTAGCAGTAGTAGCGTGTGTTGCTTCGATCAGTCGAACCGTGTCGCAACAGGTTTTGGGTTCCCGTTTGTGATCTCTGGAGCGCCGGTCTGAAGTAGCGCATGATAGAGGTGCCGACAGGGGAGACACCATAGCTGCTGTGTGTTGCATAATGCTGCTGCCGTCTTAGGCTTGCTCAATCTCCCGAAGCTACAGGCAACAACAAAATCAAGTCTCGTGGTGTGCCAAAGTAGCTCGACTTCGCGTGCCCGCGAATCTCGGGTTGCTTGAGTTGAGCCCGTTTCGCTGCAGGCTAGACGATGGCACAGGTACCCTCCAGGTGTTTGAACTCTTGCAACCTGAACTCGATATGGATATCTTCAACCCCGCTTTCATCTGGGTTTCTATTCCCCTTCGCGTCGGTGGCGTGTTTGTGTTGAAAGTTGATAGAAAGTTTGCCGTGTCTGTCGCATCCTTGGAAGTATCGAATCAATGCGTCGATTCGTGTTCGCAAAGGGTAAGAACAAATCCACTGAGGAGCGACGGGGCACAATCGATGCGAACGTGTCGCCACGATCAGACTCGGGTGTGTGTCCGACCAGTCCCCTGTTTCGCGATGACTTTTAGGCAATAACTTGGAGGATGTACAGTTGGCTGATGGAGTACCCTACTAATGAAAGAACGACTGTATGGTAGGGCCTGAGCATGACAAGTCCTCCTGAGAGAGCAGTATGGGCTTCTGCAAGACTACTCCATCAAGGGTAGCAGAACTTGGTGTATCCGTGTATCTTCACTTAGTTCTCTCGGCACTGGCCATGCTGAACTTCGAAGTGCAGCCATGATAGCCCTTTCCGTATGCCAGCTTCAAACTCTAGCATAAGTCCGGATTCTCCCCTTGACCGAGACGTGCTTGAAGCCAAACATTCAGTCCAACTTCCTCACGTACTCAACCGGACCAGCATATCCCTTCCTGCCCCAGACGATGAAGTAGAAAGCACTAAACATCGTGACGGCACCAAAGACCAAAACCGACCAGTTCATCAGCGACAACGTCAGCATCGGCGCTGGCACGCCCGGGAAAAACGCGATGGCGAAGACCAGACATAGCCAGCCAAGAGCAGTGAGATTCACGAACAAGCCGAACCACCGGCCCATATCGAAGCGCGACGGCAGGAGCGGCTTGTTCGCCATTCTGCGCCATACGATGCAGCTGATACACAGGATATACGAGAAGGTCAGCGTACCCGTGCCGAGCGAGGTGACGACGTTGAAGGCGACGGTGCTGCCAATGTTGATGAGGGAGATGAGGGCTGCGAAGACGAAGATGATAACAATGGCGTTGACGGGGACGTCCATGCCGGGGCGGACCTGCGAAGGTCGTTAGTCAGGCTGGCGTAGAGCGGGTAGACATGAGTGGGCTTACGTGAGAGACCCATTCGGAGAAGGGCAAGGCTCCATCACGGGCGAAGGCAAAGAGTTGGCGAGAGGAGCCGGCCATAACGGTGACGCAGGCGAAGATTCCAAGGATGATGACGACCGCGGTCATGGCGTTAGTTGCTGCGTACGATTTCGTCGAGTTAAAGAAAATTTGGATGAAGGGGTAGCCGGTTGGGGTCGTCAAGACTGAGATGGACGATCAGAAGTACGTCCCAAGTCACGAGGAAGACGAAAACGCATACCGGTATCGAGGTCTCCAATGCAGTAGCAGATGGTGATGCACATGATGAACATCATGCCCCCGTTGATGAAAGTCGCCCATACCATGGTCCTTGGGAGCGTGTAGGATGCATCTTGTAATTCCTCCGCCATGTGCGCTACCTAAGAGTCAGCATGACACGATCATGGTTGTCAGCCAAGATGTCTTACCGGAAGCATCAGCTCCGAGCAGAGGAGCAACGCTTGCGACAATACCGACCAGACAAGACAACCCTTGGTTTTCCCACCCTGGGTCGTAAAAAGTTGTCCATACCTCCTTCGTAGAAGTTCTTTCCGAGAGAATCCAGAGTGGAATGAGAATGCAGAAGAAGCCGAAGATGTGGATCACAAGGACAATGCCTTCGACAAGGTGGAGTCTCTGCGCGAGAAAAGTGTTGAAGATGCAGGAAAAAATTAGTACAGCGATCATGAGGAGCGTCCCATGCCACCGTTCGAATTGATACCAAGGGTAGTTAAGAACGAGTAAGCCTTGGATCTGAGTTCCGGCAACGTAGGCAGAGAAGGCAACGCCTGCTTGCCAACCAAGAACTCCGAGCCATCCTATGCTGCTGTCAGCGCGATGGAGGGCTGCTCTCGAGTAGTCATCTGTAAGACTTACCAACGACATAACTCAGAACTTTCTGATACTTGCGAGGTGCGAACTCGCTCACCCAGTGATACTGCCCTGCAACAAAATTATCAGAGGCGTGATCGAAGAACCCAGACTACAACCCGCTTTCGGCGCTTACCTCCAGAGGTTGGAGCCATGCTTCCCAACTCGCCTAAAGAGGCATACACTGCGATGAAACCGAGCCAGGTAGCCAAATTGGTATAGAGGAGTCCAGCGCTTCCACCATTTTGAAGTCCAAGAGCAGCAGTACTGGATCACGATATTAGACATTGGATAGTATGAGAAATTTAGTTCACGACGTGCCTGAGTATCACCTCCCACGAGGCCATAAGGATGACGCTAAATCCAAACATGGTGACGGCTTTGAAGTTGCGCTAAAAGGTCAGTAAAAGCTCTCTGAGTCGTGTAACGACTATTCCTCCCCTTACCCTCATCTCCTGCGACTTGCCCATTCGAGCCATGTCACGCCTGTCTGCGGCATTGGTCTTTTTCGCAAGATGGTAGTCGTCCAGGTCGATGTCATCACCATCGCTAAGTCGGAAATCCTGGAACTCTGCTGTCTTTAACATGTGCGTCATGGCGTTTTCCTGCACGAAGACGGTGACTGGAGCAGAACAACGAGGTACAAGTCGTTAGTGGTGAAAATGAATGCAGAAAGAGGCCTACTTATGAAGAGTGCAAGCGAGGAATCGAGTAGTTAAATTGGTAAATCGAGGGTCCTCGACAGCTGATACTTAGCGCCCGTCAAGGTGCCATCGTCGTTCTAGCCGTTCGCTAGCCGGCTGCTAAGGACGCATAAAGCATCTGGGAACGGCATTTGCAAAATCTCATGCCACTGGCTATGCCTCGACTACTCTCAGCTTAGAAGCTGCTGAAGCGCGGCCCAGAACTCTTTATCGCATAAAGTTGGAGCACCGGCATAACTAGACCGGAAATGAGCTGTTCCCGGCAGTACGGTACAAATCCTTGTTATATCAAGGTTTGGCAAAACCTTAAGAGATCAGGCGTCGAGACGTAGACTTGATTGGAGGTGCTGTGCCGCAAGCTGTGCCGCAAGCTGTGTCGCGCTCCTACGGCAAGCCTTTTCTGTGGAGCGATACACCATTCCGGCTCGTTTGCTCTAGTGGGCAGCTCGGCGCATGGCTCATTACATGGTATGATTTTGCATGGCGTCCCATCGTCTGTGTAATGTGTGATTGTGTGGCGATGTTGCATAAGAAACCATCGTTGGCTTATCTCAGTTGTTGGACTTGGCTCCAGGTGCGGCCTGACAGCTAGGGCGAGAAATGGCGGGGGTGGAAACGGCGGGACTAGGGGCGGCACAGCTCAGCCGTCGGAGACGGGGAAAAGAACCCGTGGTAGGTTGTCCGTGCGTAGGTCAAGTCGTTCTTCTCAGACAACGCCGTCGACCAAGGGAGGTTGATAATGTGTCGGACGACCACACAGTCGGGTCGGAATCGCGTTCGAGTTTGAATGAACGATTGGCCTTCGTTGTGGCTAGGCATCAGTTTTTCTCTTACATGCCCGGCTAAGTCGAGTTCGAATCTGATGACAGGGCTCGGTGGAGAGTACGAGATAGTATCGTTTGCATCGTACGGAACGCTCGAGGCTGACTGTAGGGCATTTGTATGGGACACTCACACGTGGTGCGATATGTAGACGCAGGTACATCTTCGACATCTTCTACCCGCTTCCTGATTCTAAACCAAACATCGCAATGTCTTTCAATAGCGAAGCCCCTTTTGTTCCACAGACACATCACGATCATAGAGCACAAGTATGGGTCACAGGCCTCATCTGCTTGAGCTTTGTCGTTATCACAGTGTTTACTAGATTCTACGTGCGACGGAAGGCTCTTGTAACGGACGACTACGCCATCTTCGTTACAACTAATATTGGGCTTGTGCAATCTGCTATAGTGTTTGCAGGCCTGTTACGAGGACTAGGAGTCTCCACCTATGATCTAGGCGAAGAAAAGGCAGGATGCATAGGATGGGTCAGGGAATCTTGCCGCATCAACTATCGGAGACTAGTTGCTAATCAAATCATGCAGGTTTCTCTAGCATCAGAGGCCATCTTTGTGTTGACGACCTGCCTCTCCAAAACCGCTGTCCTTCTTACAATCGAGAGACTTCTAAGTCAAGACATGAAATCTACGCTTCTTGCGTGCCGTGTTATGCATGCCCTAGTAGCAGTCTGCGGTATCTCATCTATACTTGCAATTACTGTACGATGCTCTTCAAGCGCACTATTGACGCAACACATGCAGCAGAGTTGTACTCCACAGGTAGCTAATCCCATCCACCTTGAGCTTACCGACAGCGTTTACTAACATGCGCACTAGACAAGACGCTGGGAAGTCGTCTCGATACTAGACGGTGCTTCAGAGTTATGCATCTTCTGCGTATTCTCCCGCATAATAGCGATGCTCCAAATGGAGACCCAGTTGAAAGCGACAGTCATATCGTTGCTTGGTTCCAGACCAGGGTGAGTGCTACCTAGACGGGCATATTATCAGCTCGATGGCGATGCTAAGCAACGGCTAGATGCCTTGTCCTCGCAGGTCTCCACGCATCATCCATTTCAAGCTACGTTCCCAGTCCAGATCACGGCGTGGCTGTCGTCGCTCCTCTCGTTTGGCAACAAGTCGACATGACCTACAGCCTGTTGACTGTACTGGTACTCGGCCTCAAGGGCTTCCTGCAGAGCTTCGACGTCAGTATGGGCCTCCAACCAGCCTACGCAACAGGTTCGAAGGGTATGCCAGACACAACATATAGCATGGAGCGGTTACCGGCAAAGGCGTGGGAACGCTGCCAAAACAAGAGCGGCGCCGAGCAGGGATTCAACTACCGGCCCGACGGGCAAAAATACTCTGTGAACATCCTCCATCCCGGGGCTAACGAGCGGGACAATACTAGCATTAGAGGTGGCATCTCGCAGCATCCGATGATTAGGCGCGAGATGCAGTATTCAGTCACGTATGATATTAGGAACGAGTTTTCCGAAGAGTATTCGGGGCGAGGGAAATTGTAAGACTTCGTATGGTATAGAACTCTCCAAGAACTTGAGTGCTACGGGCTATACGTACAACAACCCTATACCTGTAGACTCGATACATCATCCGACGAATCCTCTTTTACTTCTATAACTTTCCAACTATTCGTATAGCAGGACCCTTTCTTATCGTGTGCCGAGGTAGAAGGGCGGATGGAACTGCCGTACGTGGTGAAATCTGTCCTGGAAGGACACCTTTTGCGGTTTAGCGCCGCTATTCTAGGTATCGCGTGTGTATGCACACAGCCTCCACGCTTTCGCTTGTAAGCTTCCCCTGCATCAATAAAGTAAACCCTGATAAAGCTGACTATACAGCTCCGCCAAACCTCTTCGGAAGAAAAGGAGAGTCAGAAGAAGAGCTGTAGAGGAGGAGGAACCTGAAGCCATTGATGGTGGCCCTGAAAGCTCCACTATCCACAATACGCTACTGACCAACCAACAACGATGCACTATCCCAAGCCTGTCAGACTTGGAAAACTTCGTAGAGTATGCTGTGGCATATGAGCAAATGGAACGAAGCTAATCCTTGTCATATGTAGGTTCGCAAAGACTAATTACGTTCATTCATCCTGAAATCCTCATCTTGCTCTATCATTCTTCTCCTTCTTCTTCTTCTTCTTCTTCTTCTTCTTCTTCTTCTTCTTCTTCTTCTTCTTCTTCTTCTTCTTCTTCTTCTTTACCTTCCCCATGTCTTTCCTGAGCAAGTCAGGCTCCTTGATGCGTTGTCACTGCATGAGTCTGTTCTTGTGCTAGCTAAGAGTCCACTGACTTTGTCTTTTGGACGATTGCTGTGGACACGGCTTGAGTGGTCGAGGGTTGGGTCCCGAATCGAGCCAACTTTCTCAGTGCCTGTCTAGCTCCTTCTGAATTTGTACTGCTGTGTTGCTAAAGCTAATCAAGCTTGATCATGACACTCTACTCGCGAATCAGTCTAGTTTTCAGTTGCTGTCCTATCTCTCTCCAGTGTTGCACTACTAGACTTTGTGTCTGTGGCTGAGCAAAGGTTCCTTACAGTATGGACCAAGCTCTTGGGGGCGGAGTACGGAGAACGGAAAGGGCGAACGGGCATGTAGGTCCACAACAGAGCCTTGAGCGACGCAACTGTGCTTTTCCAGCATGTATACTACCAACATGCTACACCATATGGGTAAGGATCGAAGCACACAGCAGCAGTGTTGGATTTGTACATACTTCCGATACTTACATCCTATCTGGCCTTTTGTAAATGTGTATGCATCATGATAAGCCTGCCGTAGGAGGCCATCCACATCACGAGGAGCAAAAGGGTTCACAACTGGATAGTCGGAGCGAATAATTCCGGACTGACCGGGGTGATAGTCTCTAGGCCTGATCTCGTAGAACTCATCGATGTATTCTGGTTCCGTCCTCATATTGATTTGAGGTGAGTTGCCATCTGGTAGTAACAAGTACTCCGTGGTGTGATTCTCGCATTCTAGAGCATTCCCAAATTGGCCATCGTCATGTATAGTAATACGGAAGGTCTGAACTCTGTCAAACCATGTGTTGAAATGACTCATGACTGCGAAAAGCTGGTAGAAAATTGGATATAGGGGTAAGGCAAGGTGAACATCTATATGTTTGACCTAACATGTCTCGAGAATCATGCAACAACAGAAACTATGTACCCATCATCACCCGCTAGATGCAACAAGCTAGCACGACGACAGATCGAGGAGAAGCCTCGGATAACGCGAGCCACGCACCAAACTCCCATAAATCATATCGGGGCGTCACCAACGCGACTTGACATGCTGTGGCCCGATCCTGTGTTTCTCATTGAACCTAGGCCTCTCCGACTTCGAAGTCCAAGAATTTTCAGCGTAGAATCGTAGCTTATAGATGATGGATTACGCTGTTAGCGAGGATGTGTACTGTATCATAAAGATTGAGGGGTGCTCATTAAGGCCGACGGCAGATAAGGGTCAGATCTGCGTAGGCAAGAGCAAATCTGCGCAAGCAAAGTCAAATCTACGCAAACAAGGGCAACTCTGCGTAAGCAAGGTCAGATCTGCGTAAATAGAGGCACATCTGCGCAGATAAGGTCAGATCTGCGCAAGTAAGGCCAGATCTGCGTAAACAAGGGCAGATCTGCGTACGCAAGGTCAGATCTGCGCAGGTAAGGGTTAGATTTGCGCAGAGCTAATGAGCTGCAAAACACGCCCAGATTACGGATATCATGGTAATGGAAACAGCAACCCTCGGGTGGATGCGCATCCGGAATGCTTGGCATTCTATCTCCCCGTCATCTTTTCACGAAAGCGAAAAGCCCTTGCGTTGACTGCTGCTCCAGGAGGGTTTCAATTGAGGGACTGTTTCCTGCAGTCTTGCATCCGGTCTCCTTCCCAGGTCACCCTTAAGGGCCAATTGGTAAAGCTCTGCAGCATCAAAGCTAGTCGCATTCGGGTAGTGTTCTCTGTAGGTTTCCGTCTACGCTGCAGCAACAGGGCAACATAAGAGGAAGCGCATTTACCATGACGTGCGCGGTCAAATGCCACTTCTGAGCCAGTCGACTAGCAAGTCGAGCTGTCTTTGTTCCTCTCCCTGCCGATCATGCGCAGCCTGCTCCCTCGCTTAACAACTTCGCAAACACTTCTTGTGCCCTTCTCACATTCCTCTCAAGTACCTTGAGCAATGCCTCCTCCTGATCAACTACTTGCTCCATAGCCTTCATCCCCGCTTTGCGAACTCCTATATCCGGTGAACGGTGTTTTTACGCATGGTGCATTGTTGGGCCTCCCGGCGATTTTGTTTTAGAAGCTTGGTCAGGGCTTGAGTGCGTGCTGAGTTTGTGGCGAGGTAAGATGAATCCGCTGCTGCAAGTTCGAGAGGTTGATAGTGCTCGCCGTATGCTTTCTTGGCAAGCGTTGAAAGATAGGTTGAGAGACTGGTTCGGTGGGCGAATTCTGACTCCATCTTCTCTGCCTCAGATTTCAGCGTCGCCAGATTGTCTTCGTGAATGCCACACATGATAGCAAGGAGCCCGACTGCTTCTGTCAAGGCACCGTGCCTCTTCTTCGATTCGGCGATGGCGTTTCTCGCACTACTTATGTGATTGACGTAAGTGACCAGGGAAGGGATTTCAAGAACTCGTCGTTTTCCATCTGTTCAACGTCTTTGGGAATGTTGGATGCTATAGATGTGGTGAAGAACGACGCCAGCTTTTCTTTGCTTTGGGGGTTGTGGCAGATCTCACAACTCAAAAGCTGCCGCCATAGGCTTGCAGATTCAGCGTAGACATCTGATGTAGGGAGAGGAAGGCCGGCGAAGAGGTAGAGACTGGTCAAGATGACGTACATTCCACAGTCGTATGAATTGCGTTGTTGCGCCATCTACAAGCGATTTCTTGCATTAGCTCTCATGAGGGACACGTAGGCTGTGTCGCTAAACAGTAGTTTTCGGCGGTCATAGAAGGTGGAAATACTATGAAGGAAGGCCATCTAGCAGACTCACCTCTTTGACGTGATGCACAGGAACGGGGTCCTCTCTGGTATCTCCACTTGTAAGCCTGAGCGCTTGCACCAAGGCGTTCGCAATACGTTGAACTTCAACGTCCTGGATCGCGGCTAACGAGTTGAAGACCCTAACGCGGAACTCCCTTCCGCCGGAAGTTTCACTACCTACGCTTTCGCGCTCGACCGAAATTAGATACCAGTGAGATTGTCTTAGAACCGGAATAATGGCTTGGGTTTGACGTTGGGTGAAGGTATAACTATGATTGTGCGCCCAGTTTTCCCAATTAGAAACGTTGAAATCCATATCAACAGTTCGGTGGCGGATTGTACGAAACATACTGAGTACTGTAGACATAGTATCGTAACCGAGCCAGTTGCCCTGTTGTAGCTGTTTCTCGATACTAGCTGTGAGTTGCCTGTTCTGTTCGAAGCATTGGTAAATATCGGGAACTTTCTCGTGACGGCAAACGGGATTGGAGGAGCTTTCCAGCGTGGGTTCGTCTAAGCCGGAGGGGAAGGAGTGTCGTAAGCTGTACCAGGATCGTCTACAAAAGAGCCGTGATCCTCCAGAGATTCCGAGAGAAGACGACTTTTGCCCTTAGCATACTTGCTTCCATGGCCATCAACGTTGTCGTCAGAGTCGATGTTGAAGCTTACCCCTAGTTGAAGGTCGTCGGAATTTTGGTCTATTGCCAGGTCATGATCTCCGGGTCTGCCCGCCTCGATAGTAGGAGAAGAGTTGTTCTGCTCCGGCCCAGTCCCTTCTTTAAGGTCAATATCTCTAGGGTCCTTCTTTTCCACTTCGCAACTCTCGGAAGTAGTCGTTAGCTTTCTCTGCTTGCGTGGACTAGCGTCGCAATTCGAGCTTGCAGAGCGGCGTTTGAGCGATGACTCGGCCTCGACCTTGTAGAATGGACTATGTTGGCGGTAGATAGGCGTGGACGGCGGAACTGAAGGCGTTCGACCACGAGCGGGCGAGGCACCCGTGACTGATAGGTAAGGTTGGGGCTGAGGAGATGTATTTGGCGGTAGGCCCGACTCTTGAGGCGCACTCTTATAGCTTGCACTTGGCGGAGGTGATCCTTGCTCGTGACGGGTGTTGCAGGACGAAGTCGAGGTAACTCTCTGCTGCTCCGTTGTAGCGCTGTTGGTGATAGTTGGTTGAGGTAGTTGCTTCGATAGCAACCCTTTGGCTTTCATAGCATCACGAACGTCGGAAGGTGTCCAGTCGTCCTGCAAGGAGACCCTTTGCCTCTTATCGACGTTCTCCTTCCTTCTTATTCTCGCGTGTTCTAGAGCGCTCCATGCCTCCTCCCACGACAGATCCTTCTTCTCCGCAGCACTAGCAAATCCGTACAACTCGGTGAAAAAGTCATACGAAAGGAAAATCCCGGCTCCAAAATGGTGTACTAGGTTTTCAGTCCTCATCTTCCATGGGCTCTTCGCGAGTTTGTCGATAAAGCGGCTGATGCGACCACTAATAGCCTGAGCGATGGCGAGGTATTGTTGCGTCGAGGGCTGGAGTTTTGGAAACAAGTCCTTTGCATTTGAATCAAGGTTCACCTGCACACCTTTCCATTCCTTGTCAAGAGCAAGTGCGATCTCATGCGTTTTCGTCTCGAACTGAGCGACGCGCGTTTGGATAGTAGCTTCATCTGCGCTGTGTTTCTGCTTCCGTCGCCCCATTGTGACTAGTAGAAAGCGGGTACGGATGTATCATTGCCTATGCATTGCGAGCGAGGGGTAGTGAGTTACAGAGGATAGAGGCGAGAGTAGTTCACAGTTTATGATGGAGTCGCATCTCCAATGTAGAGGGTATAAGGTAGTGTTCGATAGTGAGTGACTAGTGTGTCGATATATCTACGAGAAGGTGTCCTTGATGACAATCCTTTGGGAGCTAGGTATATTAGGTGGCACGTGCTCAACACCGTCATTCTTGCTATAGTAGAAGCGCGATTGTAACTTGATCTATTCCTCTTAGGGTAACTAGTCTACTTATATAATCTAGCTATGCAAAAACTGCAAACATTATAGTTTTGCTAAGGCTAACTAAATACTTAATTAGGTAACTTTAAGTAAAGATACTATATCTTCCTCTCTTTAACTATTACTACTTTTATAGTAATTTCTATAATATTAAAAGACTAAAGATAGTTAGTATAAATAATAAAGTAAATATATAGGAAATAACTATTAAAGCTAGTAGAATCCTTTAGTATTTCCTTTACTATAATTAGTTTATAACTTTATATATTAGTTCTTTTAGTTTAGTTATAAACTTTACTACTATTTACTTATTATAAAAGCTTTTATATAAATAGTAATTTCTTCCTTTTAAAAGCTTTTACTATTACTTATAAGAGTTACTTTTTTCTTCCTTTAAAACTCTCTTATCTTTATTAGTATTTAAAAGCTTTCTTTAAAGCTTTAATTAATACTAATAACTTTACTTTAAATACTTTAATAGTAATTATTATAGTTATAGTAGCTTTAACTTTTAAATTTCTTACTAATACTAAAAAGTATAAAGAAAGTAATAAAGGTAAGCTTTTAAGAAAGTTAATTCCTAAAGCTTATAAAGGTTACTATATTAAGGGAGAGTATAATATTAAGAAGTAAAGTAAGCTTTTTATCTTCTTTATAAGATACTTACTAACTCTTATACTTTTAGTTTAAGCCTTAGTTATCTAAAATAAGGATAAAGTTTATAAGCTTTATTATAGTATTATTAATATATAAAAGAAAAAAAGGGTAAATCTAGTAAAATTATAGTATTTAAAGATAAGAATAATAATAACCTTAAGATTATAAATAAGCTAGACTATATTAAGTTTAAGAGAAAGTAAGGAACTATAAGACTTATATATTCCTCTTAGTTATTAAGCCTTTTAATTTAGGCTATTAAGGGAGTTACTACTTATACTAAGTAAAGTTACTACTCTTACTATATTAATACTAAAAGTAAGCTATTTCTATAGTTTTAATTTTATAAGACTCTTATTACTAAGGATAGTAAGCTTATTACTAAAGGAGTATATAAAAACTATAATATAATTAGATATCTAAACTATTATAACTTTTATAAAGGTAAGAGTTTCTCTTTATATTTACTACTAAAGTCTTACTAATAGATACTTATAAATTACTAAGAAGATATAAATAGATTTAAAGTCTCTTTTAAGAAAGTTACTTTTAAAGTTTCTTTAATTATTTCCTTTATTAACTCTATTACTACTATTCGTCTTAAAAAGACTAGTAAGTATATTAGAGTCTTAGTTCCTATAAATATTAATATAAGAACTTTTAAGGGTTTCTTTAATATAGTAAGTTCTTTTTAGTATATATTTATAAGAGTTAGTAAGAAGACTAGTAAGACTATTATAAGTAAAAGTATTCTTCCTCGTAATAACTCTAATATTACTATTTATACTAATAGTTAAAGTAAAATAAGTAAAGAGTCTAAGAAGGAAGGTAATAATAAGAATAATAAGGATAATAATAATAAGGATTAACTAAGAAAGATCTTAATTTAATTAGAAAGTATAAAAGAGCCTTTAGTAAAGTAAGAAGGTAATAGCTCTTATTTCCCTTTTCTTTACTCTTATTTCTTTAAGTTTAGCTATAAGTACTTTATAAGCCCTATATTACTAAGATAGTAACCTTAAGTTCTATAAAGTATTTAAGAGGTTTTTAATACTCTCTATAAAATTAATTTATCTTTTAAATATCTTCTTTAAAGAACTTCTTAAGTTTTACTTTTTATCTTAGTTTATAATAATCTTAAGGCCTTATAAGCTAAAGACTTAAAGAAGGATTTCTAGGATAATAATCTTTAAAAGTATCTTTACTAGAAGGAACTACTTTCTAAGATATTTTCTTCTTTCTTCTTTCTCTTAATAATCTAGCTTTCCTAGTTTCTACTAGTTTCTAAATGTCTTTAAAATAGAGTCTTATATTTACTTCTTTATTTAGAAGATTAAATAGCTATTATAATTATAAGGCTATTTACTATAATTACTTTATTTCTTCCTCTTAAGATCTCTATTTTTCTTAAGATAAAAGTTACTAAGGAGTTATATTAGAAGGTTAAAGTAGTTAAGATATATCCTTTTTATTAATACTTTTAGACCTTTAATCTTTACCTTTCTTTTATAAGGCTATTTTAAATAATAGTATTCTTATTTAGATTTTCCTCTCCTCTTTAGAATATATATACTCTTATATGTCTTATATTCTTATCTTATAAGTACTTATTCCTAAGCTTATTTTATTTCTTTTCTAGGATTATAATAAGATTCTAGTAAGAAGATATATTAATATCTATACTTTCTTTTAGTTCCCTATTTATACTTTTATCTTATTTTAGTATAATAATACCTTTAAATATTACTTAGAATTTAAATTAAAATTCCTTAGGATTATTATAATAAGTAGTAGTTATCCTATTTCTATAGATAAGATATCTTAATATCTTATTTCCTAGAGTCTTTAAAGTATATATTCTAAGGAAATACTTCTTTTTAATCTAAAAGGATTTATACTAGTTAGGTTTTAACTTAGTCTTTACTTTATTTTTAACTAAGACTTACTATTCTTTTATAATATATTAGTATATAGATCCTCTTTTTAAGTTATATTACTAACTTATTTAGCTAGTATAGCTCTATCTAGTAGTCTCTTATAATAGAAATATCTTATATATTTAACTCTAGTAATTTTATCTTTATTAGTATCTTTTATAATTTCTTAGTAATTTAGTTTATTATTTAAAGTCCTAGGATATTACTTATAATAAAGATAGTAAGGACTAAGTTTACTTATAAAATATTACTTAATTCTTATTATAAATAAGACTTTATTTAGAAAATTATCTTATAAATAAATACTAGAATTAATATAAAGTTTAGTTAAGATTCTTTTAAGAGTTTTATTTAGGTTTTCTACTTTCCTATTAGTCTTTAGATAGTATAGAAAAGTATACTTATACTTAGTTTTTATAAGGTTTAATAAGGCTAACGTATTTTATAAGTAAGTTAACTACTTAAGTAAGTTAGCTACCTTACGAAACTAGAACGCCTACATAGTAACATTACGTAATACTATAATACTTTATAATAGTTTATAGAATAGTATATAATTATTTAGAAACGTTACTATCTTTTATATCTTCTATTTTTACTTTATAAGTATAAGAGTTATACTTAGTCTTATTATAATAGTTATAACGCTACTTTATACGTACCCTCTTTATAGCCTTCTCGCCGTTATTACTACTACTACTTTCCTTAGTAGTAACTAGATTAGCTACCTTACTTACTATTAAAGTCTCTTCTATTTATACGTATTACTTTTTATAGCTCTTACGCTTTATAGTTATCTTAATTACGTCTTATAGACGCGCTATTTCTTTACGTATTAATACTATCTTATACGCTATTTACTAAGCGCTCTTAGTTAATTACTTAACTTACTTATTTAAAGAGCTTATTAGAGACCCTTAATATTTTTATATACGATTTTAAATTAGCGTTAACTACGCCTCTATTTTGCTAGTATTATATAGTATTTTCGCCTCCTATTTAACTATACTTAGTATAAGTAGCGTTAGCGTACGTAGCCTTATATTTAGCTTTAATAATATAGTCTTTAAGTTATATAAAACTAGCTTAGCGCCTCGAAACTTTACGTAGATATTCTCTTATATAAACGCCTTCTTAAAAGCTACTTTAAAGGTAGTTAAAAAGGTTTCTTTTATAATATAGTAAACGTAACTACGTACTAAGGTTAAGATCTCGTCGCTATATAGGCGCTTTAATAGTAAGTAGTAAACGACGTTAAGTAACTATAGTAAGTATAAAGAGTATAAAAGTATATAAAGAACTATAATATTATTTTCCTTATAATAATCCTACAATTTAACTAAGTAGTAACTCTTATAGCTATTAATAATAAGTAGCTTATATATCTTAATAGTATAAGTCTTTATATACGTATTAAAGTACTTAAGTTATACGAGTATAAGCTTATTATTAGTCTAGCTAGTAGAAGAGACCTTAATAATCTAGTTATAAGGTAAATAATTAAACTAAGTTAAGATAAGGACTTTACTTACGAAGATAATAAAGAGTAAGATAACGCGCCTTATAGCCTTAATACTTTATATTAAGGTAACTTACTTGTAATTACTAGGCTATAGTTTCTTTTATTTACTAAGTTTCTCTAAGCTTATAATAACTAGCTAAGATAATATCTTACTTATTAAAAAGCTAGATTTATTAAAGTTATAAGTATCCTTATTTAAGATATTATACTTCGCCTTTATTAACTAAATAAGCGCGAACTAAAGCTAAATAATTACCGGATCCTTATAGGTAGCTTACTAGTAATTATATAAATAGCTTTATTACGTTCGTAACTTAGGCGTACGCTTAATAAAGTTATTAACTTAGTTCTTACTAATAAGCTTCCTATTATACTCTCTTAGTAGTTTATTCGCTATATTTCGTACGTTTCCCTTCGAGAGTAATATATTATATAGACTCTTATTTAGTATATATTATATTATTACTTCTTCTTTTAGTTTTATAAAGTGCTTTAATTTCGACTTATAGTTACGTTAAGAGCGCCGTCTAGCGTATTAATCTTATAGTATTAATTAGAGTATAGTATATACTACTATAGCGCGTCTCTTACTTTAAATTTACTTAAATATAATATTAGAGATAGTAAGGTAACGTGTTTTATTACCGAGTAGTTTACTATTACTAAGTAGTTTACCCTTACTAATATCGCGACTATTATAAACTATTATAATAATACCTTTATAATATAACGCGTAATTAACTTATAATAAAGGCATACTATACCTTACTATTAAGGCTACTTAAGTAACTCCTCTTAATAGCTAAAGATACGTATTTGAGGTATTCGACGTCCTCTAAATAACTCTAAAATAACGACGTAATAAAAGCTCGTATAACGCGACTATAAGCCTAACTTAAAGAAGCTATAAAAGATAAAGGAAGAAGCGATAGTAGTACGTATACTCGAGCTAAACTCGCGAGGAATAGGCGCTATAAGGACTATAGTAAAAGAAATAGCTAATAATCTACTAGCTACGCGTAGTAAAGGGCCTATTAGTAAGTACTAAGTAGATAGGTTTAAGACGCGTACTAAGGAAGTTAAGCTTCGACGTAGTCGTTTATACGATTATTAGCGAGGCTTAAATAAAGACATACGTATTATAACGCCCTAGTTCGTACTAGTTAGGAAGATAAAGAAGAAGTATAATATCCTAAACGAAGATATATATAACTTTAATAAGATAGGCTTTATAATAGGTATAATTAACGCTTAAATAGTCTTTATAGACTTTAAGAAACGAAGTAATTCTAAAAAGGTATAGCTAAGTAACTAGAAGTAAGTTATAATTATCTAAGGTATTTACGCTACTAGGTAAGCTATCTTACCCTTCGTTATCTTCGATAGTAAGGTCCTTATATTAAGCTAGTATATAGACTTACCTTGCGACTAAGTACTTAAGACTAGCGCTAATAGTTAGACGACGAATAAGCTTACTTTAAAGTAGTTAAAGTACTTTAACGCGTATATAAAGGCGCGTTAAGTAAGTATATACTACCTACTAATTATAGATAGTTATAAAAGTTATAATAGTTACGACTTTTATAACTACTATAAAGAATAAAAGATTATTATTCTTTATATACTCTTATACTTATTATACTTATTATAGCCGCTTAACGTAAGCTATTTTACTCCCTTAAAGTAAGTATATAACGCGGAAATTAATAGCTAGTTATAGTACTTTACTACGTAAGTTAAGAAAGAGGCCTTCTTACTAGTCTTTCGTATTACTTTTAATAAGGCGATTATAAAGGATAATATCTAGGTAAGCTTTAGAGGTACTAAATTAGTTCCCTATAACTTAGAGTAAGTACTATTAAAGCTTAACGTAGTACTTTATACGCTAATACTCGTACTATTAGAGGTTACCTCGTAGGAGTCTAAAATACTAGCTAATTTAAAGGAAATAAAGGCGTAAATAACGCTAGTTTATAAGCGTATATAACTATATAGAGATTCGCCTATTTCGCCTCTTTTATAAGCTATAGATTCGCTTACTAAAGGTATAGTAATTATAAGTTATAAATTAGAGTTATAAATAAGGGAAATCGTAAGTCTTTAGAAGTTAATTAAGGCGTTAATAGAGTAGTATAGTTATAAAAGAAAGTATATTCGAATAGAGGAAAGTCTTATAGTAAGTAACGTATAGGATTTAATAGCTAATAAGGACGATAGTAATAACGAGAGTATTACTTAGCTTACGAAGAAGGTACGTACGTAAAGGTACTATAAATATTACGGTAAGATTAGCTATAATACGCGTACTTATACTATAGAAATAGTAGATCTAAATAATAGTAATACTTCTAAATAGTACTATAAACTAAAGTATGTTTTTATATAGTATTATAATATAGAGGTAATAGTTTATAATAGTTGCAATATTAGTAAGGGTAAACTACTTAGTAATAGTAGACTACTTAGTAATAAAATACGTTATATATATAGTTAATTATATATAACTAAAGAAAGTTAAAAATATTAAGAAGTATAATAAGTTAAAAAGAAGCTTATAACTTAGTAACTAAATACTTATATACTTAGACTACTTTTTTATTAATATATAATATTAACTTATTACTATTAAGTATAATTTACTTATTATAATAAATATAGTATATTTTCTAAGTATAAATTTTATATATATTAAGTAAAACTACTATAATAATATAATTAGTTAGAGATTTATACTTAAGTATAATAGTATAAGAAAAGTTAAGGTTATACTACTTATATATAATATTACTAAGTCTTAGTATTACTATATAATATAGTTTAAAGCGTACGAATATAATCGTATATTTCTTTTATATAAAGGAGTTTATTATATACTTTATAATAATTTATTTACTTATATTTTCTTATATTTATTTTCCCTTACTATTAAGTACTTTATACTTAAAATACTCTTAGTATATATTCTTCTTATAATACCTTTAAATATATTTATACTTATAATAGTAATATAAATTTCTATTTTAAGCTTATAATTATATAGCTAAGACTAAGACTTTAACTATAAACTTAATATAAATCCTCTAAGAAAAGAGTATTACTTTAAAGGGAAACTAAATATAAGTCTTATATAAAGTATAAAGAACTTTAATAAAAAGATCTAAGGAAATATTTAAGATTAAAGGAAGACTTAACGTAAACTATAAGGTAATAAATTAAGTAAAGTAATAGATTACTTAACTATAAACCTCCTAACTTCTACTACTAATTACGAACTATAATAACAATGTAATTAGAATCTAAGTTACTATAAATATTCTCTAGTTCTTTATTTTCCTCCTTATAAACTACTTCTTTAATTAGATACTTACGTAGCTATTTACGTAGCTTTTTATTACTAAATCTACTTTCGCTATCTTAGTTATCTTAAGTACTTCCTTTATACTAAATAGAAACTTTTCCTTTAATATAACTTACTTTCTCTTCTTTTAAGCCTTTTATATCTTAAGAAGCTTTTCTTATTCTTTTACTTACTTACGTAAAGTAATAAGCTTACTATACGTCGACTTAAAAGCGCGAGTTATTTACTTTATATATTACTTTACTAGAAAAGGTAAGTCCTACGTAGCTTTAATTACTAAGTTAAGTACTACGTTTACTTCGCGTAGTTTAGTCTTATTTAGTAAAAAGCTATTAAGTAGTAAAAGGTTTAAATTAAGTTATTATAAAAGTATATAAGGTTATATATCTATTAGAGTTAGCTTTATAAGTAGCTTATTAAATACTATTATAAGGCTTAGAAGTTAAAGGTTAGCGCCTTTTTATTTAGTAAGGATATTATATTTAGTAAGTACCTTATTTCTTACTTAAATATATATTTCTATCTACTTTATGCGTAATATATAACTAGAGTTAACTCGTAAAGTAATATTAGTCTCTAAAGCTAGTATATACTTTAGTAATATAAATACCTTAATATTAAGTAGCTAAAATATATATAAATAGTAAGGTAATAAGATAAGTAAGTCGATTATATTCTCTATATAAAAGGCGATTACTTTCGTAGTTATATAGCTACTATAAGTATTTATAATTAATATTCTTTATATTATAAGGTTATTAGGTTATATTAAAGGCTTAAAAATAGTAGTTAGTTACTATAAACTATAACTATTAAACGTCTAGTTATTACTACTAGTTAAAAACCTTTATCTTAAAAGTATATACGTAGGTACCTACGCTATATTAGTATATTTAGCCTTAAAGATAATTAAGGAAAGTATAGTTTCCTTAGTAGTACTTATATACTCGATCGCTATTATTTATTTCCTTAGCTTTCGATTTACTTTTAACTAAATACTTTATATATATTTACTAGAGTTCTTAGTAACTAACTTACTTTAATAGTAAAGTCGGACTTATTTATATTATAAACGTACTTTAAAGGATAATTATATTATATAAATAGCTTTATTACTATATTAAATTACTTCTTTATAACTTTATAGCTTATTATATTAAAGCGTACGCTATTTATTTAACGTATCTAAATACTTATAATCTCTTAATAGTAAGTTTTAAAGTAATTAAGTTACTTCTTACTAATTAGTTAAGGTAATAATCGTAAAGTCTTTAATAATTATACGCGTTTATATTAGATTTCCTTAGCTATTTATATAACTAACGTAAGTAAAGTAGGAAAGCTAGTATATATAAGACGTATAATTTATCGGACTAATATCTTTTCTTTTATAACTAATAGGATTTACTTTATTTTATATACTATAGCGCGCGAAGTATATTTAACTATATAGTTTTAAAGCGTTATACTTAAAATATTAAACGCGCTAGTAGCCTTATAGATTAATATATATTCCTTCTTTTTTAGGGCCGAGATAGTATTTTAAATATTAGCTTTAGTATATACTTACTAGTTAAGTATAAAAGTACTTATAGTAAGTAGTAGTAATATTAGTAAATTAGAGGATTACGTTTTAATAATCTATTATTCTACTTAATTTATTACCTCGTAGTTTACGTTAATATAAAAGTAAAGAGATTTATAAAGTAAGTAAAGTAAAATAAAAGAAAGTTTTAAATTATAGTAATAAAGAACTTTTAAATTATTACTTTAAGGAAATTCTTTATTATTAGTTATAACTACTATTATTATAGAGTTAAGCTAAGTTTAATAAAAGGATAATATTCTTTATAATAGTCTTTTCTTAAGAATTAATAATATATTACTTCATTAATTATTATAGTATTTTTAAAACTTTTAGTTATTATATTACTTAAATAGTAAAATAGAGACTATCTTTCTAAGTATAAAGGAACTTTTACTATATATAATAGCTTAGACTTATTAAATTAAAAAGCTTTTAATAGTTATATATTAATAAATATATTAGAAGATAACTTTATAAAAGCTTAATAATAAATAGTTTTCTATTAAGTAAGTATTTAAGTATTACTAGAGTTTAATAGATATATATACTTACTTATAACTATAAAAGCTTATAAAGTATAGTTATTAAAGGTAAGAGCTTATTATATATAAGTAGTATTAATATAAAGTATTATACTTTATTTTTCTAGCTAAAGTTAAAGTATATTATACTAATACTATTAGTTATATAAGACTAACTATTAACTAGCCTAGTTATGTTATCTTCTTCTTTACTTATTTACTACTATTTAAAATCCTTAAGAGTAAGTTAAAATTAATTTTTTATACTTAGTATTATACTTAGTTTCTTCCTTAAGTCTTTAATTTTTAATTTCCTAGTTTAAAAGCTATAATTAACTATATTCCTTTAATATTATCTATGTAATATAATATTATTATTACTTGATTTACTCTTTAATAATAAAATTACTAATTAGTTTATATTTACTAGACCTTAAATAAATCTTAAATATATTTAAAAGTTATTATACTTATATTTAACTTACTTATATATACTATAATTATATAACTTATAAGGGAACTATAGTTAAATAATTATAATATTACTAGTAAATACTATCTAGTTAATATAACTTAATTAAATTAGTACTAATAAATAACGTAAACCGCGGGGTAATATACTAGACAAAGTAGTATATTACTAAAACACGTGCTTCCTAAATTTAACTACTATCTACGAACTACGATAATAATATAGTTAGAATCTAAGTTACTACATATACTTTTAGGTACTTTATCTTCCTTATCCTTAAGTACTTCCTTAATTACACGCTTACGTAGTCGTCTACGTAGCTTTTTAGTAGTTAAATCTACTTTAGCTACCTTTATTATCTTAAGTACTTTTTAAGTACTAAATATAAACCTTTCCTTTAATACGACTTACTTTCCCTTCTTTCGAGTCTTTTGTATATTAAGAAGCTCCTACTACTCTTTTAGTTACTTCTATAAGGTAATATTCTTACTATACGTTATTTTAGTAAAGCGACTTATTTACTTTATATAGTACTTTATTAAAGAAGGTAAGTCCTACGTAGCTTTAATAACTATATTAAGCGCTACGTTTACTTTATATAACTTAGTACTATCTAGTAATAAGCTATTAAGTAGCGAAAGGTCTAGATTAAGTTATTACGAAAGTATATAAGGTTATTAATCTACTAGAGTCGACTTTATAAGTAGCTTATTAAGTACTATTATAGGACTTAGAGGCTAAAGGCTAGCGCCTCTCTATTTACTAAGGATATTATATTTAGTAAGTACCTTATCTCTTACTCGAATATATATTTCTATCTATTTTACGCGCAATATATAGTTAGAGTTAACTCGTAAAGCGGCGTTAGTCTCTAAAGTTAGCGCGTACTTAAGTAGTATAAATACTCTAATATTAAGTAACTAAAGTATATATAAATAGTAAGATAATAAGATAAGTAAGTCGATTATATTTTCTATATAGAAGGTAATTACTTTCGCTATTATATAGCTACTATAACTATTTATAATTAATATTCTTCGTATTGTAGGGTCGTTAAGTTATATTAAGAGTTCGAAAATAGTAGTTAGTTACTATAAATTATAACTATCGAACGTCTAGCTACTACTACTAGTTAAGAACTTTTAGTCTAGAAGTATATACGTAGGTACCTAGGTAGTATTAGTATACTTAGCCTTAAAGATAATTAAGGGCGATATAGCTTCCCTAGTAGTACTTATATACTTAATCGTAGTTATTTACTCTTAATAGCTTATAATTACCTTTTAACTAGATACTTCGTATACGTTAATAAGAGCTTTCGACGACTAGCTTACTTTAACTATAAAGTTAGACTCGTTTATATTATAGACGCGCTCTAGAGGATAGTTATATTTTATAAAAAGCTCCGTTACTATATTAAATTACCTCTTTATAGCGTTATAACTTATTATATTAAAGCGCGTACTATTAATTTAATAAGTCTAAATACTTATAATCTCCAAATAACGAGTCTTAAAGTAGTTAAGCTACTTCTTACTAATTAGCCGAGGAGAAGGTAATAGTTTCTTCGATAGCTATATACGTACGCGTCGGATTTCCTTAATTATTTATATAACTAACGCAAGCAAAGTAAGAAAGCTAGTATATATAAGACGTATAATTTATCGGACTAACGTCTTTTCTTTCGCGTTCGAAAGGATTTATTACAATTTACGCGTAATAGTACGTAAAGTTTAGCTAGCTATACGATTATATAGAGTATAATAAAGTATACTAAACGTATAAGTAGTAGCTCGTATCTTTATAAATTCCTTTTTATTTAAAGTAGAGATAGCGTTCTAGATATTAGCCTTAGTATAAGATAGTTTATTAAGCGTAAGAGTATTTATTACTTATAGTAGTAAGATTTGAAGGTAAGAAGGTTATATTCTAGTAGTATACTACTCCGTCTAATATATTACCTCGTAGTTTATATTACTTATAAAGCTAACTTACTATAATTTATATTTAAAAATAAGGCTATTAAACTTATTACTTTTCTTATTAATATATTTAGAAAGAATATAACTAACGTATTTTATTAGTAAGTAGCTACTATTACTAAGTAACTACCCCTTACTAATATCGTAACTATTTTAGACTATTATAATAATACTACTACGACGTAACGTATAATTAACTTATAATAAAGGTATATTATACCTTACTATTAAGGCTACTTAAGTAACTCTTCTTAATAGTATAAAATATGCGTTTAAGGTATTTAATGTTTCCTAAATAACGCTAAGATAATGACGTAATAAAAAGCTTATATAACATAATTATAAGCCTAACTTAAAGAAGCTATAAAAAATAGAGGAAAAGATAATAGTAATATATATACTTAAGTTAAATACGTAAGGGATAAGTATTATAAAAGCTATAGTAAAAGAAATAGCTAATAATTTACTTACTATATATAGTAAAGGACCTATTAGTAAGTACTAAGTAAATAAGTTTAAGATATATACTAAGGAAGTTAAACTTTAACGTAGTTATTTATATAATTATTAGTAAGCCTTAAATATAAACTTACCTTATAATTAAGTAATTAAAACTAGCGCTAATAGTTAAATAATAAATAAACTTACTTTAAAGTAGTTAAAGTACTTTAACGCGTATATAAAGGCGCGTACTATAGGCGTATATTACTTACTAATTATAGATAGTTATAAGAACTATAATAATTACGACTTCTATAACTATTATAAAGAATAAAAGATTATTATTCTTTATATACTCTTATACTTATTATACTTATTATAGCCGCTTAATATAAGCTATTTTACCCCTTAAAGTAAGTATATAACGCGGAGATTAATAGCTACGTTACGAAATCCTAATAGGTAAATTAGCGCGTTATAGTACTAATCTACTTTCTAGTACCTAATCTACTAATTCTTATATCTTAGATTTACGTATTAAATCTACAATATATACTTCGATCTATAGTATTTATAGTTCCTAGTATAACTATTAATATTACTTATAATAATCCTAATAGAATACTTAATATAATCCTAAGGTATAAGTCCTTCGGTTTTATTAAGATCCCTAGTAAAGTTACGAGGTATAAACTTAGTAAGTATACTATTACTATAGTTACTACTAGATCTTCCGTACTATACGTATAAATTAATATAAGTATAAGAAATAATATAGTCGTATTATATACTATTATAAAAATACTCTATTTACTTAGGTTCCTTACTAGGCTTATTTAGCTAGGCCCTTACTTATATATTTACTATATTAAAAGTCTTCTTAATCGCGCTTTATAACGCGCTATTAAGTAGTTTATCCTCTAAAACCCTTTTATTTTAACTAACTATAAGTACTAATATTTCTTTATTTTCTTTACTATATATATTATAGTACTATATATATAAGTTACTTACGTTCCTAATTACGCGAGTAACCTTAAGCTTAACATTTTTCTAAAGCTTACTCGAAGACGTAACTTAATAAAAGAATACCTTTTATTAATCCTATTTATCTTTACCTTAATAGCCTTTAATATAAATATAGTAAGGGATAATAAATTACTACTTATAAGTATAGATAGTATATATAAACTAATACGCTAGTACTTAGGGCTTCTATTATTAGCGTTTATAGTACTACTAACTTAAGTAATAACTATAAGGGGCAATAACTAAGAGGATATAATAGTCGTAATAAGCGATAATAATTATCGAACGTTTTTATTAATACCTTCGTTACTACTACGAAGCTCTAAACTAAATATATTTATAATATATTAAATTACATTAAAAAGGAATAAGGGTATAGTTTACTTTCTTCGCTAAAGTTTAATTTAATAAGGTTATTACTAAAGGTATAATACTATTAAGGAGCGACGTATTACTTAATCTTATTATTAACTACGCTAAGTTATTTACGCGCCTAATATATTATAATAGTAAGGATATACTCGCGGTAAAGAGGCCTATTCTCGCGTTACTATATATCTTAATATTTATTATATATATACTATATAGTCTTACTACTTAGTATTTTCTACTTTAACTTATACGTTATATTAGTCTCTAGTATACTAGTTATCTATAAGTTAATAATATACTTTATAGTTACTACTAAATAGAATAGTATATATAGTATTATATCCTAGAAGAATTTGCTAATATCCTCTTAGCTTATAAGACTATAATGTTTATAGTAGACCTTACTTATAATTTCGATAAATATTTTACTTACGAAACATTTCGCCTATTTAGTTATTTAGTACTCGGCGTAATAATGTTAATATAAGTATTATAATAGTACCTCGTCGCTATCTTAGTAAAGGAAAGCTCTTACCTTTCCTTTCTTATATACTTATTACTTAAGGTAATTAGTATTACGAGACGTATATTTATTAGTAGCATTTCGATTAATATAAGCGTTTATTTCTCTATAGGTAATAGTAGAGTAGTTATTACGAGCCGTTCTTATAGATTTACGTATTTAAATTTACGTTAATACTTTAAGAATAACTAGGAACATTATATACTTTAAAAACTATAGCCCTATATAGGGCGCGTAGTACTTTCGTCCTTAAGTTAACTTCTTACTTAATAGACTAAACGTCTCTTTATATATCTTAAATAAGTTTATCTATTTAGTATTTATTTTAAGATACTAAGTAAAATCTAGGGTATATTATCTCTTAAAAAGAAGGTATAATCTTCGAAGTAAAAATAAATATAATACGAAGTTTAACTACTTTATAAACTCGAAATATAATTAAAGGTAATAGTAGCTTACTTTAACTAATAATCTATTTAAAGTCTTTTCTTCCTTAATAGAAGAATACTAAAGGTTATATCGTTTATATTCCTTAGCGTTCCTTTAGCTCTTAGTAGCCTTACTTAATACTACGGGATACTTAAATAAGACTTAAGTAGTTAGGATTATAAATAAACGTAGCTTCTATTTAAACTAAGTCGTAGTTAATACTATTCGATCCTTAGGATAACTTAGTAGTATTATAATATATAAGAGAAATTTAATAATATATACTAAAGATAAATAACGTATTAAACGAATAGTTAGTAAAGTTCTACTAAGGTATTAAGATATAATATAACAAAACGAACGCGTTAATATAGTTAAGTTAAATAAAAAGAAGGAAAAAGTTTTATATATATAAACGCGTCTTAATACTTTCTTTAGCGATTTATAGTAGTTCGAGCTATTTATATAACTCTTAGTAACTATACTAATAGTAGCCTTAGTAACTTCTTTAAGACTTACTTTATTAGTAATCCTAGTAGTACTCTTAGTAGTAATCCTAGTAGTAATCTTAGTAGACTCTTTAGTAGCTTTCTAAGAATCGCCCTATTAGTAATCTTAGTAGTAATTCTAGTAGTACTCTTAGTAGACTCTTTAGTAACTTTCTAAAAATCGCCTTATTAGTACTCTTAGTAGTACTCCTAGTAGACTCTTTAGTAGCTTTCTAAGAGTCGCCCTATTAGTAATTTTAATAGTAATCTTAGTAGTACTCCTAGTAGACTCTCTAGTAACTTTTTAAGAGTTACTTTATTAGTAATCTTAGTAGTTAGTATTAATAAAGTAATATTACCTTTTCGACTATTATCTAGTTATAATACTTATTTATATAATAAAACTCGTATAATTACCTTAATTAAGTTACTATAGCTATTACCGTTAAAGTAAGTATTATAGTAAGTATAAGTTAATATACCTTAAAATAAGTAGTTTAGTAGACTATCTTATATAAAGAGATTATAAGTACTATACGCTCTATAGTTATATCCGTAGGTACCGCTACCTTAAAGGTAGTAAATAATTATAATAAAAGGTAATTTAAGACCTACTTTCTATTAGTATTATATATCGAGGATATACTTAAAACTTACTATATAAAACTTTAAGCTCTTTCCTTATAAATATCGAATCGAAATAAGTCTCTCTTAATTACTTTAATTATCAATTATAGTAGGCCTCTTATCTTCTTAATTTAATTTAATATAATTCGAGGCGCTATTTAACTCTTACTTTATAGTTAGTAATTCGACTAAGCGTAATAGAAGTAGATCCTTTAGGGCGTAATAATACCCTATTACTTTTACTTTAACTCTTATAATCTCGTATATAAAGCTAATAGTCTTAAACGAACTACTCTTTAGCGTAACTTATATAAGCTCTATAGTTAAGATATAGTAGTATCTTCTCTTACTATTCCTACTCTTTATTTTTACGCTTTTAGTTTTAACTTTATCTTCGTTTTTATTACTAGCGTTACTAGTAGTTAAGCTAGTTATAGCGCGACTTATATTAGAAGTTAATCTAGTATTATTATAAGTAATTTTACGCTTATAGTCGCGTTACTTAAAGTTTACGTTAATTTAATATATTAACTTTTAAAACGACTCTTTTCTATTATCTATTTATATAAATTATATAGTATCGTAAAATCGGTATATTATATTATATTACTTTAAGACTATAGTAAAGATCTTAACTTCGACGTAGTTTTATATTTCGATTATTATAAAACTCTTTCTAGTAAGATATAACGCTACGAAGATTCTCTTAATAAAAGTATAAAAGTCGTAGTATCTTTAGTTACTTAGTTATAAGTCCTATTTAATTATTTACGTAACTAATTAACTACTATTTTTATTAGTATTCTTTAACTTATAAGTTAAAGCTATAGTCGCATTAAGGGAGTATCTTTATAAGAGTATATATAAGTATTAAGTAGAAGCTTAGTTAGTCTTCTTTAACTTATAAGGCCTTTAGGATTAGCTATATACGCCGTCTAGTTACTACTTATATATTCTTCTCGTTTAAATAGTAAATATTCCTTAATATCTTATTTATATTCTTTATACCTTTACGATCTAATTATCTTATTAGCTTCGTAGAAGATAGTCCTTATAAGCTACGCTAGTATATATAGGAACTACTATTAGTACTTTACTTTAACTTTATTAATAATATAAACTTAACTTTTTATTTACTTATATAAAAAGGCCTCTCTTATTATATTAATTAGTAGTTTAATACTAGTAATTTCTATAAAGTAGTATTCTTTTCCTTTTCCTTTATTATATTATAATATATAGTTAAGTAATAAAGTAAAGTATAATTATAGTAGGCCTTATTAATCTTTCCTTTATATTTTATATACTCGTTCGTTTATATTCCTTCTTTACTTTTATACTTTAATAAATATCCTAGTAAGATTACTAGTAGGGCTTACTTACTCCCTTATTTATACTTTATAAACTTATTCCTTTACTTTCGTTTTATACTTCCTTACTAATAAAGTCTTCTATTTAGTTACTACCTTTCCTCCCTCTAACTATATTTATATACTTATTTTTTACTACTACTTATCTTATTTACTTTACTTCTTTATTACCTTAATACTTAATAGTTACCGCGTCTTATACTACGTTTTCTTAAGCCTTTCGGATTTATATTAGTATAAAGACTTCGTTTATATTATATATTACGCGTTAGTTAATAACGCTATCTTTAACTACTATTATAATATTACTCTCTTATCCTTTTACGCTCGTATAAGTCGTTTCTATATATATACTAATTACTTCGTATTATTACCTTCTTATTACGCGCGTTACTATCTTCTTATTACGCGCGTTACTACCTTTTATAATATACGTATTATTATCTTCTTATTATACGCGTTACTACTTTTATAATACGTATAACGTAGACTTATACTTTATTATTAGTTCTTCTTTATTTCCTTATTTAACGCTAAATTTAGTTCTTATCTTATATAGTCGTTCTTATAGACTTTCTTTTATTAGTTTAAAGTATTTCTTCCTTCCTACTTACTTATATTATATTTTAACTTACTACGTAGAACGATTATTTATCTTAGTCGTTATAATAGACTATTAGAATTACGCTCTTTCTTTTACTAGTCCGAGGTATTTTTTCCTTTTACTTATATATATACTTATATTAGATTTTAACTTACTATATAGAACGATTATTTTACTTTTATACTATTACTATAAGTATACTTACTAATCCTACTACATCCTTTATATTATTACTTCTTAACTTAAATCTTTTAGCTAATTTTAATAAGTATAATTCCTTTATATAAACGAAGAACTTACTTTAATATTTTCTTATAACTAAGGGCTTAAGTAAGTTTAAAAGAAGTACTATAAGGGGATTCGTATACGCTACTTTAAGTATAAATAAAGCTAACTAGTAAATTCTTAAGGATATAATTATAAGCTATTTAAGGAATTTTAAATACTTTCGTAAGGGCCTCTTAAGTATACTTATAACTAAGCGCGAACGCTTTAGTATTTAAAATAACCTTCTTAATAAAGTAAAAGGCTAGGCTATTTAGGAATTACTTTAAAAGAAGTCTTAAGAGAAGTTACTTTAACTTTAGTACTACTCGAACTTATTTTATAAGAATAAAAACGACGCAAACCTTATTAAGATAGTTATATAATATCTTCTTTAGATATATATATAAGATATAAAGTACGAAAATAAAAGTAATAGTAAAGATAAATATAGCTAGGGTATTAAAAGTAAAAAAGAGTACGTTTAACGTTATAGTTAAGAGTATATTTATTATTACGCTTAAAATACTTACGAAGCCGAATATATAGTAGTATATATAGTACTATATTATTTACTAATATAACTAACAATCTTAACGACATAATTATTAGTAGCTTAACGTTAAAGAAAAATCTTAATAATATACTTCTTATATTCGTCTAAGTTAACTCTATTTACTTTAATATAAATATACTTATTAGTCTATTTATAGCTATACCTTTACGCCTTAGTACTATCTATAATACTAATAAGGGCGTATATAAGCTTAACCTTTTCTATAAGTTAACTTAGCGCTATTTTAAGAGCGTTCTACTACTAGTAGTTTAAGAGCTTATTACTTACGTTTAGTAATAAGTAACGCGCGAATTTTAGTAGTTTAACTTAATTATTAATCTTAAAGTAAACGTAAACGAAGTTAAATTAACTAGCTTACTATATAATAATATACTTTAGGAGGTATACTAAAATACTTTAGTTAATATTAAATAGCTTAAAATATTCGTTATACGTAATCTCGACTATATTTAACTAATCCTTAAGTCCGAGCTTTATAAATAGAAAGTTATCTTAAATAAGTATACTTCGAAGAAAATAAATAAGCGTACTTTAAAGAATATAAAGGTAGTAAAGCTATTTATAAAGATCGAGCGTCGACTAGTACTATTATTACCTTCTATAAAGTCGACGCGTCGTTTTACTATTAAGTTTATAATAATAGAAAATAACGGTTTAATATTAGAAAGCGACGATTTATTTAAGTTAGACGTTCCTTTTAGTTCGAAAAACTCTTATTAGCTAAAAGATAACTACGTTACTATAGAGAGAGTTACTCTTAAAAGAAAACAAAAAGAGCTAGATAATAAGGTAAATAATAAGGCTTATAAGAAGGCTATATACTTAATTATAAAGTTTTTTAGTTAATTAAAAGTAATACTTATAAACTTAGTTCCTTAATAAAGTAAAAGTTATTTATTACTCTCGATAGTAATTAAATAGTATATAAGTAGCTATTAAGTAGTAATATCGAGGGCTTAAACTTTATTAATAAAGATAATAAAAGCGTAGTTATTAATTTTTAAGCTCTAATATTAAGAGATTATAGTTTTAAGTATAAGGAACCTACTTTTTAGTAGGCTACGTATCGCTTCTTTAATAGTAATTCGAATAACCTTAACTTTATATCTAGTGTTTTTTATAAGGGCTAAAATAAGAAGAACTTCTTATTATTTTATTAGTTTTACTTTACGAGCTAGACTTTAAAGGAAATACTTTCTAATAGCCTCGTAGTTTATAATACTTATAATATAGGCCTTAGTAAGACTTATATTACTATCACGTAACTCTAGGTATTTATATAAATAATAGAGAAGTTAAAACGTCCTTTAAACGCTAAAGTATACTTAAGTAACTACTTTAACTTTAAGATACTACTCGCCTTATACGACTAGCTTAAAGATATTTAGTTACGACTCGAAGTAGGCTTAAGCTTAATAGTTATTATAAATTAGTTATTCTTAATATAAATCGATAATATTTATAAATTTATTAGGGATAAGATTAAGATTATACTTACTAGTTTAGAGATAATAAAGAGGAACTAAGCCTTCTTTACTAAGGAGAAAACGTATTACTTTATAGATACTATTATTTAACTTAAAAGTATATATTATTTAAGTTAAAAGTAACTAGAACTAAGGTATATATAGTAGGGACTTAATATTCTTAAACCCTTTTTAGTTAGAGATTTACTTAAACGTAACCTTATTAAAGATAGTAAGGAAGATAATAAAAGAAATATAAATAATATATAAAATAGTCTCTTACTATAGTTTAATAGCTATTCGAAATAAGTCGTACTTATAACCTTAAAGAAGCTTATAAGTAATATCTATTTTACTAACTATTACTTTAAAGATAAGAAATATAATAAGTAGTTTAGTAAAGTTACTTACGAAAATATAAGTAGTAAAAAGTAGAAGATAATAATACGCGTTTTAGTATAAAAACCCCTATTAATACTTCGTTTATACGCGTAATTATAAATAAGTTCTACGAATATATTAGCGTATTTAAGAGCGTTTAGTTAAATCTAAGCTTACTTTTAGGTACTCTATAGTTTATATTTATTAGTAAAATACTATTTAATAAGGTTACTTTAATTATAGGCTTATACTTTACCTTTAAAGCTTAGTACTTCGACCTTAGAGATCCTAGAAAGTATATTATTAGAAACTAGACTTAGAGCTTTCCGCATTAGGTAGTAAAAGTCGCTAGTAATAAAACGAATCCTAGTAGTAGGTAGTATAACTTAAATAAAATCGAGTTAAACGCTTAGGAGTAAAGTTAACTTACTTATATTAAATAGCGCCTATTAAGAGTTAACTTCCTATAGCTTATAATTACTATCGATATAATCGTAAAAGAGTAAAGTAAGGTTAACGTTACTTTACTTAAAAAGATAAGAGACGCTAAAGGTAAAGGTAACAATAAGGAAGACTAAATAAATATTAGTAAACTTAATAAAGAAAGTCTCGAATAAGTCTAAATTCTTAATAAAGTACTATAAGCTAAGACTATTAAGTATAACGTTAACTATTAATAGCTTCTAAATATTAAGACTTACCTACGTAAAGAGAATATAAGAGTTATATTAATACTATTATATTTAACGTTCGACTATATAGTTAAAATTCTAAAGAAAGAGATAAATTATTTAATACTTACTTAATAGAAGGTCTTTACTAATATACTTAAGAAAGGTATAAGAAAGTCTAGTTTTAGTATATATAACTTTATAACTACTTATTACCTTTTCCGCGTCTTTATAGTCTTATATTACTTTAAGAAACTTAAGGAAACTAACAAAGTTATACGTATAAAATTAGTAGAAAGTATAACGACTAAGATAGCGCTAATACTTTTAAAGGATCCTTAAAGTACTACTCTTTAGTAATATATAGTAGAGATTAACGCTACGCTTATAATATAAAAGCTCTATAAGATTCTTAAGAAGATATAAGTTTAAAATAACTTTACTAGCTAGTTCTTATATAAGGTTATAATTAGTTCGTTCTTACTCTTTACTATTACTATAGTTAAGATATAAATAATATAGTTACTTAAATAAAAGGCTAATAGTAACGCTCTTACTTAAGACTTCCTTAACTTTACTAATTTCTTAAAGGATATTAAGTTCGTTAATTCCTAGACTAGTAATAAACTTTAAGTAATTAACGACTTTAAGGGTACTAGTAATAAAGAGTATAAGGACGAGCTAGGAGCCTTATTAGTTATTATAAGCTAGATTAGTAGTAAAATAGATTTAGTTCTTAGTAATTATATTATCTTACTAGACTTTAACTAAACTATATAAAGTATATCGTAGCTTATTTATTAAGTAAGACGCGCTAAGATAACGTAGAAGGTAAAGATTACGAAGTACTATCGCATTATTTATAACTCTAAGTAAATCCGAATTTAAGGATAAATAAACGATTATATTATAAGTACTAATAAGCTTTACGCTAAACTAGCTACATATAGTATTAAGGAGGAGAAGCTTAAGAAGTATATAGATTAAGTAATTAATATTAGTAGCGATAAGGAAGGCGATAATAATATATAAATAAAAGGTAATAATAGTAAAAGACTAGAAAATTATACTTATATAAATCTAAAAGAAAAAGAATATACGTAAATTATTATTTCTAAAAGTAAACTATTTACGTAAATAAAATAAAGATTAGTAAAGTACTTAAAATACTAAATCCTATTAGGATACTTAATAGGGTCGAGTAGATAGCCTAGTATACGTAATATATAAGGCGAAAATACGAGAATATAAATACTTAGTAGGGCTATATTATATCCGCGTCTTACGAAGCGTAACTACCTTAATTCTTTACTATTATACTATAATTTAAATAATAGTACTATAATACTAATATAAGTATACCCCTTATATTAAAGACTAAGATTTAAGAGCGCCTCTAAGTTATTAAAGTATATTACTACTTATATTACTACTTAAAAACTAAAGAACGCCTTATAGGCTAAAGAGGGTATATATATAACTTATAAAGATAGTAAATATATTAGAATTAATATATAATAGGCCGTATATCTTTTTCTATACTAAATACCTTATATATTAATATAGTATCTTAAGACCTTAATAAACTAAGTAGAGGCGATATTAACGCTATAGCGTACGAGGATATTATATATAACCTAATAAGCGACGAATTACCTTACGAAGGTATAGAAGAAAGTAATAATAAATAAACGGAAGAAAATAAGAAGGTTAAAGAAGAGTTTAATAATAACGAAGAATATAACTTAGTTAAGGACTTTATAAACTAGACGTAGATATTAGAAGCCTTCGACTTATAGTCTAGTAATAGTAGTAATAATAACGATAATATAATTCCTATTAATAAGTAAGAGAAAATAACTAGTAAGGAAGTAGAAGACGTATATAATACTATATATAATATAAGTTTTAACTTAATTTACTTAAGTAGCAAAAGACTATTATTATTAGCATTAAGCGAGGTATATAATAGTTTTAAAGAAAAGACGGCTCTAAAAGTAGGCTCTTATAAGATATAGTACATATAGTATAAAGATTAAATATTAACGTATAACTAATAGTATCTAGTTATAATATATAAGATATAATTAATCTAACGCTACTTAGAAATTTCTAAGACTAGTTTAACTTTAACTTTACGTAATAAATATACTAAGAAAATATCTCTAAGAATAGTATTAACTACTTACTTAAGACTTTAAGACTAAAACTCCTACTATAGCGCCTTAGTTAAAAGTCGACTAATTAGCTATAAATAAAGATAAAAATATACTTATAGTAGCGGATATTAAGTAGTAGTATATAAAGGAGATACGAGTACTAAGTAAGAGTAGCCTAACTAAATATATAGTATATAGTTTATAATATAAGAATTTAATATAAGTAGTTAAATTCTT
Source organism: Taxawa tesnikishii (nom. ined.) (assembly GCA_030247885.1). Lineage (NCBI taxonomy): Eukaryota > Fungi > Ascomycota > Dothideomycetes > Dothideales > Taxawa tesnikishii (nom. ined.). The sequence continues at coordinate 219,623 of JAPDRO010000030.1, forward strand.
CCTAGGTTATATTAGCTTTTAATATAACCTTTACTATAAGCTATACTATATATAAATAGACGAGAACTATAACTATAAGAAGTATACTAATATACTATTTAGTAATTAGTAATAGGACATATAAAAATAAGTTAGTTTAACTATACTTAAGGCTACTATTATACTTATTATTATCGTAAGTAATAAGACTAAGTTAACGCTTTAATTAAGAGACCTATAAGCTTACGCTATATATATAATAGTTAGTAACCTTAATATAATAACGTAATATTTAAACGAATAGCTTAAGTTAATATTATTAGTATTATTACTAATAGTTAATAAGAGTAATATAAACTTAAAGAGTAGGATATTCTATTAGTATTTAAAAGAAGTCTTTAAACTAGTTGTAAATATATATAAATAAAGAGGAACTAAAATCTCCTACGCTAATAACTAAATAAGGTAATACTTCCTAATAATCGTCGTAATTATAACTAATTATAAGGAGTAAGTTAAGCTAATAGACGTACTTAATAGTCGATACTATAAAATATATAAGATCTATCTTAATTTATAAGAGGATCTCGAACTCTTAGTACTCTAGTAAACTAAAGTAAATTCTTAAAATCGTATTAAACGTTAGCGACGAGTTGTTAATATTTATATAAGTCGTAGTAGCCCCTTAGATATATTACTACTAAACGCTAGAGGAAAAGATAAGTAAGAGTCTAATAGTATATTAAAAGACTTAAACTTAAAACTAGACTCGAACGAGAGACTATATAATATTAACTACTTTATATTTAATATACTAAGTATAAAAATCTACTAATTACTTATAGTTAACATTCTTTACTAGCTTTTAAAGGGCGTTATAATATACGTACTTACTTAGACTTAGGCGTTTATATTAAAGTATACGAAGAATAAGAAGGGTACTTAAATATATAAAGTAATAGAAAAGGTAGACGTAAGAAAGAAGCGCTAAAAGGCTATTAATTTTAAAGTAACTAAAGCTATTATTAAGAATATTATTAATAGGCGATTCGTAGTAATTCCGCCCTTTTTAATGCTTTGTATTTTTAAGAAGCTATTCGCTATTTCTTAATAGACTAGCGCTAAGCAAAAAAGTATCTTATAGTAAATTATACTAGTATTTATACTATTACTTACGGAAATTAGTACTATAAAAGCGAAAGAAGTAATTCGTTTTATACGCGTAATAGTAGATTTTATTACTCTTATAATATATAATAGTTATAATAAATAAACGCTACGTTACTTTAAACTTACGCTATATAAGATAAATTAATATAAGGAAGTATTTCGAGTATATTATAACTTAAAAGTAAAAGAAGACGAACGTTACTTTAACTTTCTTAAGTAATATACCTTAATATATTACGTTTAAATAATTCGCTTATATAGTTACGCGCCTAATTAAGATATAAACTATTTTAAATATAAGTACTATACTTATATAAAGGAGGACTTTCGATAAATAAATAGAAAAGATAAGTAGGAAGATTAGCTAATAAACTATTATTATTATAGCCTAAATATACTCGTACTATAAGACTTTCTTAATAACTATAAATAAAAGTTTATAATAGAAACTAGAAAGTAAGTAAAAGAGCCTATATTACCTTTTAAGGCCTAGCTTATCGCAGCTATATTTAGCCTTCTTAAACTATATTGTTAAGCTAAGAAGTATTTATAGTAACTAGTAAGTAAAGTAGTAGAGTACCTAGGTACTAAGGAGAGGTAATACTTTTATTAAGTAATAACTATTTTCGTATATAAGAGTAAACTAAAAGAGATAATAATTACGCCTATAGGCCTAGCGTCCTAAGAGGTAACTAATAACTTAAATAAAATAAAGTTTAATAATACGTAAGTAAATAACTATTTTATTTAGCTTTATTACTTTATTAAATATTAAAAGGAGACTAGTAATAACGCTAGTAATAAGGATATAATAAAGTAAAACTATACGTAATGTATTTATAACTAGTAAAAGTCTAGTTAACTTAGATATAACTAAGTATAAGTATAAGAATATATAGACTTAGTATTAAACGATTATAATATAGTTATACTTATATTTTAAAGATACCTTCTAGTTTACCTCTAATTAATTATTACTATAAAGGATATTAGATCTACGCGTCGAGGCTACGAAGAGGCTTATATTAACGATAATAATATAGAAAATAGTAAGACTTTATACTATAGTAATATATATAAAGATATCTATATAGTAAAGAGAGTAAATAGTAAGGTAAATAACGATTATAAGATAACTATAATTAAGCCTTTAGTAATATACTTAAGTTAAAGTACGCTATAAGGAAAAAAGTATATTCTTTAACTTAAGTTTACTATACTATTTACGTAGTACTAGTAGACGAGTATATCGAGCAAACTAATAGGGATATATATATTAATAATACTACTAACTAAGTAAAGTATAACTTTATTTATAACGAGAATTAAAAAGAAAGAGTAATTTATATTATAACTAAGTCGAAGATCGAAAGGATAAGAAGTTTACGTAGTAGGGAGATAGTAGTAATACGAGTAGTAAGAAAGAAAAGGAAAGGGAAGACGAAGGCGTAAAGGCTAAGTATATTTAAAATAGAGTTTAAGAGATTAAAAGAGCCGAAACATTATAATATAGTAAGTAGAAAAAGAAGTACTAAGAATAAAGGAAGATATACGTAATAATAAAAGCGCCGTAAGTAATTAGGATAAATATAAGATATTCTACTAAATATCCTACTAGACGTCCTACTAGATATCTTACGTAATATCTTACGAAATATCTTACTAGACGTCTTACTAGACGTCTTATTAAATATCCTACTAAATATCCTACTAAATATCCTACTAGACATCTTATATAATATCTTACTAAACGTCCTACTAGATATCCTACTAGATATTCTACTAAATATCTTACGTAATATCCTACGAAATATCCTACTAGATATCTTATATAATATCCTATAAAATATCCTACTAGACGTCCTACTAAATATCTTACTAAATATCCTACTAAATATCCTACTAAATATCTTACGTAATATTCTACGAAATATCCTACTAGACGTCCTACTAAATATCTTACGTAATATCTTACGAAATATCTTACTAGACGTCTTACTAAATATCTTACTAAATATCCTACTAAATATCCTACTAAATATCCTACTAAATATCTTATATAGTATCCTACGAAATATCCTACTAAACGTCCTACTAAATATCTTACTAAATATCCTACTAAATATCCTACTAAATATTCTACTAAATATCCTACTAGATATCTTATATAATATCTTACTAGACGTCCTACTAGACGTCCTACTAGATATCCTACTAGATATTCTACTAAATATCTTACGTAATATCCTACGAAATATCCTACTAGATATCTTATATAATATCCTACGAAATATCCTATTAGACGTCCTATTAGATATTCTACTAAATATCTTATATAATATCCTACGAAATATCCTACTAGATATCCTACTAAATATCCTACTAAATATCCTACTAGATATCCTACTAGATATCCTACTAGATATCTTACGTAATATCCTACGAAATATCCTACTAGATATCCTACTAAATATCTTTAAATATAAAGACTTAGTATAAATCTTATAGTAAATATATAGTTAAGCGTAATAGAAAGGAGTAGTTACTTTTTACTAAGGCTAAGTCGAAGTTTAATTTACCTTATATTATACTAACTTACGAATTTATAAATTTGAAAAAGAAGATTTTATAACGTAGTTATAGTACTTTACTATGTAAGTTAAGAAAGAGGCCTTTCTACTAGCCTTTTATATTACTTTTAATAAGGTAATTATAAAGAATAATATCTAAGTAAACTATAAAAGTATTAGATTAATTCCCTATAACTTAAAGTAAATATTATTAAAGCTTAACGTAGTACTTTATACGCTAATACTCGTACTATTAGAAGTTACCTTATAGGAGTCTAAAATACTAGCTAATTTAAAGGAAATAAAGACGTAAATAACGCTAGTTTATAAGCGTATATAACTATATAGAAATTCGCTTATTTTACTTCTTTTATAAGTTATAGATTTACTTACTAAAGGTATAGTTATTATAGGTTATAAATTAGAGTTATAGACAAGGGAAATTATAAGTCTTTAGAAGTTTATTAAAGCATTAATAAAGTAGCGTAGTTATAAAAGAAAGTATATTTAAATAAAGGAAAGTCTTATAGTAAGTAACGTATAGGATTTAATAGTTAATAAAGATAATAGTAGTAACTAGGATACTAAATAGCTTACGAAGAGAGTACGTATATAAAGGTACTATAAATATTATAGTAAGACTAGCTATAATATATATACTTATATTATAGAAATAGTAAATTTAAATAATAGTAATACTTCTAAATAGTACTATAAGCTAAAGTATATTTTTATATAGTATTATAGTACGAAGGTAATAGTTTATAATAATTATAATATTAGTTAAAATAAACTACTTAGTAATAGTAGACTACTTAGTAATAAAACATATTATACTTAAGTTACTTATAATATAAATACTTATTTATAAGTAGAGTAAATATTACTAGTATTAGTAAATATTAAAGGTACTATTATAAAAAGTTTAAAGTATTACTTTAAAGACTTTATTACTTAATAAAAGTTAAATAAAATTATAGTTAACTTATAATACTCTTACTATAATAATAGTAGAGTATTAAGTAAGTATAAGTAAGTTTATAATTATAGTAAGATAATAATATTAATAATAAATAACCTTATCCTTATAGATAATTATTATATTACTTTTACTTTTTCTTTTTAATTTTAGTTTTTACTTTGTTACTTATAGAAGTATTATTGTTTCTTCCCTTTAACATAGTGTTAGTATACTCTAGCTAATTCTCTATGACTAGGAAGGACAATGATTAGCTAATTGGTTGATTAGTTGATTCTTGAAGCTATGAACCCTGAAGGATGTAGGAAGCTATCGCTAACCGAAGCGCGGAGCCAATAACAAGATACGCGTACCCATGAAGCCACAAACAATCGATAATGCATTTTGCGGGGTAACGGACCAGGTAGGGGTATGAATCCTTGACCCAAGTGCGGCTTAGCTTTTGTCCCACTTGAGCAGGCCGGAAATTTTTTCTCCCAATCCTAGTCCGAGGACGAATGATCTCGTTTTGGATCCCATTGCACGACTGCGACCCTGAGCGATGGCAAATGGACGGTAGATGAACTCCTTCCACTAATCTGTCTTCGTATGCAGATCGTTTCCCGATGGCCGCTTCTTGGCGATCATACTCTCATCAAACGAGGCGTAGCGTAACAGCGTAATCGACAAGATTCGGGTTGCGGTTTCCCGTGTGTTATTCCCTAAGCGCCGGCCCAATCTTCGGAAGTGCCAAGACTTATCCCGCAAAACTATACATTCCCCTCGCCCACTCACAAGCTGGCAACTCTCTTTTACACTCATACACTCTTCTGTTTCCGACACACATCCTCACAAGCTTAACATCATTTGCAAACACGGTTCCGCATTTCACCCTGTGAACCCGAGGATGATCGACGATACTTTCAACCCCTTCTCGCGACTGCCTACTGAGCTTCGCGAAGAGATATGGCGCTTCTGCCTCCCGCATCGGGTGAGCGAAATGGACTATCCTGCCAACTTCATAGTCTACGGCAGCTTCGACCCTGAGGACAAGCTTCCCTGTTCACTCAGATCGACCAGTATCAGCAATGGTCGCCCGCCATTACTTACGCGAGTCTGCCGTGAGTCGCGGAGAATTGCCTTTGAATCAGGCAATTGGGTTTCAGTGCTCTTGTCCCGGGAAGGGGAGAGTCCTTACCGGCCGCGTGAAGTTGAGTGGGAGGCCATGAACGTCATGGACCGCGATTACTGGCAGGACCCTTTCCGCGACTCTGCACATCTGAATTGGACCACGTCCTATCGGGCAGACCTTGGCTGTACGACTGATGGTCACCCTTTGAATTCTTTGGTCCGGGAATCGAAGCGTCTGAATGGGTCAGCATCGATCATGCTGGGCTACATGAGTGACTCCCTAATGGAGCGGGAGCCCTTCGACGAACCTATAGCTCGGCCGCTTGAAAGCATACCAATACCCCACAGCAAGCAGGAAGACCTAGCGGCACTTAAGCTATTACCAGAATGGTTGGTAGTTATGAGAGTCGTCATCATACACCTTGACTTTGCACGAGCTGCCAAGACCGGCCTCTTCGGGCTATCAGGAGACGAATTTGTGCAAGTAGTGGACGCCACTTTGCCGTTGGCTTCGCAGCTGTATGAGTTAGCCGAGACTTGTGAACGTGGGGCATACGCGGTCACAGCTGCTCAGAACTTCGCTCGAATGTCTGCAAACGACATGGATGCCATGGTGAAGCGCGTGGCGTTGAAGGCTTTTCACGACCATGAGTTGTCGAAGCGCATGCGGCCAGCAATCATGTTCAGGCTGTGTACGCAAATGTGTAATCACAGTAACACGCTAGGAGAGGAGCGAAATGTCTAGACCGGACAAGGTGGGATGAGATGAAGCTCAAGCCGCACAGTGCAGGCTATTCAAAACACGCGTGATAAGTAGGAGAGGGTTTACGTATGTCTAAATTTGTTAAACCAATGCACAGCAAAACGAAGCTACATGACGCAGGGTCTCTTGTGATTGTGGCTACCGCCGTCAATACGACGCATTACTTGTTGCAATCACCAAACACACGATTGGCAACGGCTTGACACGCCTTGATAGCGCGATCGTGCCTCGTGGCGGAATTGTTGCTTTGAATCCAATTTGTCTCGAAGTCATTGATGGTGTCAACGATGTTTTGCGGCTCGTTAGGATGATTTTTCAGCGTCTTGTAAATGTCGACATCCGTCCAAGAACTTTCCCGACTAAGGCGAGTCTCGGTCTCGACGTTCTAAATGCAGTCAGGCGAGCATCAGCTTCCTACTGCACGGTTGACAAGCAAGCGGAGGAAGATAACGATCAGACGACATACCCATGTGATACCCTGATCGTGTAGCTTAGTGTTGATTTCTGGAATGCGGTAATTGGCTAAATCAGCCAAGCGAGCTTCTGTAGCGATGGTAATCGCGCTTCTCGCGCTTCTGAGCTCTCTGGTAAAATAGTCATCTCCCGATGTTTGACGGGCCGCCTGAATTCGGTCTGTCACCGCCGACAAGAGTGCGCCCAGCTGCTGCTGGCCGCCGTTGGGCCAGATATTCGGGAACAGCTTTCCGGGATCGAAGGCGTTGTTGTAGCCATTATTGTGCAGCTCTTCCGCCGCATGCACCGGGTCAGGGAAGAAGTCGTCGCCGATATCAGTGCTGCCCGACCAAAGGGGCGTTTTCTTTCCTGGCTTATGGATGTACTTCATCAACTCGTCGAATTGGCAGCTGCCGTCGGAGTTTGACCCTCGGCAACCTATTGCGATCCCATTCGTGGCTCCGACACCGGGTATCGGATAGCTGGACAAGCTTTCCCTCATTCAGCGTTCTGACGGGTGGGGCCAAGACAATTGGCATAGATGAAATTCCTGATCGTGTCGCCAACATGCACCGGTTGGACATGCCGCGCGCGGAGAAGGTACGAGCCAGGGTGGACGAGGTAGTCAGCGATCAAGAGGTTGCCGAGCACCTCAAGGCATGGTACCCAGGGTGTTGCAAGCGACCAGGGTTCCACGACGAGTACCTCCAAGCTTTCAATCTGCCCAACGTCGAGCTCGTGGATACGAATGGCAAGGGCGTCGAGAGAATCACCTAGGCGGGCGTTATGGCGAATGGTAAAACATATGACGTGGACGTGCTCATCTGGTCAACGGGCTTCGAGCTTGGTGTGCTTGGCAGTCCAGGCTCTCGCTGCGGCGTCCCAGTCATCGGGCGAGCCGGCTTGGACATGGAGGACAAATGGGCCAAGGGCGTTGCCACATTACATGCTGTCTGCACCAACGGCTTTCCTAACATGTTCTTCGCGGGTGCAAACCAGGCGGGTGCATCGCCTAACTATACACCTATTCTGGAGACTTTTGCTCAGCACATCTCTAAGATTATCTCAGAAAGTACTCGGCGGATTGGCAAGGCTCAGCCTTCTGCAAAGGTGGTCATTGAAGTGACCCAAGAAGCAGAACAAGCCTAGTCAAGACGCGTCATAGCTGGGGCACCCCACTCAGCGCCAATGGTCGGATGCACGCCCTCGTACTACAATGCCGAAGCATCTTTGGATAACATGTCGAGAGAAGAACAGATGCTTGCGGCGCCGGCAGAGCCCTGGCCAGCAGGGCTAGACAATTTCATGGATGTCCTAGAAGACTAGAGGAGCCGGGATAGCGAGCTTGAAGGGTTGCATATATCAGGGGTACAGGTAGATTAGATTGGCTTATTAGCTATACTTGGGTGTGAAAAACATTCTTCTAGTTGAGGAGACATGACTCGTACTCTATACATAGTAGCGTGGGGGATACATCAAACGCGTAAGGCCTTACGTCGCTTATATAAACATTATAATTAACCCTATATAAACTTAAGGATTCTTTATATTATATAGGAAAGTAAGACTATAGTAATAGTAGTAATAGTATAAGTATTTAAGTTAGTAGGTAAGTAAGTTAATATATTTATAATCGCTTAGCTTATATATATTAAAATAATAAGATTATAGTACATACTCTAATTAAATAGCTAGCTATCTTATTAATCTATTTTAGTTATATCTTAGAGTTATAATACGTCTTTAATAAAGTATATATATATAGTAATAATTAGTAGTATTTTATTAAGTAGTTACCTTACTATTATATAGTAATAATAACGCTATATTTATACCCTTATACTTACTACTAGTAACTTTTATAATATCTAATACGATATAAGGATATAAGCCTTATATTACCTTACCTTAATATAGACTCCCTTAAACTTAATATTACGTCGAAATAGGACCTAAATGTAAGGTAGTAACGTCTCACTCGTACTAGTATATAGCTTGTGTTATTACTTAAAGTATCTCGCGCTATCTATAGTAACTCTTAACTCGTTCGGTTAGGTAAAACTGCCTCTATCGTGGTGTTTACCTTGTTGACTCCAAATCACTGCAAATCCTCGGGAAGAGTGATTCCACCGGCGACGCCGTCCTGTCCGCTCTTATCCCCAGCTTGTCCTGTGCCATCTTGTTGCCCAGGTCTGACCAGCGTTGACTTCGCTGCAGTTGCAGCCATACATTACCCTAAACCTTCACCGTCGCATACAATTCCGAATGCGGTGCTGGCGTGTCCGGCCCAACCTCAGTAAGAGTAACGTCAAAGTTAAGTAGCAACTGTGTTTCCCGCTACTGTTAGCATTCTCGCATTCACGTTTTTGGACTGGATAGCTCAGCTTGCCAGCTACAATGGCATCCTGGATTTCGTCCATGAGGCGCTTAAAGATAGCTGGCCGCGAAAGTACCGAGACCATGAAGGCTGTCGATGCGCTGCCAAAACCATCCGAGCCAGCTCCGAGAATCACAAAAATCTCCGAGATGATCGTGTCGTCGAAAAGATGGTCGCCGTCGGGTGTACAAGCGTCCATAAAGCTGCGGCGTGCCAAGTCAACATCTACCAGCAGGTAGCCCAGCCATATAGAGCGGCCGGTAAAATGAAAGGAGCTATTCACTCACGATTGTAAGAGATCGTACGACTTCCCTCCTATATGAGCCTTTTGGCCGAGCTCCCTGATGCGCCTGCTGCGCTCAGCTAGAATGGCTCCCGCCTTCTCCATGACGACAGCAAAGCCTAGTTGCTGTTCTGTGCGGACGACCAGCCATTTCTGCAGCCAAGAGTTGAGTAGCGCTTCGGTGAGAGGATATACGCGACCTGCCACACCAAAGATAAGCATGCCCACACGAAACCCCTCGATGAGACCGCCAACGTCGGAGCCAGACTTGATGAAGCCAAGAGGATTCCTGAAACCCAAGTCGGTGATGGTGTCGTACGCTAGATAGTGAGACCAGTGCGAAAAGTCCACAGGCTTTTTCTGCCCCGCAAACCTTTCATCTATGCTACTGACCCAGTGCAAGATGTGCTTGTCCAGAAGGGGCTCCATCCTCTGAATGTTCGCGAGAGCATATGGAGCGCCGATAAGGCGGCGATGCGCAGCATGAGCGCCTGGCTCTCGAAGCAGGATACTGTTACTTTTTCCAACGTAGCCTTGCAAGTAAAATCGGGATTTAGTATCCCGACGGTGGAAGATGGTAGGCATGGCCTTGCTATCCGCGACGAGCAACATGGTAGGCGTGACGCGGATCACTGGGCCTGAGATCAAAAATTGGCGTTGATTTCTTTTTCCAAACGAGAAGATTTGCTTAATATTTACATACCATGTTTCTTGGTGAGCGCCCATTGCGTGTGCAGCTCAGTGCCCCAAAAATGGTGCCAGGCTAGCCAAAGCGGTGTGACGCTGGCGAACCACGGCCCTGGATAATGTCTTAGAGGATGAAAGTAACGATAGTGCACGATCCGCCAGATTATGTCCGCGATACATGTCAGACTGAATATGGCACATAGAATCAAGTCCTGAGTCTTGAAAAATTCAGAAGACTGTGAGTAACCGAAGTTGTAGCGACCATGATGGTGTTTGGACCGACTTCCCCTTAGGAGAGTTTGCTTCGACAGGAAGTTGTTGATATAAGTCGAAAATAAAGGACGGTGCAAGAGGGTAGGCGAAGACAGAATTCGGACTCTGTATCCAACGAGTTATGATACTTGGAATCTCTCCGGCGGCTAATGAGGTCTGCCTTGCGCCATGTAGTGAAGATGTGAATTACTAATTTGAAGTTAGCATCGGTCAGCATAGATTCGATGCTTACATGTTATAAAGCTTACGCTTATGGCACATCAGTGCCTGCTGGCCGACGGCACCAAGATCTGCCTCAGAAATGAAAGATGACCACGCAGGTAATCACAATGTAGGAGCCAGCGATTGCACGTAATAAGGTGTCATGGTAGAAAAAGACGCACCGAGATCAGCAATCCTCGTCCGTGACGCGACCTTGTTGTCTACCTAGCATTATATGCTGTTCTGTCCTACCTAGCTCCGAGACCAACTGTGATACTCGCGAGTCAATACGTTTCATTTCGACCAATCTCAGTCTTCGTTATCGCTTGCTACGGGTGTATGCGGAACGGCGTAGCGATTCCCAGAAGCTCGCGATATTGGGAATTGTGCGCGCGCAGACGAGAACGGAACTCGAGCGGTCACGGAGAGTACAGAGTGAATCTGTCGAGCAGCGGAAGCAGTACTCATCCTCAGAGCAATCATGACAACATACGCGACTTTGGTGCCCCACGATGTTGTCAAACAGTCGAGTACACTAACCAGATTTCCAACGGCAGTCCATCGCGATCATGCTCTATGCCTGGAAGCAGCGCACAAGATTCGAGATGAATTTGTATCCAAGGTTGATGTGGATTTGAATGCTAAGACTATAGGCGACTATCCTATACTAGGCTTAGTTCAAGTAGTTACGTTTACGATAACGTAAACCGCGGGGTAGTAAACTAGGTAGGGTAGTAAACTACTAAAACGCGACCCTCCGATCTTTCAACTCTACTACTACCCGTTATAAATGCTTCTATAACTAGTAAACTACTATCTTAATATAGCTAATATATAAATCTACTTAATACGCGTTAAATACTATATTATTATAACTAAAAATAAGACTATAAGCCTACTTATAATAGCTATTATTATAAGGTTTTATAGTAGAGTAGTAAATAGACTTATATAAATAGTTTATACTACTTATATTTACTTAAAAGTATAACGTTATAATTATAGCGTATAGTAATAAGTAAGAGTAATAATATAATACTTAAAGCCTTCTTATTACTTATAATATTAACTACTTACTTCCTATACTTAATATTTTATTTACGTAAGTTTAAGGCTTTTCTCTTACTCTTTCGAGATAATTAAAAAGCTTTTATAGCGTTTTAAGCCTCTTACTAGCGAGCGCGTTTAACTACTTATTTAGTCTTCTTAGCCTTTTCTTTCTTCTTAATTACCTTAGTTACTTTTCTTATTATATACTTCTCTTTAACTATCTTAAGCTTATATAGTTAAGTAGCCTTCTTAAGCTTAATTAACTTAGCTTTTTAAAGTTACTACTCTTTTTCTTTACGTTTCTTTACTATCTAATAAGTACGTACTTCTTTAACTTTTTTAGTAACTAGAAAATAGCGCTACTATAATACTCTTTACGCTACTAAAGATTAAGAGGCTTACTATACTTCTAACGCTTCTTCTTATTACTTAGAGCTTCTCTAAGGCTCTTATTTTTATATTAAAGTAACTAGTTTTAACTAAGATAAAGTAAAATAAGTAACTAAGTTTTCGCGCCTTAGTAGTAGTATTATCCTTTACTACTACCTTAATAATTCGCTTTATCTTCCTCTAGTTAGAGGCGCTAAGTATTAACGTAAAGCTTTCTTATAATTCTTACTTATTTAAGGTAATATTAGCGAATTATTTAAGTATAATATCTATATTAAGTAGTAATATACTAGTTACTTTAAAGGAGCTAAGTACTATTATTTCTTTAAAGGAGCTTACTTATACCTTTTAAAATAAGAAAAAGAAGTCTTCCTTCTTAATTAATAATAGCCTTTAGCTTCTCTTAAGGAAAGCTAATAGCTCGTTTAAGTAAGCTTATAAGAGAAGCTTAAATATCGCTATATTAAGTAACTATAATATATATATTAAATAAGGAGGAAAGATAGTTAAGAGTATCTTATATTAATTATAATACTTAATAAAATCTATAGTAACGTAAGATTTATAGTTATTAAGAATAAGTAACTAGTAAGACTATTATACTTTCGCCTTAGTATAGTAATTAAATACTTATTTAAGCTAGGTAAAGCCTATATTATTATTTATCTAACTTAATAGTAATAAGCTAATATATACTAAGTATTTTCCTAGCTTAATATCTTTTACTTAACTTAGTTATATAGCTCTACTAGTAGCCTAATAAATAAGGCTTAGTAGTAATATTAATTTATTAGCGTATATATAAGCTAAAATAGTAATCTATTTACGTAAGCTATCTTATATAGCTACTTTAACTTTCTTCTTTTCTTATATTCGTCTACTAAATACTCGTTTCGATTAGCTAGTAATACTAATTAAGAAGCCCTTCTTATTTATATTATATATATAGCGAGCCTTAATATTATATTAGTTAATCTTATAATATAATAAGTCGAAGTATAAGCTATATTTATCCCCTAAATTAGCTTAATAGTAATTACTATTTATACTTATAGTCTACTATAAGATAAGATAGATACTATATTAGTTAATAAAGTAAGTAACTTAAGTCTTACTTATAGACTTTAGAGTTATTTTTAACGTAAAGTTTCGTACTATTTCTCTTATAGAAAGTAGGCCTTACTTTATAAGTCTTTTAATATACTATATAAGCTCTTACTCCTATTAGTTACTATTAATATATATAACCTTACTTAAGGTATATAAGAGTAAATACTTACGTAACGTTACTTTTGTTATAAGTTAAAAGGTTATAAGCCTAAGTTAGCGCGTTAGTTAAATCGTAATCTCGATATATAATAGAAGGTTACAAGTTCGATTTCTACTTAAGTTATAGTAAAAGCGCGTAAAATCCTAAATGAGAGTAAAGCCTTAGTAAGCTATAAAGTCGGCTAATAAGCTCGGAAGGTTATAAGTCTTAAATCTATTAGTAACGTTATATGCTTATACCCCTTACTAGAGTTAGGAGGAGTATTAATATATATAACCTTACTTAAGGTATATAAGAGTAGATACTTATATAACATTACTTTTATTATAAGTTAAAAGTTACTAAGCTTTTATTAGTTAAGTATATTAGTTATACGCGACGTTATAGTAACTTAGTACCTTCGCGTTAATATAGAACGTATAATACTATACTTATTAGCTATTCTAATATAGTTAGGAGATTCTCTAGGCTTTAGCGATTTTATTTTTATAAGCGTATCCTTAATTAAGCTTATATTAGTAAAGTTAATATAGTATTAAAGTTTAAGATAGTTAGTATCTACTATATATTAAGTAAATCTACGTATTAGTTATACTAAGATAGTAGTCTATACTAAAGCTAATATCTAAAATATACTTTATACCTTAAAAGAAAAGTAATACTCTTTTATTTATAAGACTATTAATATATATAATATTCCTTATAATACTCTATGTAATTATATAGCTAAATAAACTTTACGCGTAATAGCGCGTAAATTATAATAAATCCTTTCAAACGCGAAAGAGAAGACTTTTATTTAATAAATTATACGTCTTATATATATTAGCTTTCCTACTTTACTTACGTTAATTATATAAATAACTAAAGAAATTTAACGCGAATATATATAACTATTAAGGACTTCGTAACCTTTTCCTTAACTAATTAGTAAGAAGTAACTCGACTACTTTAAAACCTACTATCTTAAGATAGTAAGTATTTAGACTCGTTAAATTAAAAGTATATACTTTAATACGATAAGTTATAACGCTATAAAGAGATAATTTAATATAATAACGGAGCTATTTATATAGTATAACTACTTTCTAAAGTACGTTTATAATATAAATAAGTTTAACTTTATAGTAAAAGTAAGTTAAATATTAAGAGCGTTAGTTAATATACGCGAGGTAATTAATTAAAAGTAAATCGAAAGTAAATAAGAGTAAATAATTATAATCGAGTATATAAATACTACTAGGAAAGCTATATTACTCTTAATTATCTTTAAGGCTAAATATACTAATACTATATAAGTACTTATATATACGCCTTTAAACTAAAAGTTTTTAACTAGTAGTAGTAGTTAGATATCTAATAATTATAGTTTATAATAACTAACTACTATCTTTAAGCCTTTAACGTAACTAAAGAACCTTACAATATAAAGAATACTAATTATAAATAGTTATAATAACTATATAACTATAAAGGTAATTACTTTCTATATAGAGAATATAATTAACTTACTTATCTTATTATTATATTATTTATATATACTTTAACTACTTAATATTAGCGTATTTACGCTACTTAAGTACGCGTTAACTTTAGAAACTAATGCTACTTTACGAGTTAACTTTAACTATATAGTATATATAAAATAAACGGAGATATATATTTACGTAAGAGCGAAGGTCTTTAAGGCTAGTAGTATCCTTAGTAAGTAAAAAGACGCTAGTCTCTAGCCTTTAAACCTTATAATAGTACTTAATAAGTTACTTACGAAGCTAACTATAATAGATATATAACCTTATATACTTTAATAATAACTTAATCTAAACCTTTTACTATTAAATAACTTTCTATTAAATAGTATTAAGTTATATAAAGTAAATATAATACTTAAATTAGCGATTAAAGCTATATAGGACGTTTCTTTTTAATAAAGTACTATATAAAGTAAATAACTCGCACTTTTAAAGCGACATATAGTAAGAACATTATATTACGTAAGTAGGTAAAAGAATAGTAAGAGCTTCTTAATATATAAAAGACTTAAAAGAAGGGAAAGTAAGTCGTATTAAAGGGAAGATTTATATTTAGTACGTAAAAAGTACTCGAAATAGTTAAGGTAACTAAAGTAAAGTTATTTATTAAAAAACTACGTAGACAATTACGTAAGTATTTAATTAAGGAAGCGCTAAAAGATAAGGAAAATAAAGTACTTAGAAATATATATAGCGACTTAGATTTTAACTATATTATTATAGTATGTAAATAGTAGTTAAAGCTAAAAGAGTCGCGTCTTAGTAGTTTACTACTTTACTTAGTTTACTACTTTATAGTTTACGTTACTAGAGTACTTACTTAAAAGGCTAGTACTTATAACGAGGTTTATTAACTTTATTATAATAAATAATAGTAAGCTTATAAATATAGTCTTAAAAATATCGAGTTAATAATAATTAAACTACTATAACGCTATCGACGTAATAAAAGTAACTATATTTAATACGAAGTTCTAGTATTCGCTATAAGGTCCTAATAATTTAATAAGTAATAAAATAAGTATAGTAATTAAAATAAAGTAGTTCTAAGCTAGTATCTTAGTCGATATAATAGTAATAGACTACGATTTAGCTATAGATATTATAACTACTTATAGTAATAGCCTATAAATAGTAATATCTCCCTATTTAATATCTCTTTTATAAAAGAGTATCTCCCTATTTAACTAGTAAATTACGGCCTTAAGTAAGAAGATAAAAGATCTTTATTATTATATTTACGACTAATTTAAAATAGTATATTTTAAGACATATCGTATTTTAATATAGGAATCCGTCTTATATAAGCGGAAAAAGTAAAGCTATCCGAGATTACTAATATAGTACTATATACGGCGGTACTTATTAATAATTACTATAGCTAGTCGAAAGAGCTAAAATATTACCTTAAAATATAAGGTTTAAAAATCCTGTTTAATACGGTCTATATCCTAATATAATAATATAAATACTTAGATATCGAAGTTATAAAGAGACTTCGAGAAAAATACGTAGAACTTTAGGAGTAATACTTATTTTTAGTTAAAGAGCTAAAATAAATTAAGGGAGTTATTTTTAACGCTTACTATAAATATATTATAGTAGCTTAGTATATAGCCTCGAGTTCGGAATTTTAGAGTATCTTTACTCCTTACTACCTTACTAAGGAGGAGTTAAAATAACCGGAATATCTACTATTAAATAGTACCTTTTAATAGAAATATATATTAACTAATAGTTATTAGGAAGCTAACTTTATAGTACCTATTAATAGCTCTATTATAATAAATAGCGTTAGGTTTTCTTAAATTAATAAAGTTATAATTCTAGCGATACTATTAGTTAAAGTAACTAATTATAACGTAAATGAAATTAATAGATTAAAATATAAAAAGGGCTATATTAGTAATATAAACTAGCTATATAATAGTACTTAATATTTATTATAAAAACCTTCTAATAATATAAATATTAACTTATCTCTCTCTATTAAATAAAGTTTAACTTTATAGCTAGCTTATTAAAGTTCCTTATAACTATATTAATACCCTTCCTTTAAAAAAGATTAAGGAGACTTATATTAACGCCTTTAACTCTTAGCTAAAAGTCCTAGCTATATCTTTAATATCTATTAAATCTATTATTAGTATACTCTATTATTTATTTCTTACGCTTAATAATATCGAGGATAACTTAATACTATATAAAGGAAATCCTACTACTTATACTTTATTTAGTATAGTACTAATAATAAACTTAGCTAACTATATTTTTATATATACTTTCGAAGAATTTTAGTAACTTTAAAGCCTAGATATTATAGGAATCTTTATAAAAGAGTTAAAGAACTTATACTATAAATAAGCTTTAGACTTATATTAGAAATATTATATATACGTACTTACTATTAAAGAGTATATAATAATAGTTAATTATAAGACTAGTAGTCTCTTTTAATTATATATTCGACTAATATAAAGTAAATCTAATAAGAAGAGCGAATATATTAATATAAGTCGATTTGTTATATTACTTAGGCGTTATTTCTAAATTCGCAACAATTACTAAAACCTTATATTAAATAAAGTAAGATAGTATACTTAATTATATTATAAAATAAAGTTAACTTATATTAGTATACTAGCTAAAAAGGCTTTTACGAGGACTTAAATAAGGGTAAGATCTTCCTACTACTTATTTACTATCTTACTAACTCTAATCTTAAATAGATAATAATTAGGGGTATATTATAATATAAAGGAGTTAGTAAGATACTAATAGAATTAAAAAGGCTAATCTTAAGGAAGATAAAAAAGGAAAGAGCCTTCGACTTTACTTTCTTATTACTTTAAGATATATAAGAAGATATACTTAAAGAGTTAAAGTTACTTAAAGTTAAATTTAAATCTAAGAATTCTATCTTCGAATTAGTACTTAAAAGGTTATAAGTATAAGGAGTTATTTACTTATAGAAGCTATTTACTCTCTACTACTAACTAGTACTAATACTATTAAAGATCGATAATAAATACTTTATTTAGACTTCTAGTAATACTACTTTAGTATCCTTAAAGTCTACTAGATTACTTACTAGTCTTAAAATATATACTTATTTAATAATTTCGGATCTATTAATACTATATACTCCTACGCTTTATTACTAAGATTTACTTTTAGTCGTACGATCCTAGAGTCCCTCTTTTTAGCCTAGTAATATTACTACGTATACTATAACTAGATTTAAGATATATTTCGTTTTAGTTACTTTAAGGCCCTAGGTAACGTATAGTTCTAATTTATTATCGATAATAATAGAAACTACTAGTTCTTAATTCTTAATATTAGTAATTAACTAGCTACTTTATTAAACTACTTATAACTATCGATTTATTACTTCCTCGAATAAATAAGATATAAAGATAACTCTAATAGTACCTTTAAGTATAGTATCTAAGTTGTAAATATTAATATACGCTTTTTCGGTAACTTAAGTTATTAAGTTAGTATACTCTAAGTACGTTTATTAGACCGACATATATAGACATTTATAATACTATAGGAAAATAAGGATATATAATATAGAACTAAGTTAAGGAAATTATAGTAAGTAATAACTTAGTATAAAGTATTTAAGTTTTAATATTAAGTATATTTTACGCTACTTAGGTACTATTTAGGAGGCTATCTCCTAGTAAAGTATTATTATTTACTATATAATACTACTATAAAAGGAAGTTAAGAACTAAAGGAAGGAACGTATAACTCCTTAATTATTAGTAGGTTCTCTTAAGATTAATACCTAGGAAGTTAAGTTATAAGTTTTAACTTAACCTAAAGGAGTAAAGTAAAGAAGGTAATATATTATAGTAAATTCTTATATAATATCTCGACTATAATAAGCGTAAGTATAAAGCCTAAGGATATAATTATTAATCTATATATATAATAATTACTAGGCTATAGTCGATATACTACTAATAGTATTTAAGTATATAATATAAATCGAATTAATTATCGGATAGGAATAATAACTAGTTATTTATACCCCTATATTTATCTTACTTAAAAAGACTATAAATATATTAGTAAGTCTTATTACTTATAGTTTTATATGTTAGTAATTACTCGTAAAGGTAATAATCTAAGATAATATAACTAATTACGAAGTCCTTATTAGTAAGCTAATAAGTAAAATATAAGCTTAAGTATTATTATTATTTACTCGAATTAACTTTCGCTAAAGCTAAATATAGTAGGAGTTAATATAAGTAGTACGCTTCTTTAAAGTAAGCTTAAGCGTATTATAACGCATTTTTATATAGATATTATAACGATTTTAAATACATAATTTTATATTAGTTTTATCTCTTAAGATTAACGTATTTTATAAGTAAGTTAGCTACCTAAGTAAGTCGGCTACCTTACGAAACTAGAACGCCTACGTAGCAATATTACGTAATACTATAATACTTTATAGTAGTCTATAGAATAGTATATAATTATTTAGAAACGTTACTATCTTCTATATCTTCTATTTCTACTTTATAGGTACGGGAGTTATACTTAGTCTCGCTATAATAGCTATAACGCTACTTTACGCGTACCTTCTTTATAGCCTTCTTACTATTATTACTACTACTACCCTCCTTAGTAGCAACTAGATTAGTTACCTTACCTACTATTAGAGTTTCCTCTATTTATACGTATTACCTTTTATAGCTCTTACGCTTTATAGCTACCTTAATTACGTCTTATAGACGCGCTATTTCTTCGCGTATTAATACTATCTTATACGCTATTTACTAAGCGCCCTTAGTTAGTTACTTAACCTACTTATTTAAAGAGCTTACTAGAAACCCTTAATGTTTTTATATACGATTTGAAATTAGCGTTAACTACGCCTTTATTTTACTAGCGTTATATAGTATTTTCGCCTCCTATTCGACTATACCTAGTATAAGTAGCGTTAGCGTACGTAGCCTTATATTTAGCTTCGATAATATAGCCTCTAAGTTATATAAGACTAGCCTAGCGCCTCGAAACTCTACGTAGATATTTTCCTATATAAACGCCTTCTTAAAAGCTACTTTAAAGGTAGTTAAGAAGGTTTCTTTTATAATATAGTAAACGTAACTATATACTAAGGCTAAGATCTCGTTACTATATAGGCGCTTTAGTAGTAAGTAGTAAATAACGTTAAGTAGTTATAATAAGTATAAGGAGTATAAAGGTATATAAAGAACTATAATATTATTCTCCTTATAGTAATCCTAAAATTCGACTAAGTAGTAACTCTTATAGCCGTTAATAATAAGTAGCTTATATACCCTAATAGTATAAGTCTTCGTATACGTATCGAAGTACTTAAGCTACGTAAGTGCGAGCTTATTATTAGTCTAGCTAGTAGAAGAGACCTTAATAATTTAGTTATAAAGTAAATTGTTAAACTAGGTTAAGATAAGGACCTTACTTACGAAGATAATAAAGGGTAAGATAACGCGCCCTATAGCTCTAATACCTTATATTAAAGTAACTTACTCGCAATTACTAAGTTATAGTTTCTTTTATTTACTAGGTTTCTTTAAGCTTATAATAACTAGCTAAGATAATATCTTACTTATTAAAAAGCTAGATTTATTAAAATTATAAGTGTCCTTATCTAAGATACTATACTTCGCCTTTATTAATTAAATAAGCGCGAACTAGAGCTAAATAACTATTAGATCCTTATAAGTAACTCGCTAGTAATCGTACGGACGACTCTATTATATTCGTAGCTTAGGCGTACGCTTAATAAAGTTATTAACTTAGTTCTTACTAATAGGCTTCCTATTACGCTTTCCTAGTAGTTTATTTACTATATCTCGTATATTTCCCTTCGAGAGTAGTACGCTACGTAGACTCTCGTCTAATATATACTATATTATTACCTTTTCTTCTAGTTTTATAAGGCGCTTTAATTTCGGCTTATAGTCGCGTCGAGAGCGCTATCTAGCGTATTAGTCTTATAGCGTTAATTAGGGTATAATATATACTACTATAGCGCGTCTCTCGCTTTAAATTTACTTAGATATAATATTAGAGATAGTAAAGTATATATCTCCTTTAATATAAGTATATTATACGTTGCGTTATTAAGGTATTACGTAATATTACTACGTAGGTATTCTAGTTTTATAAGGTAGTTAACTTACTTAAGTAATTAACTTACTTATAAAACACGTTACTAATACTATATTACTTAAGTTACCTTCTAATAAAGAGAGTATAAAACTTATACTTATAGCTATTAAATTATTACGTACTACTACGAGTTACGGGATTTTTATAAATTATATAGTTTTAATAATCGAAGAGTAATAAAATACTCTCTTAATACTATAATTTAAGCCTCTTTCTTATATAGTAGCCTTTTTAGTAATAGTTCTAGTTACATTTTACTAGCGCGTTTTATTAAATATACTACTATTAAATATAAAAGGTTTCTTCGAGTTTTCTAATAAATACGCGAAGATAGTATTTATAGGTAATACTAAGTAAATACTATATAATTAGTTTAAATAAAATCCTAATTAACTTATCTTAATTTATAATAATATTAAAACGGTTATAATATTGCTAGGAAGTATAGTAAATAAAATCTAAAACAATAAAAGATTCTACTTACGCTAGTAAGTTAAAAGGGTATATATACTTATTATTTTAACGTAATCACTATTTTTAATATAACTTTAGATAATATATAGTCGTCTACTAGGCTTTAAGGTCTTCTATAACGATAATAATAACTAGCTCGTTAAGGCTATAATTAATAAAGATCTTACTAAATAACTAGGTAAGTACTTTCTATAGTAGCTTATAGTAATTATATCGCTAATATAGTATGTAACTAAGGTCACCGCGCCCCTTGTCGAGGAGACTTCGTTAGCCCTAGTAGATATACTTAGTAAAGGTAGAGGTATATATATAATGTCGTTTAGACTCCTTAACTAAGCTAATAGATATAAACTAGCGTAGTTTACCTCTCTAAGGTACTATTCTTAAGCTAATCGCTCGCCTTTCCTTACGAGTTTTCCTTAGTACTAAGCTCTATTACGACGAAGAATAGCTCTAAATTACTTAATAGTATATAGTAATATTATTCTTAGCTATATAAGACCTTTAGTTATAGTCTCCTTAGTTACGGCCAATTGCGAACTTATTCCTTAGTAAATGCCAAATAAGTCGTACTCTTATATAAAAGGCCCGAGAAGCGATTTAACTCCTTATTTAAGAACGTATAGAACCTAAAGCTAAAGCCATAAGAGAGTAGGAGCTAAAGTTTAACGACGCGATCTCTTAGTTCGAAGACGCGGTAAATACGATACTATATAATCCCTAAATTGTTTAACTATCGCTTTTAATAGTAGCCGTCTATATAATAACAAATCTACTATCCTAAACGTAGGCGAATATTATAAAGTATCCTAAGATTATTAAGGTACTACGAAAAGAAATAATTTCGATTCTTAGCGAGGATAAGAGATTAAAAACTATATTATTAAATAAAATAGTACTTCTCGATAGTTATAATAAGGAGAGTTAGCGTTTAAAACTATTATCTATAAGTAAGGTAACTAAGCGTCTTTACTACTATATTAGAATTTACTAATAAGAGTTTCCTTAGTATTAATAGGCTAAATAGCTACTAAGCGTATAGTTCTTTCTAATAGTACCGTGATTCCTAAGGGCCAAAGTATACTAGTTAATACGAGTAAGATATAGGACTCTAAAGTATATCTTATATCTCCGGAAAAATAGGATAGATATCGTTTCCTTCGTATGCGCGAAGATCTTAAAAAGCGGGATTTAGCCTAACTCGTAATAACGTCTCTTAAATAGATTGTATTCGGTTATAGCATTTACGCTTACCTAGCCGCTTTTTCGTAGCGAACGAAATTAAGATTATATTAACTATTATCTTACTTAAGTATAAGTTAAAGTTAAAAGAAGGCTAGATAATAAGGGATTTAATTATAGGTTTACTTGCAACTTTAACTCTTCTATAAGTACAAGCGTTAAACGTCGCAAGGAAGAAATTACGATATAATAGATAGCTATAGCTTAAGGGTCTAACTTCCTAAGTAACTTAACGTCTTATATAATGTTAAGATAAGCGGTAGTACGAACTATAGAAAGGCTTTAAAGGATTGCGATAATTTTGAGCTAAGAGAAACGATCTCTAGTATATAGCTTTACTAGGAAGTTATTAAGTATAAGTATAGTATTATACTTTATTTAGCTCGCATAAGAGTTTATGCTAAGTATTCATCTACTCTAAGTATATAAGGGAACAAACTATATACCTAAAGGCCTCCTACCTTACGGTTTTATGTATGTAATAGTAATACTTCCGACGGAGGTAAGTGCTACAAGTAATGCTTACTACCCTTACTCCCTTTGTATATATAGATCCGCGACAAAACCCTGTCTCCTCGCGTGTAACTTAAGTCTCAGTATCCTAAGCTTCTTGAAACTGCTCTGTTCCCTTAAGACAACTATTCGTCCGTACCTTTTACTTCATAACGAACATCGATGTGTACTATGGCAGTGTCTCCAGGTGATAGCTATACTATCCCTTTAGACATATCACTAGATGCATGTCTCGACGCAGTGGCTAAGATACTGGCCGCACATGCGGGACGAGCTATGTACGCTTACGAACGCGATTCGATATGGCACGTCGGTGTTGACAGCCAAGCATCTTTCACTATCGATCCGCCTAGCGAAATGGCAACAATTGAGACGGACACCGCTCGCTCCTCTACTAAATTGACTAGAGATAGTAAAGAGGCCATCGCGGCCTTTACTTCTCACTATGCCCAAGAAGGAGGGATGATATTTGGCCAGATCGGCTTCAACTACTCTGCTTACATCAATGGTGTCAAGTTTGAGCCGGGCTCCTGGCCATTAGTTAGTCTTTTAGTCCCGCGGTTGCAAGTCCGTGTCCAAAAAGGTGCTGTCTCGCTCCGCAATTGGACAGGGAAAGACTTGCAAGTCATCAAAAAGCACTCTCGCATCCGTTTGCAAACATTGGGACGCAAGGCCGGCCTGACGAATCAATGAATGGAGGATCATATCGAGATGTCGTGCAGCAAGCACTGAACGAAATCGCTCAAGGCTCTTATCAAAAAATTATCGCCTCTCGGACTATAGATCTATCATATAAGGTCGATATGGTCGGAACTTTGGTATGCGGACGACGCGCCAATACGCCTAGACGCGCATTTCTGGTCGACCATCGGGGCTTCAGCGCCACCGGATTCAGTCCTGAGCTTGTCATGTCTTTTCAGGATGGCAAAGTCACCACCGAGCCGCTTGCCGGAACTAGGGCTAATGTAGGCACGGAAAGGGAGCGATCGCGGCTACAGAATGATCTCCTCAATGACCCTAAGGAAGTGATGGAGCACATTATCTCAGTCCAAGAAGCAATGAGGGAAATGAAACAGTTTTGCGCGGATGGCACTGTGGCCGTGGCCGATCTCATATCTGTGAAGCGTCGTGGAAAGGTGCAACATCTGGCTTCCACAGTCACTAGAACTCTCTGCCCGTCTAAGGACGTATGGGACGCTTTAAACGTACTATTCCCAGCAATTACTGCTACTAGTATTCCCAAAATGAAGGTCATCGAGGCTATCCATCGTCTAGAGACTTGCCCTCGCGAACTCTACTCAGGAGCTATTCTGCTTTTTGACGGATCCAAATCAGTCGAGGCATCGTTAGTCCTTCGGTCGGTCTTCCAAGATCCCGAACGCAGCTGGCTACAAGCGGGAGCGGGGATCATAGCCTTGTCGACCCCGGATCGAGAGCTCACAGAAACGTGTGAGAAGCTGCGAAGCTTTGCTCCCTTCGTGATGTCGATCAGGGAAGAAGCAGCGGGAACATTATCCATAGGGAAGGGGAACGCATGGTGAAGCGGAACATGGACGAGCTACCCGCTGGCTTTCACAGTCGTTTACTATATGCAACAACAACGCAATCGGAGTCAGAGCCGCTAGAGTCACTTTCAACTATACCCTCTTCTTCCTCCACGATCATGGGCATGATCAGCCTCTTACCCCGCTGCCTATGTGACCTCTTGATCCTCTTGTCTTCCTCGGCTTGACGTGCAGTTTGGAGAACTTCTCGAGTTGTCGGCACAAATTCGCCTTGCAAAGCGATCCTCTTGCCCTTTGTACGCTTTTTTAGGTATGAAGAAGTTCCTCTGCGTCTGCTAGCCGCTTCCGAAACGTTGCAAGCTCGCTTCGGGTGACCTCAAAAGTCTGGGTCATCCGCTGGACGTATCTCTTCGCTGAGCTCACGAGGTTGCTACCTTAATTTAGCTTAGAACGAAGAGCTGCACTTGCCCCACGTAGTTCCGTATCTAAGTAGGTGCTTTTTAGTTCCTGACTGTCAAGTGGCGCAGTTATGCTGGCGATACAGGCCAATGGTGCACCCGCTGGGGAAGTTTTGCAAAAGCATTGATAATGTTTGCCGTGCCAAACAAATCGACAACGCCCGCAGTAGGAATGACGGTCTCAAAACGATCAAGCTCTCCTGCCGCTCCAGGCCATTGAGCCTAGACATTGCAGCTGCAGCATCGAGTCTATACGTCCTGACCTAGTATTGTTGCTGCTTAGCGGCAATATCTCGTCCCATGAAAACCAAGAACTCGCCCTTCGATATATGCTCCTTGATTGTTGGCTAACGCAGGATTAGAACCGAGCTATAGGGATTGGACCTCTTGGCTCTGCTCGAGGTTGACGATTTGATCCAACGTTTCGGATATGTCTTGCAGTTGATATAACTTGAAGCAAGGCAAGCCATCATAGACTAGCATTGGAGTACTGTCATGAATCCCACTCTCAATATCGACATTAAGAAAGTCCTGGGACTCCCTGCTCTCTTTCCAAATCTTTCGTGTACTAAGGAAACAATGTACCGTGGAAGGGCTTGACTGTAGAGTCAACGTAGTGATAAGAGAAGAATCCCCTAGAGTTCGAGGACACATGGTAGCAGTGTTGGTGGACGGGAATACTAAACACAAAATGGTGTCTACACTCTATTGCGTCCAGCTACATGAGTCTTTCGACTCCAAGTATCGAGCCCTACGACTTCCGGTTATAAACCATGTGGCTCCGTACAATGGAGCCGGCGGCCAGTGATGATAACAGGCTCAATTCTCCCGCTAACACGCCTGCTGCGATGATACATGCCAGCTTTTGGGCATTCCTCCCAGGTGCTTCATTGTTGGCGCCACGTATACCCAAGAGATCGAGTATCGCAGCTTGTGACTCTAACCTAGTTTCACCACCGATAGTTCCTACCTCGATTGATGGCATGTAGACGGAGATCTGTAAATCTCCTTCGGCAGTCCTGCATCATTTGTCAGCTTCGCACGATACAAGTACCGGAGGGAAGGGCTGGTATTACTTCTTCATAGCTGTGAGACAGCCACTGCTTTCCACATTCTGCGCGGGATATGGACCGGTAGCTATAAAGATGGCGGTAACGATATTGGCAGCGTGAGCATTGAAGCCGCCCACGGCGCCTGAGACTGCATTTCCTACCAAGTTTTTACTCGTGTTGAGGTCGACCAGATTATTGACATCGGTCTTAAGAACGCGGTGAAGCACGTTAGTAGCGGTAGTTACTTGGGCACAAACACTTTAGCCACGGCCGTCGATCCAGTTTATCGCTGCGGCTTTCTTGTCGGTACAGTGGTTACCGCTCAGAGTGACGACCTGCACATCGTCGAAGCCGGCGGAGGCAATAGCAGACAAAGCTGCGTCGACACCTTGACTGATCATATTCATTCCCATGGCATCACCAGTCGTGGCTTTGAAGCGAGCGAAGACATCCAATCCAGTCACGGTGACGCGTACGCTGCGGAGCTTTGCAAAGCGGCTTGTGCTGTTGAAGGCTATTTCGACGACTTCGTATCCCTGCGGTGTATCGAGCCAGTGTTTCAATGCAGCTGCACGTTGCAAGTCGGGGAAGCGGAGAGCTAGACCACGAGTCATTCCATCGTCGAGGAGGGTCGTAGTAACACCTCCGCTAGCATTTATCGCAGTGGCACCACGGTTCGTACTCGCGACTAGTACGCCTTCTGTAGTTGCCATCGAAAGGTAGAATGAGGAACCGTTGATATCGAGTGGTCCAGCTACGCCCACGGGCAGTGGCAAGTAGCCGATGGCGTTCTCGCAGCAGGCACCCACGACCCGGTCGTAGTCGTAGTTGGTGTATGGAAGGCCAGAAGTTTCAAGCTTGGAAGTAGTGACTTGTTCGCGGATTCCTTGCTACGATAGCTCGGCGGACCTGCACAGCGCGGGTAGAGTCTCCCAGGACCTTTTCAAGGCTGTAAAGGGCAAGATTGTTCTCGAAGGCTTTTCTGACGACGTCTTCATCGTTCATAGTCTGCCATTCGCCGGGTGTGGGTCCGGTAAGGTTGGTATTGCGAGCGATCGAGGCCGCATCCGCTGCCTCCGGCAGTGCCACTTGCAATGTTTTAGTGGGAGATTTTGGCGAATCATTTGTCGGTGTCTTGGAGAATGGGCAGCTTTTGAATGAAGTATTCTCATCCGGTTTGGCACATGCCTTTGCGGACGGATGAGTAGACGACGTCGGAGTACGAGCATACTGCTGGTCTGAAACCCCAGTTGCTGTAAGCAGATACAAAACGGCGAGATATGCTGCTACCGCGCAAACCAAACCACCGAAAAGTTTTGTGGCCCATGAAGATGTTCTCCATGGCTCCGGTGTCAGGGGGCTGAAGAGGGTCTTGTCTACACAGCTCACAGTGTAACCGCCTTCGGCCTGATCGCTCCCTGTAATGAGCAATATCCCTGTTGACTTTCCAAATTGCTTCTGAGCACAGAGACGTTGGACATGATCCCAGGTTTGGTGAAGCTCATGGCTGGCATCTTTGTTGAAAGACGCTCCGAAAGACTATCGCAAGATTGTAGTGCACGGTAACTCGACGAATGCATCCGATACTCAAACGGGTCGCTTGGAAGGTCGCGTTTCTTGTCCGTGATTGAGAGTTGAGAGACCGTTCACGCTCCTTCTAGCCTCCATACCGCAGCGCGAACAACTCCTTCGAACATTACCCAGAAATCTGTGTCCAGATAGTCGAGCATCCGTCCTAGTACGTTGAGCAAAGCAAGCAGGGTATACAAATCACTAGTTCCAACCTCTTGCCGTGGGAACGGGCCGCACACATTGACGGCGCCAGAAGTGTTATCTTTCCAGGACAGGTAGAAACTCCACCGGTGACCGATAATTGTCCATGCGATCTGGACGGGTAGCTGCGTGCTTGTGTCCGTGCCGAGGCGGGACATGTGTTCCAGTGAGCCGTATAGCCAGACAGCAAGTTGCAGTTCTGCTTCTTCTTGAGATCCGGCAGGTCTCTTCAGCTCGATAGGACAGACGAGAGGGACCGTGCTTGTATACGTATCAGCCATATGGCTGAGCGGTATCTCATCGTGGCTACCTGTTAAAGAGGTTGCTTGGGTGAGGTTACGCATCGATTCGTCTTCCGGATCATAAGCCAGAGCCAGATCTACCTTCTTCTGCATGGAACCCAGCCCGTTCCTTAGAAGATTGGCTCGTGGGAGGTAGCTGGGGGAGATGGATTGGGTCGAACTGTGTGAACTTTCAGCAGCAATATTGTGAGCGAACAGGAGGACATACATGTTGTTAAGTTCGAAATGTCTCGTGTCAGCGTTGCGGCTCTGAAGGGCTAGTTTGAGGACATCCTGAGCAACGAGGGTCCAGGCACTCTCGTCCTTGCGTCCGTCGTGACAGCGTCGCGCCTTATCGCTAATCTCGCAAATAGTCCGCCACAGAATCTCAGTGTGTGCGCCCTGTTGACCGAATGCTTGCGGTTGTACCTCGTCGAACCCGACAGAGTCTCTCTCTTGCAATCTCTCGCGCCATCCGTCCGGAATGTATTCAGTTATCTGTGTTAGAGCTCGGCGAAGACGGCTCACGGGGCCTGGTTCTGTGATAGTTCGGTCGCCTGGCTGTAGAATGTGTATTGGTGTCGGGCCGTTGCGAAGGGCGGCGATTGCGCGTCGTGGGCTAACAGAACGAGTTGGGGAGGTCGAAGACGGCCTTCTTGCGGTGCTTGATGTTGAACGTAGATCCGGAACATTGTGCAATGGATTCGACGGGCGATGTGGACTGCGATCAGGTGTAGGTTGGGCGCCGTGTGAGGACATGGACGGCCGGCGACGCTTCTTGACTTGTGCGATACAAGGCTTGTCGCGCTCTCGCTTGCGCTTACGCCCACGCTCCGGTTCACTGTCGGAGGACGCAGTCGTAAATGGAGGTGAGATCGGAGCAGACGATTGAGGTGTGGCCATTTGTCGAGGCGATGGCGATGGCGATGGCGATGGCGATGGCGATGGCGATGGCGACGGCGACGGCGACGGTCGTAGGCGCGCGGTGTTGATGTTGCCTGACTTCAGGACTTGCCGTGTTTGTTGTTCCTGCAACGCATCCTCACTCGGCAACAAAGCCAATAGTGAATCACAATCCGAAGTTTTGCCGCCGACATACTTCACCGCCGGCACATTAGAAGGATCCATTCTCCCAATCCACCGCTACTCGTGTACGACCGCGCATGCGCAGAAGTAGGCGTTGACGCCCGACTAATATATCGAGGCCACACGGCGCCCGTGACAGGGCTTACCTCCCACCCATTCCGCGGCAAGGTCGATCTAGGCGATGTTTTCTCATCCTCGTCTCTCGACTGGAGCATCAAGCTCTGGCGCGCGCGACTACACAGTTCCGTCCTGGCCACAAACACTTCTTCCTCCACCACAACCACAACATCTGCGCCAACCACTTTTAGCCCAGTCGAATACCACTAGCACAACCACGAACCTCCAAACCGAGACTCCCCTTCTGATGTTCCCCTCGAATCCCCTATCTATGACATCGTCTAGTCTTCGCCGCCGTATCCGGCGCCGGCTCCCTCGACGTCCTCGACCTCGCCCTCGACACCGAAGTCCCCGTCGCGTCCGCTGTGCCCAGCCACGCCCTCGACGACGTATTTGGCGTCAAGAGCCTAAATCGCGTCTATTAGGAAGGCAACGAGAGGAAAAGGATCGTGACTAGTAGGCTGGATAGGGCCGTAAGTGTTTCCGAGGTGGGTGGGGAGCCAGGTGGGAATGCTAGTAGAGGGGAGCAGATAGGTCGAGATTGAGGAGGGTACCTAGGCGACTGGGAAGGAGGGGACAGTAGTGTCTACAGACAACCACTTCGGAAGATTTAGAAAAGGTAGGAGGAGGATTATAATGTTTGTGATAGGAACTGCGTCTCAGACTTGTTTCCAGATAGCGGCCCGCCGGTCAGGAGTGTAAGGAAGTGAGTACAAATGAGCTTGGCTCGCTGGAACAATAGATAGGACGGCTCAGTCACTAAGAAAACTCTTGTCTATACCACCTCAGCTTACCTAGTATCGGCCGAGTGCTGTGCTCGACCAGTCCACCGCGTAGATATACAACCTTGACTGGCTATGTAATCCTTACACGTACGGCCATAACTGCTCGAGAACACTAGATCCTGGCCTTCGCTCTCTATACGTTAAGTGAATATGTCGGCGCGAACTGACGGCCGTCCTCCAATGACTTTGCAGCACGTTTCTGGGAGCGGACCTCTATGAGAATTTCTATACGAACGACGAGCAAGACTCAGCAGTGCGATTAGCCCCGTCGACTATACAAGGCGTTCGTTGCTACGCAATAGTAGAAATGGGGGCAAGTAAACGGCGAGCTTCTAAATTGTCATAGAAGACGGCTTACTTGTTGTTCAATTCCTACTAGGGAATTTATGACAGTTCACAGCCGAGTAGGCTCTTAGACAGTCTAGTCACCATAGCCTTTGCTTCCGCTTCGTCACTCTTCGGAGTCTCGTCATCACCCTTGTTCCACGTCAGAGTCTCGATCTTAGCCCCTCTATTAGTGGCGTCTCTAACGGTTAGGATGTACATGTCTTTGCCGGTCCAGCTCCGAGCAAAGTAAATGAGTATCTTGCCTTGCTAGTTTTCGGAAGTAACTATCCATTTATCTTCCATCTATTCCGGCCAGTAATCGGTTTTGAGCTTTGCGAGCTATTCGCCGTTGATCTGTAGCTTCCATGGTGCCGAAACTGCGTTCTAAATTGGCTCGAAGTGCTCTATAGTCCAAAAGCCGTGAAGAGATTCTATAGAGGTTAGCATAACAGAGCTAAGACTTCGATAGACATTTTCAACAGTACTATGAACTCGGGTATTCTAGAGGCAGTTATGATATCTATGTAAGTATAAGGTCGAACAATTTGATGTGATTGAATAGTAATGTGGAAATATAGAAGGGGAAGATGTCGAAGATAACAATTAAGAAGGGCTCAAATATTGCAGAATACAACTTAACTATAGAAGTCTTCCCTACCGTGTATATAGACCCACCGCGTACAACGCGTTTCATGTAACAACAATTAACGCTCATTTCATAATAACTTGCTTAAAACAATAAATATGGATAAAGCAATTGCTAAATTACGTGCCTCTAACTCTCCGAATGTAGCTACTATAGTAGTAAAGTACAAGCTCGTTAGATCGACCTTCTAAAGAAGATAAAAGGGTATTACTACTAATAGGAGCTAAGTTATTAAAGATTCTAGGTTCCTAAACTAGTAATAAGAATAGTAGCTTTTACTACATATTAGATAGCTATATAATTGATGCCTTTTACTTATACTAGTAATCGTAGCTAAGATAGTTACTTAGCTTAATAAAGAGCTCCTAAGTATAACTAGTATTTAAGGTTTATTAAGAAATATAGGGACGAGCTAAACTCTTAATATCTTAATAATTTAGACTTAGAAAGGTATTAAGTTAACTTTATAACTTTCTTTAAGTAATATTTCTCTATTATTAGTAAGAAAATAAACAAGTACTAAATACTACTAGAAAATACTTATAATATAAATAAGAAGGACTTTCTTCTTAAAAGAATTACTAAAGTTAAACGAATTTTTTAAGAGACTTATAAGTATCTTAAAAGCTTCTTAAAGTTAGTTAAGATAAATTAAGAAAGTAAATTATAGTTATAGTAATAATATATATAAATAATAACGTGTTTTATAAGTAAGTCGACTACTTAAGTAAGTTAACTACCTTACAAAACTAAAATACCTACGTAGTAATATTACGTAATACCTTAATAACGTAACGTGTAATATACTTATATTAAAGGAAATATATACCTTACTATTTCTAATATTATATCTAAGTAAATTTAAAGCGAGAGACGCGCTATAGTAGTATATACTATACTCTAATTAACGCTATAAGACTAACGCGCTAGATAGCGCTCTTAACGCGACTATAAGTCGAAATTAAAGCGCCTTATAAAACTAGAAGAGAAGGTAATAATATAGCGTATATTAGACGAGAGTTTACGTAGTATATTACCCTTAAAGGAAAACGTATAAAATATAGTAGATAAACTACTAGGAGAGCGTAATAGGAAGCTTATTAGTAAGAACTAAGTTAATAACTTTATTAAGCGTACGCCTAAGTTACGAACGTAATAGAGCTATTTATATAATTACTAGTAAGCTACCTACGAGGATCTAGTAGTTATTTAGCTCTAGTTCGCGCTTATCTAGTTAATAAAAGCGAAGTATAATATCTTAAATAAGGACACTTATAATTTTAATAAATCTAACTTTCTAATAGGTAAGATATTATCTTAGTTAGTTATTATAGGCTTAGAGAAACTTAGTAAATAAAAGAAACTATAGCCTAGTAATCGCAAGTAAGTTACTTTAATATAAGGCGTCGGGACTATAAGGTACGTTATCTTACTCTTTATTATCTTCGTAAGTAAGGTCCTTATCTTAACTTAGTTTAACAATTTACCTTATAACTAGATTATTAAGGTCTCCTCTACTAGCTAGACTAATAATAAGCTCGCGCTTACGTAGCTTAAGTACTTCGATACGTATATAAAGGCTTATACTATTAGGTTATATAGGCTACTTATTATTAATAGTTACGAGAGCTACTACTTAGTCGAATTTTAGGATTACTATAAGGAAAATAATATTATAACTCTCTATATACTTTTATATTTCTTATACTTATTATAGTTACTTAACGTTATCTATTATTTACTACTAAAGCGCTTATATAGCGATAAGATCTTAGCCTTAGTATATAGTTACGTTTACTATATTATAAAAGAAACCTTCTTAATTACCTTTAAAGTAGCTTTTAAGAAGGCGTTTATATAGGAAAATATCTACGTAAAGTTTCGAGGCGCTAGGCTAGTCTTATATAACTTAGAGGCTATATTATCGAAGCTAAATATAAGGCTACGTACGCTAATACTACTTATACTAGGTATAGTTAAATAGGAGGCGAAAATACTACGTAATACTAGCGAAATAGAGGCGTAGTTAACGCTAATTCGAAATCGTATATAAAAACATTAGAGGTCTCTAGTAAGCTCTTTAGATAAGTAAGTTAAGTAGTTAACTAAGGGCGCTTAGTAAATAGCGTATAAGATAGTATTAATACGTAAAGAGATAGCGCGTCTATAAGACGTAATTAAGGCGACTATAAAGCGTAAGAGTTGCAAAAGGTAATACGTATAAATAGAAGAGACTCTAATAGTAAGTAAAGTAACTAATCTAGTCGCTACTAAGGAGAGTAGTAGTAGTAATAACGGCGAGAAGGCTATAAAGAAAGTACGCGTAAAGTAGCGTTATAACTATTATAGTAAGACTAAGTATAATTCCTATATCTATAAAGTAGAAATAAAGGATATAGAAGATAGCGACGTTTCTAAATAATTATATACTATTCTATAGACTACTATAAAGTATTATAGTATTACGTAATATTGCTACGTAGGCGTTCTAGTTTCGTAAGGTAGCCGACTTACTTAGGTAGTTAACTTACTTATAAAATACGTTATAGCTTTACCTTCTTTCTTAATTTATAATAGTACTTTTAACTTTATTTAAGACTTATAAGTTTAAGACTTTAACTCTAATAAATACTAAGTTTAGTTTACTTCTTTACTAAGTAGCTAGACTTTTAATAAGATTAGTTTTAAGTAGCTAAAAGACTTATTTAATAAGAAAACTTAAGATAAAGTAAAGAGAAATTAGAAGCTATTATTTATTAATAGTTATAAATCTTATATAACATTAAAGTTCCTTAAATAAGCTTAATAGTATAAGATTCTTATTACTATATATTCTTTCTACTTTATATATAGACTATAGCCTTTAGATATTAGTTACTTTACTCCTTTAACTACTTATTATAGCTAGCTACTTAAATAGTAAACTACGCTCTTAAAAGACTAAATAAAAATAGTTAAGAAAGATTTTTTAAGTACTTTTATTTAGCTTAATATAAGGCCTTTATAGATAAGAATATTACTTCTAATTAAAGTAAAACTAACTTATTTCCCTTTAACTTTACTTTAATACTTAATAAGTTTAAGTTAAGAAACTAAAGAAAACTAATATTAAGAAAGCTAAGTAAAGGAGTATTAAGTAGTCCTTTTACTTATTAGGACTCTCTTTTAATATAAGAGAGTTAAGAGTAATTATTAATAAGATAGTAAATAAAAAGACTAAGAAAGTTATTAAGAGGCTTAGTAATAATTTCTAAAAGAATAAAGTAAAGACTACGCTTAAGAGGCTTAGTAAGTAGTAAGTAATAAAGGCTCTAAAGTATAAGAAAAAGAAAAGGAAATATAGTAAGAAGTTAATTAAGTAGTTTAAAGCTAATAAGGATTTTAAAGTAATTCTTTTAGCCCTAATAAAGTAAGGGCTACTCTTAAGCTTTAAGACTAAAGGAAATAAGAGAAAAAGTAAAAAAAGAAAATAAAAAGTAAAAGACTTAAGAAAGAGTTATTAAGAAAGTTAAGAAAGAATAGGAGGCTTAAAAGAGGCGTAATAATAAAGCTATAACTTAAGTTACTTATAAGGCCTTTAAAGCTTTAAAGAAGACTTAAAGGAAAGTAAAAAAGTAACTAAAAAGGCTTAGAAATAAGCTAAGTTAAAGGTAAAGACTTAAAATAAGAAGTTAAACTTAAATAATACTTAGTTTAAGTTATAAGGAACTAATCTTGCGCCTCTAAAGTTTACTAAGATATTTTCCTTTATAATTACCTTATTAAAAGCCGATATAAAAGGCTAGTTAGAAGGCTTCTTTCTTAACTTATATTATAGAATATTATAACTAGTTATTAATCTCTATATTATACGCCTACTTTAAGGGAGTAAAATAGCTTATATTAAGTAGGTATAATAAGTATAATAAGTATAAGAATATATAAAGAATAATAATCTTTTATTCTTTATAATAGTTATAAAAGTTATAACTACTATAACTCTTATAACTATTAATATATATTACCCTACCTAAGGTATATAAGAGTCGATACTTACGTAACGTTACTTTTATTATAAGTTAAAAGGTTATAAGCTCGAGTTAGCGCGTTAGTTAAATTATAATCTCGATATATAATAGAAGGTTACAAGTTCGATTCCTACTTAAGTTATAGTAAAAGCGCGTAAAATCCTAAACGAGAGTAGAGCCTTAGTAAGCTATAAAGTCGGCTAATAAGCCCGGAAGGTTATAAGCCTCGAATCTATTAGTAACGTTATACGCTTATACCCCTTACTAGAGTTAGAGGGAGTATTAATATATATAACCTTACTTAAGGTATATAAGAGTCGATACTTATATAACGTTACTTTTATTACAAGTTAAAAATAACTATCTATAATTAGTAGGTAGTATATACTTATAGTACGCGCCTTTATATACGCGTTAAAGTACTTTAATTACTTTAAAGTAAGTTTATTTATCGTCTAGCTATTAGCGCTAGTCTTAATTACTTAATTGTAAGGTAAGTCTATATATTAGCTTAATATAAAGACTTTACTATTAAAGATAATAAAGGGTAAGATAACTTACTTAGTAATATAAATACCCTAGATAATTATAACTTACTTCTAGTTACCTAGTTATATCTTCTTAAAACTACTTTATTTCTTAGAGCCTATAAAGACTATTTAAGCGTTAATTATACTTATTATAAACCTAGACTTATTAAAGTTATATATATCTTTATTTAAGATACTATACTTTTCTTTTATCTTTTTAACTAACTTAAAGTAAAGCGTTATAATACGTACGTCTTCGTTTAAGGCTTACTAACGATTATATAAATAACTATATTAAAACTTAACTTCCTTAGTATACGTCTTAAACTTATCTTCCTAGTACTTACTAATAGGTCCTTTACTATATATAATAAGTAAATTATTAACTATTTCTTTTACTATAGCCTTTATAGCGCTTATTCCTCGCGCGTTTAACTTAAGTATATATACTACTATTACTTCTTCCTTTATTTTTTATAGCTTCTTTAAGTTAGACTTATAATCGCGTTATATAAGCTTTTTATTACGTTATTATCTTAGCGTTATTTAGGGAACATTAAGTACCTTAGACGCGTATTTTATACTATTAGAAAGGATTACCTAGGTAGCCTTAATAGTAAGGTATAATATGCCTTTATTATAAGTTAATTACGCGTTATATTATAGTAATATTATTATAATAGTCTAAAATAGTTACGATATTAGTAAGGAGTAACTACTTAGTAATAGTAACCGCTTAGTAATTAAATATGTTAATAGAGAAATTAAGATATTTATCTAAGTATATATTAACTATATTATTAAGTTCGAGTTCTTTTAAGTATTTTACGTAATATATAAAGCTTTTATAACTATAAATAATATAGCTAAAGGTTTCTAAGGAGTTAATCTTATTTTATTAAACTTATAATTTATAGTTTCTAAGCTTAATAAAAAGTTATAAATACTAATACTTATAAGGTTCCTTATAACTAACGTTAACTCTTAAGTATCTTAAGTACTCTATAACTCGATCAAAGTTATTTCTTAGTTTAAGCTAATAGAGTCTTAAATTAGTAGTTATTAAGGAAGTTTTTAATACCTATTTTTTAATTATTAAGTAAATAGCGAAAGGAATTAAGATAATAGCTTACTTAATTACTCTTTTAATTATAAAAAACGATATTCTTTAAAAGATTAATAAAGCCTTTAGTAAGTACTAAAGAGCTAGAAAGTCTTAAGTATATTATAAAAGTATATTAACTATATAAAGTATAAGGACTATTATAACTTAAAAAGAAATTAAAAAGTAATAAAAGTAAAGTATAAGTAAAAATTAAAGTAAAAGTAGTAAGAAGTTAGTAATAGTTTAATACTATTATAAATATAAAAAACTTAATTATAATATATAAATATACTAAGTTAAAGTAGAAACATTTAATATTTAAATTATAAACTATTTCTAGTATATTTAAGTAGTTATAGTTATATAATCTACTATAGAAGTAGTATTATATTAAGAAAGTAATATGTTTTATTACCGAGCAGTTTACTATTACTAAGTAGTT
This sequence comes from Taxawa tesnikishii (nom. ined.), assembly GCA_030247885.1. Taxonomy (NCBI): domain Eukaryota; kingdom Fungi; phylum Ascomycota; class Dothideomycetes; order Dothideales; species Taxawa tesnikishii (nom. ined.). The sequence goes on from JAPDRO010000030.1 coordinate 257,236, forward strand.
TATTCTTACTAACATCGCAACTATTATAAACTATTACCTCCATACTATAATACTATATAAAAACATACTCTAGTCTATAGTACTATTTAGAAGTATCGCTATTATTTAAATCTACTATTTCTATAGTATAAGTACGCGTATTATAGCTAGTCTTACCGTAATATTTATAGTACCTTTACGTACGTACTTTCTTCGTAAGTTAAGTAGTACCCTTATTATTGCTATTATCCTTATTAGCTATTAAATCCTATACGTTACTTACTATAAGACTTTCCTTTATTTAAATATACTTTCTTTTACGACTACGCTACTTTATTAACGCCTTAATTAACTTCTAAAGACTTACGATTTCCCTTATTTATAACTCTAATTTATAACTTATAATTACTATACCTTTAGTAAGCGAATTTATAGCTTATAAAAGAGGCGAGATAAGCGAATTCTTATATAGTTATATACGCTTATAAACTAGCGTTATTTACGCTTTTATCTCCTTTAAATTAGTTAGTATTTTAGACTCCTATAAAGTAACCTTTAATAGTACAAGTATCGGCGTACGAAGTACTACGTTAAGCTTTAATAGTACTCGCTCTAAGTTATAGGGAATTAATTTAGCGCCTTTAAAGTTTACCTAGATATTATTCTTTATAATCGCCTTATTAAAAGTAATATAAAAGGCTAGTAGGAAGGCTTCTTTCTTAACTTACGTAGTAAAGTATTATAACTAGCTATTAATCTCCGCGTTATATACTCGCTTTAAGGGGTAAAATAGCCTACGTTAAGTAGCTATAATAAGTATAATAAGTATAAGAGTATATAAAGAATAATAATCTTTTATTCTTTATAGTAGTTATAGAAGTCGTAACTATTATAGCTCTCGTAGCCGTCTATAATTAGTAGGTAATATATACTTACTTAACGCGCCTTTATATGCGCGTTAAAGTACTTTAACTACTTTAAAGTAAGCTTATTTGTCGTCTTACTATTAGCGCTAGTTTTAAGTACTTAGTCGCGAGGTAAGTCTACGTACTAGCTTAATATAAGGACCTTACTACTAAAGATAATAAAGGGTAAGATAGCCTACTTAGTAGCGTAAATACCTTAAATAATTATAACTTACTCCTAGTTACTTAGCTATACCTTTTTAAAATTACTTCGTTTCTTAGAGCCTATAAAGACTATTTAAGCGTTAATTATACTTATTATAAAGCCTATCTTATTAAAGTTATATATATCTTCGTCTAGGATACTATACTTCTTCTTTATCTTTTTAACTAGCTCGAACTAGAGCGTTATAACGCGTACGTCTTCGTTTAAGGCTTACTAATAATCGTATAAATAACTACGTCGAAGCTTAACTTCCTTAGTATACGTCTTAAACCTATTTACTTAGTACTTACTAATAGGCCCTTTACTATACGTAACTAGTAGATTATTAGCTATTTCTTTTACTATAGTCCTTATAGCGCCTATTCCTCGCGAGTTTAACTCGAGTATACGTACTACTATCGCCTCTTTCTTTATCTTTTATAGCTTCTTTAAGTTAAACATAGTTGCGTTATACGAGCTTTTCGTCGCGTCGTCGTTTTAGAGTTATTCGAGGGACGTTAAATACCTTAGACGCGTATCTTTAGCTATTAAGAGGAGTTACTTAAGTAGCCTTAATAGTAAGGTATAATATACCTTTATTATAGGTTAATTGCGCGTTACGTTATAAAGGTATTATTATAATAGTCTATAATAGTCGCGATATTAATAAGGGCGGACTACTTAGTAATAGTAGACCGCTTAGTAATAAAATATGTTATATAGAATATTAGTATATATAAGGTACTAATAAACTATATTAATTTACTATTATAATATAAACTATAAGGAAGCTAGTTAAGTAAAGTAATTAGTTACTTAATCTTTACCCCTTTAACTCTATTAATTATTTATATATTATAATAATAATATAATTAGAATCTAAGTTACTATACTTATTTTTAAGTACTTTATTATTATCGTCTTTAAGTACTTCTTTAATTATATACTTATGTAGTTATTTACGTAACTTTTTACTTAATAACTTTACTTTAGTTACCTTTACTATTTTAAGTACTTCTTTTATATTAAATATAAATTTCCCTTTTAATATAACTTACTTACTTTTCTTTCGAATTTATTATATATTAAGAAGCTTCTCTTATTTTACTACTTATTTACGTAATATAACGTTCTTATTATACGTTACTTTAAAAGTATAAGTTATTTACTTTATATATTACTTTACTAGTAATAGAACGTCTTATATAGTTTTAATTATAAAAGTAAATAGCGTATTTACTTTATATAACTTAGTACTATTTAAAAGAAAACTATTAAGTAGTAAAAGGTTTAAATTAAGTTATTACGAAGGTATATAAGGTTATAAATTTACTATAGTTAATTTTATAAGTAGTTTATTAAGTATTATTATAAGGCTTAGTAGCGCTAAATTAATAGCTTTATATTTACTTAAGATATTCCTTATTATAATAACTTAATTTCTTACGTAAATATATATTTTTATTTACTTTATATATAATATATAGTTAAAGTCGAGTTGTAAAGTAACGTTAGTCTCTAAAGCTAGCGCGCGCTTTAGTAGTATAATTACGCTAATATTAAATAGCTAGAGTATATATAAATAGTAAGATAATAAAATAAGTAAGTTAATTATACTCCCTATATAAAAGGCTATTACTTTTGCTATTACATAGCTATTATAGTTATTTATAGTTAGTATTCTTTATATTATAGAGTTATTAAACTATATTAAGGACTTAAAAACTATAGTTAGTTACTATAAATAATAACTATTAATTATCTAGTTACTACTCGTAGAAGTCAAACGAATGGCCACGATTCGTTTGCTTTTGCGTGGGCTATAACCCTAAGGGTTAGAGGAACGACCACGATTCGTTTGCACCTGTTGACCACGATTCGTTTGCCTTCCCGAGCCCCAACCTTCTCGAAACCCACACACTATACTGTCATAAGGTTATTCTCTCTGCATGCCAAACACCACTCATATATATGCCATATACATGGAACATCAAGGGCGGCGGTCTTAAAAGGAAAAAGATGAGGCGCCTTGTGCATAGGCCACTCCCGCATTTTCGCAGGGCGGCCTCTCCAAACAAAGACCAGCCCTGTGTCTATGCGACGTGATCAGTACGCTCTAAACAATTGATCCTGAGCATCACATGGATCCTTTAAATCCTTAGAAAGGTAATATAGCTATGTCTGGCCTCGCAAGTATGGCAGCCGTGAAGGCAAGCCAAGACTCAGATGGATGATTTTCATCGTCTCTTCCAAGTAGTCGCCCAGCACCGCATCCTTGTTTGCATCCATTGTCAGTATGCAGTCGTACCTTCGCAGCTCGCCAAACATCTTCGTGTGCATCACAAGCGTCTCAGCTTACAACAACGGCGGGACATTATTGCCAAAGTCGGGTCTTTTACCGAACTTGCGCAAGTCGAGGCAGATGTCATCTATCCAGCAGCAACAGAGCCTCCCGTAACGGGACTTCCGGTGTACTTCGACGGCTTGAAGTGTGGCGGGAAAGATGGCGAAGGCAGGCTTTGTCCCTATATATGCCGCACTCCGCGTGGCATGCAAGATCATTGTGAGCGGCAACACGGCTGGGTCAACGGACAGAAGCGAGGCGGCGATGCTCGTTTGAAGCAGGTCCATACCCACAACAAGCTGTGGTCTTGCGACCGCGCCTGTCAGCGTTTCTTCAAGGTCGGAAGCTGGCAGAGGTACTTCGAGGTCCAAGTAGCGGACCTGGAGATTTGCGGTCGGAGGCGAGCCGGTCACCAGCGTGACTTCTTCCGGACGCAAGAAGAAGACATCCTTCAGGCAGAGCGCGACGCCGCATCTGCGGCCAACCGTGTCCGCGGATTCGACGAGCATCGTTCTACCGTGGTACCATGGCTCAGAGAGACCGGCATCGTCGACCATGTCTGCGGCTTGAAGAAAGACGAGATCCGAGCAGCGATCGCCGTGCCCTCGCGAGACGAAGGATGTCCTCTGCGGACGATCGTCGATGCGATGGAGGACGTGCTCAGGGAGGCGCACGGCTGGTGTTTCGACGGACCCGACTGTATGCTCACTTGGCCATGTCGCGTCGTTCTCAGTCGGTTCCAGTCGTCGCAGGTCGAGTCGATTGGGAAGGTTCGGCCGTTCGATCCTTACAAGGAGCCCGGCACGCTCAAGGTCTACTTCAAGCTGGCGTCACAGTTCCTGTCGTACCTGGAGCGAGTGGCGATCTGTGACGAGTACCACTTCAGTGCTGACTCGGAGGAGACGATCCGGCCAGAGGACGTGATCGAACCGACGGACAAGCAAAGGGTGGTGTGGCATAACCTCCGTCGGTTAGCAGAACGGGGAGCGACGGGCACGGGTGAAGGGATCAAGGGCCAACTGAGAGATGGGCTGGTTGAGTTATGGATGCTCGTTATCCGTCACACTACCGGAGCCCGACGGTACCGCTCGCCAATAGTGAGCTTCTGCGCGATGCTAAGCATCAAGCCGTCTACGCAAGGCTGGATGGAACCCGGCAACTTCAACAGCAGTCTGTCTGCGATGATATGGGTCGCGCAGCTGCTGATCTTCTATGACTGTGCTCGCAAAGAGCGGCAGGGTGGGGAGAAACGCTCGCGCTCGTCAAGGAATGCTGTGAGAGTTATCTGCAGCAGACGGCCGAGACGCCGATGGGGGAGATACTCCGCTGGCGCCTGTTGCTGTTTCGCATCTCGAAGGACAGCGTGGGTGATCATGAGGCCTGTTGGGACGAAAGCGAACAGGTCCTGACATACGAAGATACAGAGCTGCGTATGGACCAGATCCCCACGCTACTGCTCTCCGAATACCGTGAGTGCGAACGGCTACTGTACGACGACTTGCTGCTGGGTCAGAAGGACCTACGCCGCATGCAGTCTTGGGCGCTTAGAGATAGCGGCAACGTCGATACCGTCGGCTGGAGCTTGATCCAGCATCGTGACAACGCTCTCCTGCTGAGGGGACGGACAAAGCTCTGTTGGCCGCCGTTGAGCGTTCCGAGCAACTGTGCCGCCTTTTCCTTCAGCAAGACCGTCGATCAGCGAGCGGCTTCGTTTGGAGGGACAGTGCGCTAGCCGGCTACGAGGCAACTGTGCAGGAGTTCTTGAAACGCTTGTGTGTCCTCGTTCACATCAGTGGCGGTCAGCCCATCCGCGAAAGCGAGTTCTTCTCCATGACCTGGCGGAACACGCAACGACGACGATCCATCACACTCCGCCACGATCGTGTCATGATACATGTCAAATACCACAAAGGTCAGCAGCAGACGGGCAGGTACAAGGAAAACATCCGGTTTCTCGCCAATCCGGTGGGCGACCTGTTGCTGGATTACCTCGTCTATGTCGTGCCGCTACGACAGGTCTTTCTGCGGCAGCAATCACCAAAGGCACTGCTCTCCTCGTTCTTGTGGGAGAAAGACGGAAAGGTGTGGGGCGAAGGACGGTTGAGTCGTTGTCTGGAGGAAGCCAGTGCTCGGGCGTGCACACCCCGGCTTCACGTTTCCAACTGGCGCCAGATGAGCGTGGCCATCGTCAAGACCAAGTTTGCGAGCAACATAGGCTGCTTCGAAGTCAACGAAGACGACGAGGACGCCGAGGAGATGGAGGAGGATATCCGAGCGATGACGAGACAGCGCAACCACAAGACACGCACGGTCAACAGGGCGTATGCCAATCAGACGGGAGCGACCTTCGGCAACGTGTGGGACGGGCTGATCCGAATGGGACTTCGCGCGTCAACGTTGTGGCAGGACTTCTGGGGAGTGGAGACGATGCTAAAAGGCAAGAAGCGAAAGAGGGACGGAGAAGAGTGTCGACTGAAGGAACGACTTGCCAAGGGTGTCTATCGGCCCCGCAAACCGTGGTCGGCAGAGGCTCTGCTGGAAGGGCTCAGAAAGCTCTACGGCAACCAGAGAATGATGTGGAAATCGAGGGAGCAGGAACAGACCCTCACCACGATCATGTCGTGGACGGAGCAGGTGGTGGCCATCTTGCCAACCGGAGCCGGAAAGAGCCTGTCCTTCATGTTGCCGTGTACGCTGCCTGATGCCGGGATCACCATCCTCATCGTGCCGCTCGTATCCCTTCGGGCAGACCTGCTTCGGCGGATACGGGAACTGAACATCGCTCACCTCGAATGGTTGCCGGGAGAAAGTCGAGAAGCATCGCTGATAATCGTCAGCGTTGAGGCTGCGGCCACAACACACTTCACGAAATACGCACGAAGCCTGATCGTCCAGCAGAAACTCGATCGAATCGTGATCGACGAATGCCACCTGACGGTGACTGCCGTTGACTACCGATCGAGCATCGTCGACCTTACTGCGGTCCGCAATCTCAGGACGCAGTTTGTCTACCTGACAGCCACACTGCCTCCGTCCATGAAAGAGGAGTTTGAGGAGCGCAACTACCTCTACCGTCCGACAACCATCAGAGCATCGAGCAACCGACCCAACATATTCTACATGGTCCGCAGGGCAGACCCTCGCAAAGGCAGCCTTCTGGAGCAGAGTGCGGTCGAAGCGCAAGACGCGTGGCGCGACTCCGACCTGTTCGATCATTCCCGTGACAAGATCGTCCTATACGTCCGAACGTGTGAGGACGCGGACAGCCTGTGCCAACTGCTTGGTTGTGCTGCATACACCGCAAAGAGCGGAACGCCGGAACAGAAGAAGCTCATCGTTGATCGCTGGATCCATACCTCCGACCGCCCGTATCTCGTTGCCACGACCGCTCTTGCCGAAGGCTTCGACCACGCTCATGTACGTCTGGTCATGAACGTAGGGAGCCGGACTCGTTGGTCACCTTCGCGCAGGAGTCGGGTCGGGCCGGCCGCGACGGGATGGAGGCGTACTCGATGGTTCTCCTGCCGGCGACGTGGCAGGCACAGCTCGAAGACGACGTCGACGTCGGTTCGGAGCAGACGGGCAGCTGCAGGGACGACGTGTCACTTCGCAAGCGACGGGACAAGCAGGCCGTGCACAAGTACTTACGAGGCGAGCAATGTTTCCGAACTTCGCTGAGCGAACACCTCGATCTCGCTCAGCACCGAAGGTGGTGCATGCCGGAAGACGTGGCTTGCGACGTCTGCAAAGCGGCTCACGAGGATCCAATCGCAGCCTCGGACGCGACAAGACGGCAGACCGCCCACACCGGACTCGATCTCATCCAGCAAGAGCGGCTGCAGGCTCACTCCGAACTTGTCAACTACCGTCTGGACCTGGCCAGCGTGCGCGGGACATGCTTGCTCTGCCGTGCGATGGACGAGGAATGGAAGCACGAGTTCTCCAAGTGTGCCCGGCGGCATGAGGTGTTTCACGAGCGCAGTCGAGTACGGCAGCGGCACGAGACACGCGGACGAAAGTGGTTGCGTCCGTACACGAGCTGCTTCTGGTGCCTAAACCCTCAGTCCATCTGCCAAAGGGCTGAGCTCAGCAAGACCAGTAAGGAAGAAGCGTGTGAGCACGGAGACGTGGTCCTGCCGCTCTGTTACGGGATATTCGTGAGCGCCGGAGGAGCCAGATGGCTAGAGGACCACTTCCGGCGCAGATTCGCCGGGGTGGAGGATTTCTTTGACTGGTTGGGAGAGGAGACAAGATTTGGAGGCGGAATGGCGGTACAGGGAGTCAGAGTAGCGGCAAAGGCTTTATTGTCGTTCTAAGATAGCGAGGTCAGAGACAACTAATAGCAACGACCTATAAGAAAAACAGAAGAAGTAGTGAAGGAAAAAACAGAAGAAGTAGTGAAGGAAAAAACAGAAGAAGTAGTGAAGGAAAAAACAGAAGAAGTAGCGAAGGAAAAAAATAGATAATAGCTTAAGAGGTAAATACGTTAGGTCCTTACTAGCTCCGACAAGCAAGAAAGAGTCCTAACAAAAAGTAAACGCCTAATAATAAGTTAGTTAGAGTAGTTAAGAAGAAGTCTAATAGATAAGGAAAGTAACTTAGTTAAATAGACTTAAGCTAAGTTATAAAGAAGTTAAGAAAGAATCCTAAAGTATAATAAAGTTCTTCTTAAACCTTAGGGATTATATAGGATAATATAGAACTAAGAGTTAGGGTTTAGATAAATAAGGGTAAAAAGTAAGTATATAAATGAAGAAGACGATAATCATAGAAAAGCTAAGTTTTAAAGAAAGGAACAATATTTCTCTATATAGGATTTTCAAAAAAAAAGGTAATATTTCTCTCTATAACAAGTATAATATTTTAAAGAGAAAAAGATATATCTCTTAAGATAAAAAAAGATAAAAGAAAGAAAAAGAAAAACTAATAGATTTAATAGTAAAGTAAAAGAAATTAAAGTAAAATAGTGGAATATAAAAAGAAAAAGGAGATTAGTTAAGAATAAGAGAAAAAAAGTAAAAAGGAAAGTAAAGTAAGGGAGGATAATATAAAAGAAAAAGAGAAGATAATAAAAAGAAAAGGTAATAAAAAGAGAAGGAATAAAATAAGTAAGTTAGAAAATAAGAGTTATAATAAGGAAGGAATAAAGAAAGAAAGTTTAAGTAATAGGGATATAATAATATAGAAATAGAATAAAAGTAAAAAATAGGAAAATAAGAAGAGATAAAATAAAAGAAAGAAAAGAAATAAAAGAAAAAAAGTTAAAATAAGAGATTTATAGTAAAAGATAAGGAGTAAAGTAATAGAGATATAGTAATATAAGAATGGAATAATAAATTAGTAGAGTTAAAGTAATATTTAAAAAGAATAAGAAAGTAATAAAAATATAGTAATAAAGTAATAAAATAATAAAGTAGTAAAGTAGTAAAGTAATAAAATAATAGAGTAATAAAATAGTAGAGTAATAGAATAGTAGAGTAATAGAGTAGTAAAGTAATAAAGTAGTAGAGTAATAAGATATAAGAAGAATAAAAAGTAGAGAGATAAAATAGAAAGAAAGAAATAAAGTAGAAAGAGAAAAAAACATTGAAAAAGAGAGTGAGTGAGTGAGAGTAAGAATGAGTAAGAATAAGAGTGAGTGAGTGAGTGAGTGAGTGAGTGAGTGAGTGAGTGGGGTTAGGGTTAGGAGGTTAGGGTTAGGGTTAGGGTTAGGGTTAGGGTTAGGGTTAGGGTTAGGGTTAGGGTTA
>JAPDRO010000031.1:0-13856 GCA_030247885.1 Taxawa tesnikishii (nom. ined.)
TATTTTAAACATTTAACAAAATAAGGATTAAGATTAATATTTTTAACGCAAAAATTTTTTATATTTTTAACGCAAATTTTTATCTTTTTAAAAGTATTGTAATAAGGGTTTTTAATTATCAACGCTAAAAGCTCTTAATTTTGTAAACTAAAAATAAATTTTGTGTAAATTTACATATAAAAGTTCAATTATTTCTGCTTTATAGTTATAACTATAGCTCCAACCATAGCCAGTAAAAGAATTATAGATGTAATAATAAGTCAGAGAGGATAACTAGTATAAAGAATATTTCCTATTGTAGTTATGTGAGAAGTCTCTGCTAAATTTCCATCTCAAATTTGAGATGATACAAATGCTATTTCATTACTATCTTTAGATATATTAAAAAATCCTTTTAAAGAATAATTAATTTCATTAACATTAGTTGTATGAGAAAAGTTTATATTTGAATATACTACATTACCGTAAGCACGATTTGAAGGTAAAGTTTCATATAAAGTAGTAATGAAAAAAATACCAATTAATACCGCTAACGGTATACTATTACTAGAATCTGTTACAAGTTCAGATATTCTTACATTAATTAACATTAAGATAAAAATAAATAATATAGATACAGCCCCTACATATACCAATAAGTAAGATAAACCTATGAAGTTTATACCTACCATCATTAAGTAGCCAGCAATACTTAAAAATAAACCTATTAAAAATAAAACAGAAACAATAGGGTTTTTACTAATAATAACTAAAATTCCACATAAAATAGCAGCTAAAGAAATAAAGTTTAAGAAAATATAATTTGAACCGTTAGTATACGTTTCATTTAGGAGAAATAAATTTAACATATGTTATTAAAAAATTAAATCTAATGGTACAACAATAAAGTATAGTGTGCATATAGTAAAAAGATATATATCATACAAAAAGAATGTATGTCTATAAAATTTTATTTTTATTTTCGGTTGGGTTCGGTATAAACCCAGCCTACATTCTTACCCAAGATTTGAACTTGGACGTTGATATTAGGAATATCTTGTTCTACCATTAAACTAGTAAGAGTTTTTTTAATTTTTAACGCCAAAGCGCTATTTTAAGATTTTTATTAATTTTTTAATCTATGTATAATTACAAAATTATACTGTAATATGCAAAGCGAAAATATAAGTCTCATTTAATATACTTTAGAAGTAACTTAATAACTGCTTACTCAACCTTTTAATCCAAAAGAACCATTACGGGTTTTAGAACTTATTTTTGTATACTGTAAATTAGGTTTAGTATTACCTCTTAGCATAACTGATGATAAAGATTTATAAGAAGAATCTATATTTTTTAAACTTCCTTTGTATTTTAATTTAAAAACAGATCTTGAAGCAGTTAAACGCCTAGACAGTCTACCTCTAGCTTCCAGTCTTACACCGTATATAGCTTTATGTTTAATTGAATTTAAAACATTTTTTTGTAAACTAGTTTCTTTTTGTGATATATTAGAATATTGAGTTTTTTCCATATTAGGGAAAATATTGTATAATAGTTGATGTAATACATCTTTATTTTTTGGCATAATAGAAATAAATCTATTTATTTTTAAAGTTCTATATTTGTTTATAAACTTTGTAGGTATTTTTTATCATAAAAAGATAGTTTGTTTAAAATGGGTAATTTAACTAATTTAAAGGCTTTTTTAAAACTCTTAGTAATCTATTTTGCCTGTTTCTTAATTTTATAGCAATAGACTGTGAAAAGATATCACTGTTTAAATGTAGATATTTCAAATTAACAAAATTAAATTCAACTTTTTTGTGGTATATCTTAGATATTATTTTTTAATCCAAGTAAAAATCAGTTTTTAAATTTATTATTGTTAAATGTCAACATTTGTACATAATATAAATATAACATTTCTTTTTTATATGATTTCTTTATAAAATTTTTATAATATTTAGTTTCATAGTTTAAAAAGTTTTTATTGTTTCATTCAAGTATTTTAAGAAGAAAATTTTTCTGTTTTCTAACTTTTCTAATAATTCTTGAACCTTTTAGTGACACAATGTTAATTTTTTTATTAGATAACTTTTTCTTTTTTTAGAGAACTTTTTTCTTTAAAATCCTATAAAGATTTTTTAATAAAAATAATTTTTTTTTAATGCTAACCCTAAAGCGCCAGAGTGGTTTTTTTGTGAAATATTAGATAAAGTATAAATATTATGATTATACATTTTACTAATAACAAATAACTTATGAAGGTTTCTTAATCTATATATAAAATTTTTAATTTTTCTAGGTTTTCTATTTTTATTCATCAAGTTAGAAAAAATTGGTTTTTTCAATAGATAGCGCTTTGGCGTTAAAAGAATTTATATTTCTTCTAGTATTAAAAGGTTTTTATCTGGCTTATTACTCTTTATTCTTGTAAATGTTATAAGCGTTTTAGCTTTATTTATATGTTTAGTAAATATATTTTTGTTTTTACTAAATATATTTTTATTATTTAATAGAGAGTAATATTTTCCCATTAATGATGTATATTTGTCTTTTAAGCCAGAGTTTTTATAATAAAAGAAAATTTTTAGGCTTTTTTTGTTAAATGAGTAAAATTTAAAGAAAAATTAGTTTTTATTTTTTAGTATAAAACTTCTTAGATCTTTTAAATCTTTTGGTATTAAACTTAGGTAAGTTTAGATTTTTTTATATAAACAGAGTTATTATTTATTCTTTTATGTATTATAAGCGTTTTAGTATTACTTATATGTTTAATAAATTTACTTTGGTATTTACTAAATGTATTTTTGTATTTACTAAATGTATTTTTGTATTTACTAAATACATTTTTATTTGTATGTTTGCTTTTACTAGGTAAGATAGGTATGCTTTTAAAAAGGAATATTTTATATAAATTTTTTAATTTATTATAAAAAATTTCTTATTTCTATTATAGAGATATACAGTTATTATAACTTTGTTGTTAGTGTGTTTCATTTCTGCTTTACTTACAAGTATTCTATTTAAAGATAATCGTTTAAATCTAACTTGTACTCTTTTAGATTTTTTTATTAAAGAGCGGACTTAAATTAAAGTAACTTTTAATTAACTTATTTACTATGTTATCTACTATAGGTAATGTTTTAATGTAATTTTTGTTATAGGAATATATACTATTAGATCATTCTTTATTTGCAGGTGGATAATGTCTTTCATCTATATTCTTATTATTTTCGTTATTAATAAAAGGATCTGTAGAAATATAGTTGGATTCCAATGTGTGAGGAAAAAATGTAAAATTTTCTTTGGTTTTTTTCAAATAAGTTTAACATAATATTTATTACGTAAAAGAAAAATTTTGTTCTGTTGTTTTATGCAAAAGAAATATATATTAGTAAAAGCTTTTAAGCTAACTAATCTCTTTTAATTAATAAAATGTAAGGAAATCTGTAAATTAGTCTAAATTTTAGAGGTGTTTAACGTTTTTATGTATAAATAAACTTCGCTTCAAGTATAATATGTAAGTATTAATATGAAATTAAAAACTAATCTTTTAGCTTAATAAAAATTGAAAAAATATGTATTACTATTATGTAACAAAATTGTTTGGATTATTTTTATGAAAAAGGAAAAAGATTAAGTAAAATAGTAATAAGTTTAAGTAGACTCAGAAAAATCATCAAAATACTTGGATAAAAATAAGCCGGGTTCTGTATATACATATAAATCTAAAAAATGCTTAATAGAGGTTTAAATTCAACAATCATATAATACTATTTAATATGTATATATCTTATAAGTTTTATGACTTTTATTTTCTACCAAGTACCAAAATTTTAATCTTTAAATTCTATTTATAAAGCACTGGACTTTCCTATGTTATTATATAATAATAAACACTTTTAATTTTATATCACAAGTATTTAATACTAAAATATCATTAATAAACTATTAAATAAACACTTATAATAGTTTATTTAAGATAGTATTAACTATACTACTATTTTATTAGGTGTATATATTTTATAAACTTTTTTTTATTGTATTAGTGTAGCTCTAAAGCGTCTTTAACGTAAGAACAAGTTAAAACTACGAAAACTTGAGCTTGAATAAATGCAATAGCTAACTCTAATCCAGAGAATGCTATAATAAATGCTAAAGGTATTAAACCTAAGAAGAAGAATAATACACCACTAGTCATAATATTGTATGTAAATCCACTTAAAATAGATAATAACATGTGACCTGATAGTATATTAGCTGCAAGTCTTAATCCTAATGATACATTACGTGCAAGATATGAGATAAATTCTATAAGAACTAATAGTGGTAATAATGCTAAAGGACAACCTGAAGGTACAAATAATGAAAAGAATTTTAATCCGTGTTTATTTAGACCTAAAAGTGTTGCACCTAAAACTACAGTAAAACTTAGTGAAAATGTAAGTACAAAATGACTAGTTGAAGCAAAACTATAAGGAACCATACCTATTAAATTGCTAATTAATATAAACACAAATAATGAATACATAAGAGGAAAATACACTTGACCGCTTTTGGCATTTATTTGATTTACAACAATACTGTGCACAGTAGCGTATATTGTTTCTTGGCTTATTGATCAACTATTCGATACAACTTTGTTATTGTTAGTTGCTAATAAATTTAACATTAGAATTAAGTATCCTGCTATTGTTATATATAAACCAGTATTAGTTAAAGAGATTGATAAATTACCTAGTATAGGTGCGTCTAAACTTAATAAATTTCTAATTTCAAATTGATCTAGTGGGCTTGTTATATTTATAAATGAGTTCATTATATTTATATTTTAAGTATGTATTTAAATAACAATAGAGTAAAACCTGTATATATATTTTTCTAGTCTTTTACTTTAAAAATTAAAGTTTACTGATAAATACTCTTGTAGAGAATAAACGAACAAATCTAGGTAATACATATTTTGAAAATATATATATTAAAGATATAAGTACTAAAAATGCGAATGTAACTTCGTTAACAAAATAAAATGGTACTAATTGAGGCATCTGATTATATATGTATAATTGTCATAATAATTTATATGACTATATCTAATAAAAGATTTGGGTTTAAAGGTAAAAGTAGTTATCTATTTTTATATAAGCTAAAAATGTTTTTTGTAAATATTAGTAAAGATATAATATTTTATAGGGATACGGAGGAATTGAACCTCTTATTTTCGATCTGCAATCAAAACGTAAAACCATTTACAACAATATCCCCTTAAATTAGCTAAAAGTAAAAAAGCATATGTAACTATTACATACATATAGCTAATAAATAATTTTAATATTTATAATATATTCCTACCTAAGTAATTATTACAAAAGTAACTAAATTATTTTAATTTGAACGTTTTTAGAAAAACGCTGAAATTATTAAATTTTATTTATTCATAAATAAGTATTTATTAATAATAAATATAAGTATTTACTTATATATAACTATTTACTAATAATACACATATAATAAATATTTTTTATATTATTAAAATTACATGTTTTTACTAGATATCTATAATAAATATAAAGATTATAATATTAAGAACCTCAGTAGTAAACAGATAAAAATAAGAATAATCATACTACATCTACAAAATGTCAGTATAATATTCCAGCTTCTAATCCCAAGTGATGATTTTCAGTTAAGTGATAGGCTAGAAGACGTCAGAAACCTACACCTAAGAATATTGTTCCTACAATAACATGTATACCGTGAAAACCTGTTCCAAAATAAAAACATGATCCAAATGCACCATCTGATAAAGTAAATGAAGAAACTGAATATTCTACCCCTTGGAAAGCAGTAAATATTAGAGCTAAAATTATAGTAAATATTGCACCATATAAAGCACCATTTCTATTTCCTTGTATTAAAGAATGGTGTGAATAAGTTATTGTTACACCAGAAGCTAATAATAATACTGTATTTAATAAAGGTAATTCAAAAGCATTAATTGCTTCTATACCCATTGGAGGTCATTGTGCACCTAATTCAACAGTTGGTGATAAAGCACTGTGGAAATAAGCTCAAAAAATAGCTAAAAAAGAAAGCTTCAGATACTATAAATAAAGCTACTCCCATATTTAAACCTCTTTGTACAGCTAAAGTGTGGTTACCTAAATATGTACCTTCTGATATTACATCTCTAAATCAGAAAAACATACTTGAAAGTAATAAAATAAAGGCACAAGGTAATCAATATTCTGCATTTACAAAGCCATGCATTGTTAATACACCTGAAGTAGTAAGAGTTAGTAAGCTAATACAAGTGAAAAGTGGTCAAGGAGATGGAGAGACCAAATGAAAAGGATGACCCTGGAAATTACTTCTCTGTAAATTAGACATAATTAAGATAAAATATAACATAATACAATAAGAAATTTCTACTAAGAACTTAGCAAAGCCTACAAACATAGCTAGCATAACATTATAATATTTTTTTTGATTCCTCCAAGACTCGAACTTGAATAACATCCTTATCAAGAACACACTTTACCGGTTAAGTTAAAGAACCTTTGTATAACCTAAATAATAATTATACAAACAAGAGCACTCAGACTTGAACTGAGAATTTGAAGTTTGAAGCTTCCTATTTTGCCAATTAAACTATACTCTTTTTTTTTATTACAATACATTACTAATAATTAAAAAAAATAAAAAATGAAATATTATTCTTTTATGTCAAGACCAGGTATGTTGTTGGCCATATGAGTAAATAAATCATGTACGTGATTTTCATGATCCTTATTTAAAAGATCTCAAATATGAGGATAAGGAATTTTGTCTGTAGACTCAACCCCTAAATTCCTAAGGCTAGATGTATCAGTAAGCATAGGATATTTTTTAAAATAATACAGGTAATCAATAAGGTTATTAGTACTATTAATATCCATGAATTGAAATGCTGGTATTAATTGATTTAAAGGGATAAAACCTTTATAATGAAAGATATTATAGTCACCTAATAAAGGGGCGTAAGAGTAAAATTGAAAAAAGCTATTTTACTAGCTTTCATAGCAATTACAAAAACAGCAAAGTTACCCCCTTCGTAATCAACGGTATGCAATATTGTATCATACAATTGATCCATAATGCTGTTGAAATCAGAATTAACCAGGCTCTTAATTTCAACAAAGACATGCGGAACTAATTGCTCACCGTCTACACGCTCAATAGCGAAATCCGGTCTTCGTCTAGAGAAATGTTGAATTTGCTCTGGAGTACTACTGAAACCACCGCTAGGTGGAAAATAATGGCTTAACATAGTACTTGTAGCTGAACCCGTTCTATGTTCCATTGTATTATTTCCTTCGTGAATTCTTTTTAAAGCTAAGTTTATTGATTTAATAGATAAATACTTCATGTCTAATTATATGTATAATTGTCATAATAATTTATATGACTATATCTAATAAAAGATTTGGGTTTAAAGGTAAAAGTAGTTATCTATTTTATGCTATGCTAAATTTCCTTTTAAATTTATTTTACAATACAGATAGTAAACTGTTAAGTTTTCTACGGAAAAGGATGGAATTGAACCATCAGGTGTTAAAACACAATATTTAGCAAATATCTTACCCTACCAATAGCAACTTTTCCTTTTTAATGCAGTATATAATTAAGTAATATATAACATTAACAAAAGAGATGTCGCTTTTGCGTTTGAATAATATGAAAGTTATATATATAAACCGAGTTAGACCGGCCTCGACCCGATATTTTCTTTCTCGACAAGAAAGTGCTCTACCAATTGAGCTACTAACTCCTTTAATATACGGCCAACCGAATTCGAATCGGTACACATCGTTTGGAAGACGAACGGTCTACCATTAACCTATAGCCGTAGTAATATATACTATTAGATTGTTAATAACATTTTTGTAAAACATTTAAAATCCAATACTAATATATATATTATCATTTATAAACATACTAAAAAATATAATGCACATGTATAAATTACATATACAAATTATTAAAAATTACATATACAGCGTCTATTGTATACTATTATTGGTTTTTAACGCAAAAGCGACATTACTTTTATCAGCATATTTATATAATTACTAAGATTAATTTAATTTTAAACCATTTACTAATATAAACATTATTGTTTTTTTTTTATTTGTTGTATTTTAATACTAGTATAGACCTAATATTTCAGAGTAAACGCGTACAAGAGTCGAACTTGTATTTTTGTGTCCGTAGCACAACACTCTACCATTAAGTTAACACGTTGGCTCTCAAAACCCTAGATTTTTATAGTGTATACATAATACTATTAGGCAACATACAGTAATAGGAATGCCATCATAAGTGCAAATAGCCCAGTGGCTTCTGCAAAGGCAAATCCTAATATGGCATATGAGAAAAGTTGACCTCTAAGAGCAGGGTTTCTAGCTACTCCTAAAATTAGAGCACCAAACACTACACCTATACCTACACCTGCACCTATTAAACCTGTTGTGGCTAAACCAGTACCAATAATTTTTGCTGCTTGTATCATAATATAATCTCTAGAGATTAAATCTAAAAAGGAAAACCTCGCATTATTTTTATCTTTTTTATATTTTATATTTTTAACCCCAAAAAAAAGCGCTATATGTATAATTACAAAGATATAATGTAAAAAAGCCTGTATACTACAAAGTTTATATACTTTCTTTTTACTTAAAGTTTTTTAAGGTAAAAAAAGAGATATATATAAGAGCTATGAGATTTGAACTCATATTACAGTGATTAAAAGTCACATACTTTACCATTAAGTTAAGCTCTCTTTTAATTAATAAATTATAACGTTATAATTTGTTGACATAAATGCATAACATTACTATAATATTTTTTTCAATATGGACTTTTTTTATTTTTTATTTATTTTGCTTTGTAAAGGTGTCGCTTCTGCGTTTAAAGGCATGAGGTTAAAGAAAACTGTTTAAACATAAAACCATTAAGCTAACATGTGCAATATTTTATACAAAACATAAAAAATATCCAAGAAACGACTTGAACGTTTACGACCTTAGTCAGCGAATCTTAAGTTCGCCCTGTCTACCAATTCCAGCACTCGGATTAAAATATAACTTCAACTCTTTTAATTTAGGTTCCATTACATTACTAATGTAATTTTTGACTTTTTTTAGCCAATTTTTCAACTATTTTTTTGCAAATAGATCGAAGATATTACCTTAAGATTTAACGTGTGTTAACACGCTATAATATCTTTCTAAAGATTTAACATATTGGTTTAGAAAAATGAATTATATAGTAAAAGATGTTTGCAGGTTACTTCTTAATAATAAACTCTAGTATGGTTTTCAATTCAAAAAATTCATCATTTAACCAAAATAAATCGAGAGGCTAAAAATAGAATAGAACAAGTAATAACCAGAAAGTTAAATAATAAAGCTTTTTTGTTGTGGTGCATGGTTTTTTCCCCTCACCGGCTAAAGGAAGTATACCTCTAAGATTTTAACCGTTTTTTGGCTTCATTTAAAAATGCAGCAGCCTTGTTCTTAGAGACAAAAGTAGTAGATAGTTTTGTCTCAACATTGGTTAATGTAACCAGGATAGCTTTATAGCTATTATTAGATAAGTTTAATCTTTTCTTATCTTAAACGGGTCTAACATTAGAATAAGAAAATGTTGATACACTTTTTTTATTTAGTGATCTAGCTTTTTTAATACCTAAACAAGTTTTACAGAAAAGTTCTTTAGTAACCTCACTATGCTTAAATCCTAAGCTAGATCCTTAACCCTTAAGCCATATACCTTATCCCTTATCCCTTTTGCACCATAGTTTTATATTATTATAAGTTTGGCGCTTTAGCAATAAAATGTTAATTTTATATTAAAGTTATCTACTTCAACTACGCTGTTGGAGAATAATATATTAAAGAAGAAACTGAATAATGTAAACCGTCAAGCACAGGTGCAGGGTATATACCTAGTACTACTGTAAATACAACTAATGTTAATAAAATAAAGAATTCACGTTTGTTTAAATCAGGTATATTAACAAGGAAATATTTAGAGTATGAACCACCAAAAACTATTCTATTATACATAAATATTGTATAAGCAGCTGAGAATACTATTGAAGTACTAGCTAAAACACCTAATATAGGCATTCTTTCAAATACTCCATATAATGACATAAATTCACCTAAGAAATTTAGAGTTAAAGGAGTACCACTATTACCTAAACCTAATATGAAGAATAATACAGAGAATATAGGCATAACTTGAGCCATACCTCTATAATATGTTATTAATCTAGTAGATGATCTGTCATATAAAACTCCTCCTGCACAAATAAATAATCCTGATGAAACAAAACCATGAGCTAAACCTAAAAGTATTGAACCTTCAATACCTTGTATTGTATTACTAAATGCACCTATTAAGTAAACAGCTGCATGAGATACAGATGAATATGCAATAAGTTCTTTAATATCTATTGTTCTTAATGTACTAAAACTAGCATATATAATTGTTATTACACCTATTACGTAAATTATATATGTATAATTTAAAGAAGCTTTAGGTAATAAAGGTAACATTAATCTAAATATACCATATAAACTTAATTTTAAAACTATACCTGCTAAAATAATACTTCCTGATAATGGTGATTCAACATGAGCTTTTAAAAGTCAGCTATTTAAAAATAGTCGGAGTTTTAACCGCGAAAGCTATAAAAACCCCATAAAATAAAAATAACTGAGTATAGAAATTAAAATTTGTTTTATACAATGCATCATAATCAGTAGTACCCATAATAGAAGACATTGTAAGTATAGATAATAATAAAAATAAGGAACCTAACAATGTGTATAAAAAGAGATAAAAACTAGCTCTTACTTTATTACTTGAACCAAATAATCCTATTAATAAAAATAAAGGAGGTAGTATGCTTTCAAAAAAATATAAAATAATAAAACATCTAAAACTAAAAAAACTGCTAAAAGTAATGTTTCAAGTAATAAAACAATTATTACATAAGATTTTACATTTTCTGATATTGAATTTCAATTTGATAATATTGCTATAGGCATTATTATAGTTGTTAATAATACAAAATATATTGATAAACCATCTACACCTAAATATATATCAAAATAACTTATTTGATAATGTTCTTCAATAAATTGAAATTGTTTACTACTAAAGTTAAAAAATACAAATACAATTAATGAAATAAACAAATTAATTACAGATGTAATTAAACCAGTTACTTTAATACGTTTTAAATTTAAATTTGAATTATCATGGTACATAGTTGTAGAGATTATAAATATACCCGCTAGAGGTATTAACAGTAAAAGCATAAGCAACATTAGATTTAATAAATAGATATAATAAATTTCCTTTTAAATTTATTTATAAAAAATAAATTTTGTAACACCCTACATATCTGTAAAGTAAATTTAAAAAACTAGGAAAAATAAAAAGAGCGGAATATCTTTTTCTACTTTTACACTAGTAAGAGTTTATAATTATTAAATAATAAATTATAAAGAAATAAAATAGATTTGTTTTTTCTTAAAGTTAGAGCATTTGAAATTAATAAATATGAGAGTAGACTTAATAACATATTTAAGAAATAGGTGATTTGAATACCTCACCTTACCTATCGAAAAATGGTTTCTGTACCAATTGAGCTAATAATTATTGAAGATTTTTGCAATTTATTATTTAGATAATTTATGGTTAGCAATTGCATCTAAAATAGAACTTCTTATTTTTGCCTCTTTATTATACCCTGTATAGACTACATCGTCATAGCTGTAAACCTTAATAGTACTAAAGCTATCTCTCTTCTTTATTTTTTCACAAAAATTTCCAACAAAATCACTTTTATCCTCTTTATTATATTCGTGCTCATTTGCAAATTCCTGAAGAATATTAGCTAAAGTATCCCTAGGATTAATATCTAGGTTTGCTAATGTAACACTGTTAGGGAATGAAATAGACCTATCTTGCATCATGATGTGAAATCTTTCGTCCAATACTTTACCTATCTTTATAACCATATGTTCAGCTAGCTCAGTGAATATTGTAGAATCCTGAGGGCTAGGGCTATCTAAATATAATATTGGAACACCATCAATAAAAAATTCAGTAAATATCACTATTGATAAAAAATAATTTTTATTAAATTTAAAAAGATGCCACAAACATTATCTAAACTTAGATTGTTAAATAAATAGACAAATAATATAAATATGTTTAATGCCAGGGCAGGAATTAAAATGAAAGAAAACCCAATAGAGGGTTTATATAAAAAGAAAGGTGTAGCTGTAAACAAAAACATTACTAGTAATATTGCTTTAAAAATAAAGTATGTAATTAAACCTTTATATCTTGGTTCATATATTATTCTAGGGTAAAAATATGTAATACTTAATATTATTGAATTTATGATAATAATAATAAGAATTAAAATTAAAAAATTTAAATAATGTGAAGATATAGAGATTAAAGTTACCATTACAATTCCGGAAAATAATGCAAAGATTAAGTATAAAGTACCAATGTCTTTAGCATTTGAAGATAAAAATCAACGTTCTCGTCACAATGATATGTGTGAAAGATTCTTTTTAATAGATTTTTTTGTTGTGAAACATCTTCTAAATTTTCCATCAATTCTATTTGTTGTTGTTTTAAATATACAATCGATTTTCTTTGTTGTGAAACTTGTTTTAAAGTTTCAATCCTTTCTACTTGTTGTTGTTTAATTTGTTTAAAATTTTCAATTGTAAAATTATTATTCATATTTATTAAATATATGTATGTTTACTATACGAATCTTTTTCTAAAAAAAATAACGCTATATAATGTTATATGGCTAAGAGCCATATAACAGGACATGTATCATAAACATAGAGTTCTATAATTGTATTTTGTTTGCTAAAAAGTCCAATTTACTAAGCTGGACTTACGTTTGGTTTAATAGTTATAAAATTTGTATATATCATGTAAAATTGTAGTTATATATGTATTATATTTAAATAAGAATGAAGTGAAAAATATATCATACATATCGTAAACTGTATAATGTATAGGATAAACCCTTGATATAGCGCTTTGGCGAAACAAAGAACAATAGAAATAGAGAGCTCTCCATTTGTTTTTTAAGGCCAGAGGGATTCGAACACTCATCTGAGCTATCATGAGCAGCTTGCTTTACCTATTAAGCTATAGCCTTTATATAAGTTGTGCGGACAGAAGATTTGCACTTCTATTTACTGGGCATGAGCCAGTTGTGTTACTATTACACCAATCCGCATATTAATATATAAATTTTAAATTACTTTTTAAGTTAATATAAATAGCCCAGTGCAAGTATCGCACTTGCTTCTACCGATTACAAAACGGTTGCATTACTTTTATGCTAACCGGGCTTTATAAATTAATGAATGTACGATAAGTATGTTATTTAGTTTTTAATAAAATTAGTACTTTATACCTGAAGACATCAAAATCCTTTAAGCTAAAGCCTATACATTGTATTATCAAGGTTTGCTTGACAATATAATATTCGTAGTGTTCTACTACGTTTAAAAGTATCCTAAAGTAAGCTTCGCGCTTAAATGCTTTCAGCACTTATCTTTAACTGACGTAGCCTTCCTGCCATGCCTATGCTATCTATATATACAAGAGTAGTAGTAATATACCTACATAATTAAACTAGAAAATAAATTTCTAATGAATAATTATGTTATAGTTAATATTGGTCACATAAACAACAGGTAAACCATAGGTCAATATACCCAACTCCTTTCGTACGAAGGGGCTATCTTTATTCTACTTTAATTCCCTCTAGA
>JAPDRO010000031.1:14356-49224 GCA_030247885.1 Taxawa tesnikishii (nom. ined.)
TCTAGAGGGAATTAAAGTAGAATAAAGATAGCCCCTTCGTACGAAAGGAGTTGGGTATATTGACCTATGGTTTACCTGTTGTTTATGTGACCAATATTAACTATAACATAATTATTCATTAGAAATTTATTTTCTAGTTTAATTATGTAGGTATATTACTACTACTCTTGTATATATAGATAGCATAGGCATGGCAGGAAGGCTACGTCAGTTAAAGATAAGTGCTGAAAGCATTTAAGCGCGAAGCTTACTTTAGGATACTTTTAAACGTAGTAGAACACTACGAATATTATATTGTCAAGCAAACCTTGATAATACAATGTATAGGCTTTAGCTTAAAGGATTTTGATGTCTTCAGGTATAAAGTACTAATTTTATTAAAAACTAAATAACATACTTATCGTACATTCATTAATTTATAAAGCCCGGTTAGCATAAAAGTAATGCAACCGTTTTGTAATCGGTAGAAGCAAGTGCGATACTTGCACTGGGCTATTTATATTAACTTAAAAAGTAATTTAAAATTTATATATTAATATGCGGATTGGTGTAATAGTAACACAACTGGCTCATGCCCAGTAAATAGAAGTGCAAATCTTCTGTCCGCACAACTTATATAAAGGCTATAGCTTAATAGGTAAAGCAAGCTGCTCATGATAGCTCAGATGAGTGTTCGAATCCCTCTGGCCTTAAAAAACAAATGGAGAGCTCTCTATTTCTATTGTTCTTTGTTTCGCCAAAGCGCTATATCAAGGGTTTATCCTATACATTATACAGTTTACGATATGTATGATATATTTTTCACTTCATTCTTATTTAAATATAATACATATATAACTACAATTTTACATGATATATACAAATTTTATAACTATTAAACCAAACGTAAGTCCAGCTTAGTAAATTGGACTTTTTAGCAAACAAAATACAATTATAGAACTCTATGTTTATGATACATGTCCTGTTATATGGCTCTTAGCCATATAACATTATATAGCGTTATTTTTTTAGAAAAAGATTCGTATAGTAAACATACATATATTTAATAAATATGAATAATAATTTTACAATTGAAAATTTTAAACAAATTAAACAACAACAAGTAGAAAGGATTGAAACTTTAAAACAAGTTTCACAACAAAGAAAATCGATTGTATATTTAAAACAACAACAAATAGAATTGATGGAAAATTTAGAAGATGTTTCACAACAAAAAAATCTATTAAAAAGAATCTTTCACACATATCATTGTGACGAGAACGTTGATTTTTATCTTCAAATGCTAAAGACATTGGTACTTTATACTTAATCTTTGCATTATTTTCCGGAATTGTAATGGTAACTTTAATCTCTATATCTTCACATTATTTAAATTTTTTAATTTTAATTCTTATTATTATTATCATAAATTCAATAATATTAAGTATTACATATTTTTACCCTAGAATAATATATGAACCAAGATATAAAGGTTTAATTACATACTTTATTTTTAAAGCAATATTACTAGTAATGTTTTTGTTTACAGCTACACCTTTCTTTTTATATAAACCCTCTATTGGGTTTTCTTTCATTTTAATTCCTGCCCTGGCATTAAACATATTTATATTATTTGTCTATTTATTTAACAATCTAAGTTTAGATAATGTTTGTGGCATCTTTTTAAATTTAATAAAAATTATTTTTTATCAATAGTGATATTTACTGAATTTTTTATTGATGGTGTTCCAATATTATATTTAGATAGCCCTAGCCCTCAGGATTCTACAATATTCACTGAGCTAGCTGAACATATGGTTATAAAGATAGGTAAAGTATTGGACGAAAGATTTCACATCATGATGCAAGATAGGTCTATTTCATTCCCTAACAGTGTTACATTAGCAAACCTAGATATTAATCCTAGGGATACTTTAGCTAATATTCTTCAGGAATTTGCAAATGAGCACGAATATAATAAAGAGGATAAAAGTGATTTTGTTGGAAATTTTTGTGAAAAAATAAAGAAGAGAGATAGCTTTAGTACTATTAAGGTTTACAGCTATGACGATGTAGTCTATACAGGGTATAATAAAGAGGCAAAAATAAGAAGTTCTATTTTAGATGCAATTGCTAACCATAAATTATCTAAATAATAAATTGCAAAAATCTTCAATAATTATTAGCTCAATTGGTACAGAAACCATTTTTCGATAGGTAAGGTGAGGTATTCAAATCACCTATTTCTTAAATATGTTATTAAGTCTACTCTCATATTTATTAATTTCAAATGCTCTAACTTTAAGAAAAAACAAATCTATTTTATTTCTTTATAATTTATTATTTAATAATTATAAACTCTTACTAGTGTAAAAGTAGAAAAAGATATTCCGCTCTTTTTATTTTTCCTAGTTTTTTAAATTTACTTTACAGATATGTAGGGTGTTACAAAATTTATTTTTTATAAATAAATTTAAAAGGAAATTTATTATATCTATTTATTAAATCTAATGTTGCTTATGCTTTTACTGTTAATACCTCTAGCGGGTATATTTATAATCTCTACAACTATGTACCATGATAATTCAAATTTAAATTTAAAACGTATTAAAGTAACTGGTTTAATTACATCTGTAATTAATTTGTTTATTTCATTAATTGTATTTGTATTTTTTAACTTTAGTAGTAATCAATTTCAATTCGTTCAAGAGTATTATAAAGTAAGTAGTTTTGATTTCTACTTAGGAGTGGATGGTATTTCTATATACTTTGTAGTTTTAACTACTATAATAATGCCTATTGCACTATTATCTAATTGAACTTCAATATCAGAAAATGTAAAATCTTATGTAATAATTGTTTTATTACTTGAAACATTACTTTTAGCAGTTTTTTTAGTTTTAGATGTTTTATTATTTTATATTTTTTTGAAAGCATACTACCTCCTTTATTTATATTAATAGGATTATTTGGTTCAAGTAATAAAGTAAGAGCTAGTTTTTATCTCTTTTTATACACATTGTTAGGTTCCTTATTTTTATTATTATCTATACTTACAATGTCTTCTATTATGGGTACTACTGATTATGATGCATTGTATAAAACAAATTTTAATTTCTATACTCAGTTATTTTTATTTTATGGGGTTTTTATAGCTTTCGCGGTTAAAACTCCGACTATTTTAAATAGCTGACTTTTAAAAGCTCATGTTGAATCACCATTATCAGGAAGTATTATTTTAGCAGGTATAGTTTTAAAATTAAGTTTATATGGTATATTTAGATTAATGTTACCTTTATTACCTAAAGCTTCTTTAAATTATACATATATAATTTACGTAATAGGTGTAATAACAATTATATATGCTAGTTTTAGTACATTAAGAACAATAGATATTAAAGAACTTATTGCATATTCATCTGTATCTCATGCAGCTGTTTACTTAATAGGTGCATTTAGTAATACAATACAAGGTATTGAAGGTTCAATACTTTTAGGTTTAGCTCATGGTTTTGTTTCATCAGGATTATTTATTTGTGCAGGAGGAGTTTTATATGACAGATCATCTACTAGATTAATAACATATTATAGAGGTATGGCTCAAGTTATGCCTATATTCTCTGTATTATTCTTCATATTAGGTTTAGGTAATAGTGGTACTCCTTTAACTCTAAATTTCTTAGGTGAATTTATGTCATTATATGGAGTATTTGAAAGAATGCCTATATTAGGTGTTTTAGCTAGTACTTCAATAGTATTCTCAGCTGCTTATACAATATTTATGTATAATAGAATAGTATTTGCTGGTGCATATTCTAAATATTTCCTTGTTAATATACCTGATTTAAACAAACGTGAATTCTTTATTTTATTAACATTAGTTGTATTTACAGTAGTACTAGGTATATACCCTGCACCTGTGCTTGACGGTTTACATTATTCAGTTTCTTCTTTAATATATTATTCTCCAACAGCGTAGTTGAAGTAGATAACTTTAATATAAAATTAACATTTTATTGCTAAAGCGCCAAACTTATAATAATATAAAACTATGGTGCAAAAGGGATAAGGGATAAGGTATATGGCTTAAGGGTTAAGGATCTAGCTTAGGATTTAAGCATAGTGAGGTTACTAAAGAACTTTTCTGTAAAACTTGTTTAGGTATTAAAAAAGCTAGATCACTAAATAAAAAAAGTGTATCAACATTTTCTTATTCTAATGTTAGACCCGTTTAAGATAAGAAAAGATTAAACTTATCTAATAATAGCTATAAAGCTATCCTGGTTACATTAACCAATGTTGAGACAAAACTATCTACTACTTTTGTCTCTAAGAACAAGGCTGCTGCATTTTTAAATGAAGCCAAAAAACGGTTAAAATCTTAGAGGTATACTTCCTTTAGCCGGTGAGGGAAAAAACCATGCACCACAACAAAAAAGCTTTATTATTTAACTTTCTGGTTATTACTTGTTCTATTCTATTTTTAGCCTCTCGATTTATTTTGGTTAAATGATGAATTTTTTGAATTGAAAACCATACTAGAGTTTATTATTAAGAAGTAACCTGCAAACATCTTTTACTATATAATTCATTTTTCTAAACCAATATGTTAAATCTTTAGAAAGATATTATAGCGTGTTAACACACGTTAAATCTTAAGGTAATATCTTCGATCTATTTGCAAAAAAATAGTTGAAAAATTGGCTAAAAAAAGTCAAAAATTACATTAGTAATGTAATGGAACCTAAATTAAAAGAGTTGAAGTTATATTTTAATCCGAGTGCTGGAATTGGTAGACAGGGCGAACTTAAGATTCGCTGACTAAGGTCGTAAACGTTCAAGTCGTTTCTTGGATATTTTTTATGTTTTGTATAAAATATTGCACATGTTAGCTTAATGGTTTTATGTTTAAACAGTTTTCTTTAACCTCATGCCTTTAAACGCAGAAGCGACACCTTTACAAAGCAAAATAAATAAAAAATAAAAAAAGTCCATATTGAAAAAAATATTATAGTAATGTTATGCATTTATGTCAACAAATTATAACGTTATAATTTATTAATTAAAAGAGAGCTTAACTTAATGGTAAAGTATGTGACTTTTAATCACTGTAATATGAGTTCAAATCTCATAGCTCTTATATATATCTCTTTTTTTACCTTAAAAAACTTTAAGTAAAAAGAAAGTATATAAACTTTGTAGTATACAGGCTTTTTTACATTATATCTTTGTAATTATACATATAGCGCTTTTTTTTGGGGTTAAAAAATATAAAATATAAAAAAGATAAAAATAATGCGAGGTTTTCCTTTTTAGATTTAATCTCTAGAGATTATATTATGATACAAGCAGCAAAAATTATTGGTACTGGTTTAGCCACAACAGGTTTAATAGGTGCAGGTGTAGGTATAGGTGTAGTGTTTGGTGCTCTAATTTTAGGAGTAGCTAGAAACCCTGCTCTTAGAGGTCAACTTTTCTCATATGCCATATTAGGATTTGCCTTTGCAGAAGCCACTGGGCTATTTGCACTTATGATGGCATTCCTATTACTGTATGTTGCCTAATAGTATTATGTATACACTATAAAAATCTAGGGTTTTGAGAGCCAACGTGTTAACTTAATGGTAGAGTGTTGTGCTACGGACACAAAAATACAAGTTCGACTCTTGTACGCGTTTACTCTGAAATATTAGGTCTATACTAGTATTAAAATACAACAAATAAAAAAAAACAATAATGTTTATATTAGTAAATGGTTTAAAATTAAATTAATCTTAGTAATTATATAAATATGCTGATAAAAGTAATGTCGCTTTTGCGTTAAAAACCAATAATAGTATACAATAGACGCTGTATATGTAATTTTTAATAATTTGTATATGTAATTTATACATGTGCATTATATTTTTTAGTATGTTTATAAATGATAATATATATATTAGTATTGGATTTTAAATGTTTTACAAAAATGTTATTAACAATCTAATAGTATATATTACTACGGCTATAGGTTAATGGTAGACCGTTCGTCTTCCAAACGATGTGTACCGATTCGAATTCGGTTGGCCGTATATTAAAGGAGTTAGTAGCTCAATTGGTAGAGCACTTTCTTGTCGAGAAAGAAAATATCGGGTCGAGGCCGGTCTAACTCGGTTTATATATATAACTTTCATATTATTCAAACGCAAAAGCGACATCTCTTTTTGTTAATGTTATATATTACTTAATTATATACTGCATTAAAAAGGAAAAGTTGCTATTGGTAGGGTAAGATATTTGCTAAATATTGTGTTTTAACACCTGATGGTTCAATTCCATCCTTTTCCGTAGAAAACTTAACAGTTTACTATCTGTATTGTAAAATAAATTTAAAAGGAAATTTAGCATAGCATAAAATAGATAACTACTTTTACCTTTAAACCCAAATCTTTTATTAGATATAGTCATATAAATTATTATGACAATTATACATATAATTAGACATGAAGTATTTATCTATTAAATCAATAAACTTAGCTTTAAAAAGAATTCACGAAGGAAATAATACAATGGAACATAGAACGGGTTCAGCTACAAGTACTATGTTAAGCCATTATTTTCCACCTAGCGGTGGTTTCAGTAGTACTCCAGAGCAAATTCAACATTTCTCTAGACGAAGACCGGATTTCGCTATTGAGCGTGTAGACGGTGAGCAATTAGTTCCGCATGTCTTTGTTGAAATTAAGAGCCTGGTTAATTCTGATTTCAACAGCATTATGGATCAATTGTATGATACAATATTGCATACCGTTGATTACGAAGGGGTAACTTTGCTGTTTTTGTAATTGCTATGAAAGCTAGTAAAATAGCTTTTTTCAATTTTACTCTTACGCCCCTTTATTAGGTGACTATAATATCTTTCATTATAAAGGTTTTATCCCTTTAAATCAATTAATACCAGCATTTCAATTCATGGATATTAATAGTACTAATAACCTTATTGATTACCTGTATTATTTTAAAAAATATCCTATGCTTACTGATACATCTAGCCTTAGGAATTTAGGGGTTGAGTCTACAGACAAAATTCCTTATCCTCATATTTGAGATCTTTTAAATAAGGATCATGAAAATCACGTACATGATTTATTTACTCATATGGCCAACAACATACCTGGTCTTGACATAAAAGAATAATATTTCATTTTTTTATTTTTTTTAATTATTAGTAATGTATTGTAATAAAAAAAAAGAGTATAGTTTAATTGGCAAAATAGGAAGCTTCAAACTTCAAATTCTCAGTTCAAGTCTGAGTGCTCTTGTTTGTATAATTATTATTTAGGTTATACAAAGGTTCTTTAACTTAACCGGTAAAGTGTGTTCTTGATAAGGATGTTATTCAAGTTCGAGTCTTGGAGGAATCAAAAAAATATTATAATGTTATGCTAGCTATGTTTGTAGGCTTTGCTAAGTTCTTAGTAGAAATTTCTTATTGTATTATGTTATATTTTATCTTAATTATGTCTAATTTACAGAGAAGTAATTTCCAGGGTCATCCTTTTCATTTGGTCTCTCCATCTCCTTGACCACTTTTCACTTGTATTAGCTTACTAACTCTTACTACTTCAGGTGTATTAACAATGCATGGCTTTGTAAATGCAGAATATTGATTACCTTGTGCCTTTATTTTATTACTTTCAAGTATGTTTTTCTGATTTAGAGATGTAATATCAGAAGGTACATATTTAGGTAACCACACTTTAGCTGTACAAAGAGGTTTAAATATGGGAGTAGCTTTATTTATAGTATCTGAAGCTTTCTTTTTTAGCTATTTTTTGAGCTTATTTCCACAGTGCTTTATCACCAACTGTTGAATTAGGTGCACAATGACCTCCAATGGGTATAGAAGCAATTAATGCTTTTGAATTACCTTTATTAAATACAGTATTATTATTAGCTTCTGGTGTAACAATAACTTATTCACACCATTCTTTAATACAAGGAAATAGAAATGGTGCTTTATATGGTGCAATATTTACTATAATTTTAGCTCTAATATTTACTGCTTTCCAAGGGGTAGAATATTCAGTTTCTTCATTTACTTTATCAGATGGTGCATTTGGATCATGTTTTTATTTTGGAACAGGTTTTCACGGTATACATGTTATTGTAGGAACAATATTCTTAGGTGTAGGTTTCTGACGTCTTCTAGCCTATCACTTAACTGAAAATCATCACTTGGGATTAGAAGCTGGAATATTATACTGACATTTTGTAGATGTAGTATGATTATTCTTATTTTTATCTGTTTACTACTGAGGTTCTTAATATTATAATCTTTATATTTATTATAGATATCTAGTAAAAACATGTAATTTTAATAATATAAAAAATATTTATTATATGTGTATTATTAGTAAATAGTTATATATAAGTAAATACTTATATTTATTATTAATAAATACTTATTTATGAATAAATAAAATTTAATAATTTCAGCGTTTTTCTAAAAACGTTCAAATTAAAATAATTTAGTTACTTTTGTAATAATTACTTAGGTAGGAATATATTATAAATATTAAAATTATTTATTAGCTATATGTATGTAATAGTTACATATGCTTTTTTACTTTTAGCTAATTTAAGGGGATATTGTTGTAAATGGTTTTACGTTTTGATTGCAGATCGAAAATAAGAGGTTCAATTCCTCCGTATCCCTATAAAATATTATATCTTTACTAATATTTACAAAAAACATTTTTAGCTTATATAAAAATAGATAACTACTTTTACCTTTAAACCCAAATCTTTTATTAGATATAGTCATATAAATTATTATGACAATTATACATATATAATCAGATGCCTCAATTAGTACCATTTTATTTTGTTAACGAAGTTACATTCGCATTTTTAGTACTTATATCTTTAATATATATATTTTCAAAATATGTATTACCTAGATTTGTTCGTTTATTCTCTACAAGAGTATTTATCAGTAAACTTTAATTTTTTAAAGTAAAAGACTAGAAAAATATATATACAGGTTTTACTCTATTGTTATTTAAATACATACTTAAAATATAAATATAATGAACTCATTTATAAATATAACAAGCCCACTAGATCAATTTGAAATTAGAAATTTATTAAGTTTAGACGCACCTATACTAGGTAATTTATCAATCTCTTTAACTAATACTGGTTTATATATAACAATAGCAGGATACTTAATTCTAATGTTAAATTTATTAGCAACTAACAATAACAAAGTTGTATCGAATAGTTGATCAATAAGCCAAGAAACAATATACGCTACTGTGCACAGTATTGTTGTAAATCAAATAAATGCCAAAAGCGGTCAAGTGTATTTTCCTCTTATGTATTCATTATTTGTGTTTATATTAATTAGCAATTTAATAGGTATGGTTCCTTATAGTTTTGCTTCAACTAGTCATTTTGTACTTACATTTTCACTAAGTTTTACTGTAGTTTTAGGTGCAACACTTTTAGGTCTAAATAAACACGGATTAGAATTCTTTTCTTTATTTGTACCTGCAGGTTGTCCATTAGCATTATTACCACTATTAGTTCTTATAGAATTTATCTCATATCTTGCACGTAATGTATCATTAGGATTAAGACTTGCAGCTAATATACTATCAGGTCACATGTTATTATCTATTTTAAGTGGATTTACATACAATATTATGACTAGTGGTGTATTATTCTTCTTCTTAGGTTTAATACCTTTAGCATTTATTATAGCATTCTCTGGATTAGAGTTAGCTATTGCATTTATTCAAGCTCAAGTTTTCGTAGTTTTAACTTGTTCTTACGTTAAAGACGCTTTAGAGCTACACTAATACAATAAAAAAAGTTTATAAAATATATACACCTAATAAAATAGTAGTATAGTTAATACTATCTTAAATAAACTATTATAAGTGTTTATTTAATAGTTTATTAATGATATTTTAGTATTAAATACTTGTGATATAAAATTAAAAGTGTTTATTATTATATAATAACATAGGAAAGTCCAGTGCTTTATAAATAGAATTTAAAGATTAAAATTTTGGTACTTGGTAGAAAATAAAAGTCATAAAACTTATAAGATATATACATATTAAATAGTATTATATGATTGTTGAATTTAAACCTCTATTAAGCATTTTTTAGATTTATATGTATATACAGAACCCGGCTTATTTTTATCCAAGTATTTTGATGATTTTTCTGAGTCTACTTAAACTTATTACTATTTTACTTAATCTTTTTCCTTTTTCATAAAAATAATCCAAACAATTTTGTTACATAATAGTAATACATATTTTTTCAATTTTTATTAAGCTAAAAGATTAGTTTTTAATTTCATATTAATACTTACATATTATACTTGAAGCGAAGTTTATTTATACATAAAAACGTTAAACACCTCTAAAATTTAGACTAATTTACAGATTTCCTTACATTTTATTAATTAAAAGAGATTAGTTAGCTTAAAAGCTTTTACTAATATATATTTCTTTTGCATAAAACAACAGAACAAAATTTTTCTTTTACGTAATAAATATTATGTTAAACTTATTTGAAAAAAAACCAAAGAAAATTTTACATTTTTTCCTCACACATTGGAATCCAACTATATTTCTACAGATCCTTTTATTAATAACGAAAATAATAAGAATATAGATGAAAGACATTATCCACCTGCAAATAAAGAATGATCTAATAGTATATATTCCTATAACAAAAATTACATTAAAACATTACCTATAGTAGATAACATAGTAAATAAGTTAATTAAAAGTTACTTTAATTTAAGTCCGCTCTTTAATAAAAAAATCTAAAAGAGTACAAGTTAGATTTAAACGATTATCTTTAAATAGAATACTTGTAAGTAAAGCAGAAATGAAACACACTAACAACAAAGTTATAATAACTGTATATCTCTATAATAGAAATAAGAAATTTTTTATAATAAATTAAAAAATTTATATAAAATATTCCTTTTTAAAAGCATACCTATCTTACCTAGTAAAAGCAAACATACAAATAAAAATGTATTTAGTAAATACAAAAATACATTTAGTAAATACAAAAATACATTTAGTAAATACCAAAGTAAATTTATTAAACATATAAGTAATACTAAAACGCTTATAATACATAAAAGAATAAATAATAACTCTGTTTATATAAAAAAAATCTAAACTTACCTAAGTTTAATACCAAAAGATTTAAAAGATCTAAGAAGTTTTATACTAAAAAATAAAAACTAATTTTTCTTTAAATTTTACTCATTTAACAAAAAAAGCCTAAAAATTTTCTTTTTATTATAAAAAACTCTGGCTTAAAAGACAAATATACATCATTAATGGGAAAATATTACTCTCTATTAAATAATAAAAATATATTTAGTAAAAACAAAAATATATTTACTAAACATATAAATAAAGCTAAAACGCTTATAACATTTACAAGAATAAAGAGTAATAAGCCAGATAAAAACCTTTTAATACTAGAAGAAATATAAATTCTTTTAACGCCAAAGCGCTATCTATTGAAAAAAAACCAATTTTTTTCTAACTTGATGAATAAAAATAGAAAACCTAGAAAAATTAAAAATTTTATATATAGATTAAGAAACCTTCATAAGTTATTTGTTATTAGTAAAATGTATAATCATAATATTTATACTTTATCTAATATTTCACAAAAAAACCACTCTGGCGCTTTAGGGTTAGCATTAAAAAAAATTATTTTTATTAAAAAATCTTTATAGGATTTTAAAGAAAAAAGTTCTCTAAAAAAAGAAAAAGTTATCTAATAAAAAAATTAACATTGTGTCACTAAAAGGTTCAAGAATTATTAGAAAAGTTAGAAAACAGAAAAATTTTCTTCTTAAAATACTTGAATGAAACAATAAAAACTTTTTAAACTATGAAACTAAATATTATAAAAATTTTATAAAGAAATCATATAAAAAGAAATGTTATATTTATATTATGTACAAATGTTGACATTTAACAATAATAAATTTAAAAACTGATTTTTACTTGGATTAAAAAAATAATATCTAAGATATACCACAAAAAAGTTGAATTTAATTTTGTTAATTTGAAATATCTACATTTAAACAGTGATATCTTTTCACAGTCTATTGCTATAAAATTAAGAAACAGGCAAAATAGATTACTAAGAGTTTTAAAAAAGCCTTTAAATTAGTTAAATTACCCATTTTAAACAAACTATCTTTTTATGATAAAAAATACCTACAAAGTTTATAAACAAATATAGAACTTTAAAAATAAATAGATTTATTTCTATTATGCCAAAAAATAAAGATGTATTACATCAACTATTATACAATATTTTCCCTAATATGGAAAAAACTCAATATTCTAATATATCACAAAAAGAAACTAGTTTACAAAAAATGTTTTAAATTCAATTAAACATAAAGCTATATACGGTGTAAGACTGGAAGCTAGAGGTAGACTGTCTAGGCGTTTAACTGCTTCAAGATCTGTTTTTAAATTAAAATACAAAGGAAGTTTAAAAAATATAGATTCTTCTTATAAATCTTTATCATCAGTTATGCTAAGAGGTAATACTAAACCTAATTTACAGTATACAAAAATAAGTTCTAAAACCCGTAATGGTTCTTTTGGATTAAAAGGTTGAGTAAGCAGTTATTAAGTTACTTCTAAAGTATATTAAATGAGACTTATATTTTCGCTTTGCATATTACAGTATAATTTTGTAATTATACATAGATTAAAAAATTAATAAAAATCTTAAAATAGCGCTTTGGCGTTAAAAATTAAAAAAACTCTTACTAGTTTAATGGTAGAACAAGATATTCCTAATATCAACGTCCAAGTTCAAATCTTGGGTAAGAATGTAGGCTGGGTTTATACCGAACCCAACCGAAAATAAAAATAAAATTTTATAGACATACATTCTTTTTGTATGATATATATCTTTTTACTATATGCACACTATACTTTATTGTTGTACCATTAGATTTAATTTTTTAATAACATATGTTAAATTTATTTCTCCTAAATGAAACGTATACTAACGGTTCAAATTATATTTTCTTAAACTTTATTTCTTTAGCTGCTATTTTATGTGGAATTTTAGTTATTATTAGTAAAAACCCTATTGTTTCTGTTTTATTTTTAATAGGTTTATTTTTAAGTATTGCTGGCTACTTAATGATGGTAGGTATAAACTTCATAGGTTTATCTTACTTATTGGTATATGTAGGGGCTGTATCTATATTATTTATTTTTATCTTAATGTTAATTAATGTAAGAATATCTGAACTTGTAACAGATTCTAGTAATAGTATACCGTTAGCGGTATTAATTGGTATTTTTTCATTACTACTTTATATGAAACTTTACCTTCAAATCGTGCTTACGGTAATGTAGTATATTCAAATATAAACTTTTCTCATACAACTAATGTTAATGAAATTAATTATTCTTTAAAAGGATTTTTTAATATATCTAAAGATAGTAATGAAATAGCATTTGTATCATCTCAAATTTGAGATGGAAATTTAGCAGAGACTTCTCACATAACTACAATAGGAAATATTCTTTATACTAGTTATCCTCTCTGACTTATTATTACATCTATAATTCTTTTACTGGCTATGGTTGGAGCTATAGTTATAACTATAAAGCAGAAATAATTGAACTTTTATATGTAAATTTACACAAAATTTATTTTTAGTTTACAAAATTAAGAGCTTTTAGCGTTGATAATTAAAAACCCTTATTACAATACTTTTAAAAAGATAAAAATTTGCGTTAAAAATATAAAAAATTTTTGCGTTAAAAATATTAATCTTAATCCTTATTTTGTTAAATGTTTAAAATAAGATTAAGGTAAATTTACAATAACTAAACATAAAAAATTAGAGTCAGATTTTGAGTAAATCTTGGTTTAACGCAAAAAAAATTCTCTGGTTATTTTTTACTTTTTTCATAAAGTTCACCAATCATTTTGCCTTTTAAACTATAAAGATAATTGAGATTATTATTTTGTGCGATATACATCTAACCTTAATAATTAGCACTTTTTAATATTATAACCTTTGGCGCTTTAGCGATAAAATATTTTCAAAAAACATCTAAAGTAAACTTTGCGCTTTGGCAAAAATAATTTTTAGTCTAAATGTATTTATAAATGAGTAAAAGTATGTTAAACTTCTGTCAGGGAAAGTTAATTTGGCTGAAAGGGTTTTATATTTTATAGGTGATATTACTTTAAGTTCACATAACAGTGTATCACAAGAAGATTAATCTCGTTATTATGTATTGAAGCCAGAAAAGACATAATCAAAAGAGATATTGAAGGATTAGTAGAAAAACAAAAGGGTTAGGGATAAATATAATTTTCTAGTTGAACTAGAAAATGCAGACTTTAATTATGAAAGACCATCTGAATGAAAAGGTCCATTAATCCGTTATAACGCAAATTTAAGTGCTGAAACGCCTAGTTACATAGACCCTTAAAATTCTTTGATTCTTTTTTATAAGAATTTTTATAGTCTAAGTAAAATATAAAAAAAGCTGTAAGTTAAAATAGGATAACTATCTTTGAAGGAAAATACATAGTTTCTCCTTAAGTTTAAGAATCTCTATGTAAACTAAAGATAATAAGGTGCTTATATCAGATTAACTTTAGGCTAATATCTCTACTTATTCTTATTGATTTTAGTAATACACAATATATTAATGATAATTTTATTTATAAATGTATATCATACATATGGAGTTAACCTAGTTATTTTTAATCTATATTAGAAATTTATACAATTTGTTAATAATTTTAAAAAACTAAGCTTTTTATTTTTTAACATGTTATATTTACCTACATTAATTTCTGTTATTGAAGTTTTATTGGTTACTGTTCCTGCTTTATTATCTGTTGCTTTTGTAACTATAGCTGAAAGAAAAACTATGGCTAGTATGCAAAGAAGATTAGGTCCTAATGCAGTAGGTTACTATGGTTTATTACAAGCATTTGCTGATGCTTTAAAATTATTATTAAAAGAGTATGTAGCACCTACACAAGCTAATATTATTTTATTTTTCCTTGGACCTGTAATAACTTTAATTTTTTCACTTTTAGGTTATGCTGTTATACCATATGGTCCTGGGTTAGCTATATGAGATTTTAATTTAGGTATACTTTATATGTTGGCAGTTTCTTCACTTTCAACTTATGGAATATTATTAGCTGGTTGATCTGCTAATTCTAAATATGCATTTTTAGGTTCATTAAGAAGTACAGCTCAATTAATTAGTTATGAATTAATTTTAAGTTCTGTTATATTATTAGTTTTATTATTAACAGGAAGTTTAAATTTAACTGTAAATATAGAAGCTCAAAGAGCTATATGATTTATAATACCATTATTTCCTATTTTTGTTATATTTTTCATAGGTTCTATAGCAGAAACTAATAGAGCTCCTTTTGATTTAGCTGAGGCTGAATCAGAACTTGTTAGTGGTTTTATGACAGAACATTCAGCTAGTATTTTTGTATTCTTCTTTTTAGCTGAATATGCTAGTATAGTGCTTATTTGTATATTAACTAGTATACTTTTCCTTGGAGGTTATCTTTTAAATGTTATGCCATTGGTTTATCTAATCCAAGAAATTGATTATACTTATATTTTTGTTGATAAACTTGAATTTCTATCTTATCCTTTAATAGAAGGATTAATCTCTGGTTTAAGTCTAGGACTAAAGTCTAGTATAATGATTTTTACATTTATTTGAGTGAGAGCATCATTCCCTCGTATCCGTTATGATCAGTTAATGACTTTCTGTTGAACAATCCTACTGCCTATAGTTATTGCATTTATTGTACTAGTTCCTTGTATTTTATACAGTTTCGAAATAATACCTAGCAATATTTCTTTATTCTAGCACCTAGTATATCACTTTCTTTAACAAAGATAACGATAGTATTAATAAATGAGGTTTTCTAACTCTAGTTATAACTCTACTTAAGAGAATTCTCCTTTTCATTAAAAAAATAAAATAAAATATAAAAAATACAAATTTTTTCTCTTTCTAATACTTATTTTATCTCGTGCTATTTCTTTTGAGAGTAATATATAAATGGGAGTTATTTTAGTTTTAAGAGCTTATTCTTTTATATCTCCAAATATTTGAATATATTCCTATCCAAGACTTGAACTTGGATCCAGATATTAGAAGTATCCTGCTCTACCATTAAGCTAATAGGAGTTTTTTTTATTTTATTTATTTTAAATTTTGCCTTTTTCTCTTTTAGGATTACTGTTCTTGTAATCAAGTTAAAAATTTTTCTAGGGAAATTGACTGGATAACTATAGGCATTGCACTATGTAAAATACCACAAATTTCTGAACATTGGCCAAAGAAGTTGCCATTAACTTTGTAATGGTAAACTTACAAATGCGTGAGGTTTAGGTGGACTGTTTAAACATCACTCTAAACTAGTATATGCTCTATTTAATAAACTTTGTAATAAATCTGTATAGAATTGAGGTGTTAATCATGGGTATCTAGATACAGGTTTACCTTCAACTAATTGTACGTATAATAACTGTAAGAACACTACTGTAGCTATCACAGATATTGTTGATCCAAAACTACTTACTAAGTTTCATCCCGCAAAAGCATCAGGATAATCACTAATTCTTCTAGGCATACCTTGTAAACCTAAGAAGTGTTGTGGGAAGAATGTTAAATTAACACCTACAAATAAGATTCAGAAGTGTACTTTAGCTGCGAAGTGATCATAAGATAAACCTAATAATTTAGGTATTCAGAAGTATCAACCACTAAATAATGCAAACACAGCACCCATAGATAAAACATAATGGAAATGAGCAACAACATAGTAAGTATCATGGAAAGCAACATCAAGTGATGCATTAGCTAAAACAACACCACTCAATCCACCAATAGTGAATAATACAACAAATCCTAATGCAAATAACATAGGAGGTGTTAAGTGTAATGAACCACCATAACATGTAGCTAATCAACTGAATATTTTAATTCCAGTAGGTACTGCAATAATTAAAGTAGCAGCTGTGAAATAAGCTCTTGTATCAACATCTAAACCAACTGTATACATGTGATGACTTCAAACTAAGAAACCTAAAACACCAATAGACATCATAGCATAAACCATACCTAAGTAACCAAATACATTTTTACCAGATCCCGCTGCAATAACTGTACTAATAATACCAAATCCTGGTATAATTAAGATATAAACTTCAGGATGTCCGAAGAATCAGAAAAGATGTTGGAATAAAATAGGATCACCACCTCCAGCTACTTCAAAGAATGAAGTGTTAAAGTTTCTATCAGTTAAAACCATAGTAATACCACCAGCTAATACAGGTAATGATAATAATAATAACACAGCTGTTATTATTACAGCTCAACCAAATAAAGCTAATTTATGTAAACGTATACCTGGACTTCTCATATTTAAAATAGTTGTAATGAAATTCATTGCACCTAATAAACTACTTATTCCTGATAAGTGAAGAGCAAAAATAGCTAAATCCACACTAGGTCCACTGTGACTTTGTATACCTGATAGTGGAGGGTAAAGTGTTCAACCTGTACCTGCTCCATTTTCTATACCACTTGCAAATAAGAATAAAATTAAACTTGGTGGTAATAATCAGAAACTTATATTATTAAGTCTAGGGAATGCCATATCTGGACCTCCTACTAATAAAGGTAATAAGAAATTACCAAAACCTCCAATTAAAGCAGGCATAACCATGAAGAAAATCATCATAATAGCGTGAGCTGTTATTATACTATTGTATAATTGGTTATCTGAAATATATTGAACACCTGGTCCTGATAATTCTAATCTTATAAGTACAGAAAATGCTGTACCCAATAAACCTGAGAATAATGCAAAGATTAAGTATAAAGTACCAATGTCTTTAGCATTAGATGATAAATATCATCTTTCTAGTCACAATGATATGTCTGAAAGATTCTTTTTAATAGATTCTTTTTGTTGTGAAACTTCTTCTAAATTTTCAATCGATTCTATTTGTTGTTGTTCTAAATATACTATCGATTCTCTTTGTTGTGAAACTTGTTTAAAATTTTCAAATTTAAAATTATTATTCATATTTATTAAATATATGTATGTTTACTATACGAATCTTTTTCTAAAAAAAATAACGCTATATAATGTTATATGGCTAAGAGCCATATAACAGGACATGTATCATAAACATAGAGTTCTATAATTGTATTTTGTTTACTAAAAAGTCCAATTTACTAAGCTGGACTTTTTATCTTAAATGAGTGGTCACAGAAGTCAAATATTTCTAGTTTGAAATCAGAATAACCATAATTTAAAAGAGCATTATGTATAGGAAATTAACGGTTTTCATTAGATATCCGACTATAGCTATAATATTCCATAAATCTTCTACCTAAGTCTAATCTATGACCTATACTATTTACTAAGCTGGACTTTTTATCTTAAGTTAGTTATCACAGAAAATTTGGATACACTTTTTTATTTAG
This sequence comes from Taxawa tesnikishii (nom. ined.), assembly GCA_030247885.1. NCBI lineage: Eukaryota > Fungi > Ascomycota > Dothideomycetes > Dothideales > Taxawa tesnikishii (nom. ined.). The sequence goes on from JAPDRO010000031.1 coordinate 32,908, forward strand.
TGATCTAGCTTTTTTAATACCTAAACGAGTTTTACGGAAAAGTTCTTTAGTAGCCTCACTATGCTTAAATCCTAAGCTAGATCCTGCTACACTTAAGACATTATAGTAAGGTTTTAAAATAAAATAGATTTGTTTTTTCTAAAAGTTAGAGCATTTGAAAGTAGTAAATAAGATAATAAAGTTAATAACATGTAAGAAATAGGTGATTTGAACACCTAACCTCTCGTGTGTAAAACGGTTGCTCTACCAATTGAGCTAATTTCTTTTTTTTTATTATGTATTTACCTTTAAACAACTTATTTTTATCTATGTAATTTAACAAAGTAGCATGATTTACTTTTAGTAGTCTTGCAGTATTGCGAATAGAACTGTATTCTTTTGTATCATTGTTTTCAATATTTTTTATGATAATAGTATGAGATGTAGATAGTAATTGATTGGCTTTAGCTAAAGAAGATAAAACCGCACCTACTTTTGCTTTTCTTAAGTTAGACAAAGCTTCATTGCTTAACTTACGTGATTTAAATTTAAAGAGTGTTTCATCAGAATGTTTGAAACCTAAACTAGATCCTGCTTTAGTTAATATGTTATACTCAGGTTTAAAAGAATTAATCTAAAAATGCTCTCTTTTAATCGTATGATATTTATCACAGTACTCCAGTATCTCCAGACGGAAATTTTCGTGCCCGTGAACCAACAGAGCATTATAAATTTTACTACTATGTTATGAGGTTCTTTTAACTAAGTAATTTAAAAAGAAATAATTAGACAGCCTGGAGCTTAAGTTAACAGAGCTTCCTACATAACTTTTACCGTTTATTTTATTAACTCACTTCTAGATTCCGCATTTTTCTTTATTATCTTGTAATATCCTTTTCTTATTGTTTAGTGCGTCATCGTATATTATAATATTATTAGAAGCAGAGTGGTAAAATTTGGCTTTTTTTTAATTTGTCTCTGAATATATAATTTTCCAGCTTTTGAAATGTAAATTATTTAATGTGCTTTTCGGCATGAGCCAAAGGAGAAAATCGAATTCTCATTCTTAATTCATGAAATTAACGTTCTAACCTGTTGAACTACTCGGGCGTTTTATTTTATTTAATATTTTATAAAAAATGATACATATTAGCACAAAATTAATATTTATGGGAGGATACCCTGAATCGAACAGGGAACTTACTGTGCCACATACAGTTGTTCTACCTATTGAACTATATCCACCTTTTATTGTAAATTATATAATGTTATGTTGGAGTGATTCGAACACCCAATAGTAAATACCAAAAATTTATGACTTACCGATTAGTCGACAACATATGTAATAAATAACACTAAGGTAAATCCGACTTGAACGGATAAGATTTAAATATCAAATAGTCCTAAGCTATTCATGTCTACCAATTCCATCATTACCTTTTATACGCAAAAGCGATCGCTTTTGCGCCATATTAATTATATTAAATTATATTTACTGCTCGAGATAAGATTTGAACTTATAGCCTAAACATCTTCAGAGTTCCGCTCTACCAGGTTGAGCTTCTCGAGCTTAAATTTATTAAAAATTAAAACCATAATTTTTTGGAGAGATTAGGACTCGAACCTAAAATAACGATGTGCAAAATCGACGTTCTACCAATTAAACTATATCCTTTGGTGCAAAACCATCCAGGTTTTGCAGTATACGACTTCCGAATCTTTATTTCTTTTACCCGGGTTATACCGTGTATAGCTCCATTATCCTCGGTACAAATGTATCGTACATTATAGAATTGTATCGTAATTTATACTCCGACCAAATAAAAATATATATTTGTATAAATTACTATTATAATTTTTATCATATCTTAAAAATATGAAATCTATAAATCTATACAAAATATATAATATTACAAAATAAGATTAATAACCCACTCGGGGATCGAACCCGAGATGTAACGGTGAAAGCGTTATGTCTTAACCACTTGACTAGTGGGTCTTATTAACATATAATTAATTAAATATGGAAAATATTTAAGGCAATACCCCTACAAAGGTATTAAACCACTATACGTTAAAGGACTTTAACGTATACAATATTATATCAATATATCTTACATCAAAGAGGTTAAAGATTATTGTAAAGGCAATAATAATTCTTATAATTTTAACGTTTTTTTCTAAAAAACGCTTGCAAGGGTGAGATAACTTTTTCCAATCTTTTTATAAAACACATCACTAATGTATTTTATTTTAGATTATTTTATTTTTATAATTTTTGCATTCACCTTTAGTATGTAAACATTAATATTTGGATTATTTTTAAATTTGAATATAATACTAAAGTAATATTTGAATTATTTTTAAATTTGAATATAATACTAAAGTAATATTTGGATTGTTTTTGAATCCAAATATAATACTAAAATAAAATTAAGATTAGCCAGGCTAAACTTCTAGTGTAAAGACGACTTTCACATGCAAAACTCTAGGTTTAAAGAGATATAAAAAATTTTTATCTTAAAATTAGCTCATTTTATATTTTTATGCTTTTAATTGTAGTTAATAAAGCAAATATTATTATAATAAATAAATTATTATCCGTCATAGCTAAGTAAGGTGTTAGTATGTAAAATATTAAACCTATTAATATATATAAGGCATATGATGTAATAACACCAGTATCTAAACTTGCAATATTTCTACTTAAATTAACCAATCCTTTTTCTAAACCATAAGGTCCTATTAATTCTACAGAACCTTTGTCAATAACCTTAGTTGTTTGACCCCTAATTTTAAAACCAGATCTGTAATATATCTATTGTAGAATAGTTCAATTAAGAAACGTTGATTAAAGAAACTAAAGATATTATAACCTAATCTTGAGAATTTAAAATTAATAAGTAATTTAGGTAAGAATTCTGATAATAATACAGAAAGTATACTTAATGATACAGTAAATACAAATGGTAATAATTTAAAGAATGTAGGTACAGCAAATTCTGTATCTAACATTATTTCATGACTAGGATGAATAAATAAACTATTATCTGTAAAGAAACCAGTTCCTAATCCTATAAAAATATCTTTAGTTAAATATCCAAAGAATATTGAGAAAATAGCTAAAATAATTAATGGTATAGTCATAAACAAGTCACCTTCATGAGCATGTTTATAATTTACTAAAGGACCATTAGGATTAGCTAAGAAAGTTAGATATAATACTTTAGCTGAATAAAGTGTAGTAAACATAGCACCTATTGTAGCTACAAAATAAACTATAGTACTTGATAGATAATATTGTCCATATGCAGACTCAAGGATAAAATCTTTAGAATAGAATCCTGTCATAAAAGGTACAGCTACTAAACTTAATGAAGCTATTAACATAACTGAATATGTTAAAGGTAAGAATTCTCTTAAACCTCCATATTTTCTAAAATCTTGGTTATCTGCTACTGCATGTATAACTGAACCAGCACCTAAGAATAATAACGCTTTATAGAAAGCATGATTTACTAAATGGAATAAAGCTAAGTTATAACTTGATAAACCAACAGCTATTACCATCATACCTAATTGACTCATAGTTGAATAAGCAATAACTTTTTTAATATCTTGTTGGAATAAACCAATTAAAGAACTGAATACTGTAGTTATAGCACCTAATCATAAACAAAGTACTAATACTGTTGAACTATATTCTATTAAAGGTGATGATCTCATTAATAAATATACTCCTGCTGTAACCATAGTAGCGGCGTGTATTAAAGCAGACACAGGTGTTGGACCTTCCATAGCTTGTGGTAATCAAATATGTAAACCAACCTGTGAACTTTTAGCTGTAGCACCTATTAATAAACAAATACCAATAATTGTAATTATTGTTTCATTATAATAAGGTGCTAATGCAAATACTGTACTATAATCTATATTTCCAAAAGATCATAATATTGCAAACATACCTACAGTTAATAAACAATCACCTACTCTATTAGTTAATAATGCAGATAAAGAACTTTGATTTGCTGCTATTCTAGTAAATCAAAAATTTACTAAAAGATATGAACAAACACCTACACCTTCTCAACCTACAAACATTATTAAATAATTATTTCCTGTTACAAGTATAATCATCATAAAAGTGAATAAACTTAAATAACTGAAAAATCTTTGATTATGTGGATCATGACTCATGTAACTTATAGAATATACGTGTACTAAACTAGATACTATTAATACAGGTATCAACATAGATACAGTTAAACTATCAAAATTGAAACCTCAAGATATATTTAATGATTCAGAATCAATTCATCTGAACAAATGAATTGTCACTGGAATGTTGTTTAAACCTACTTCAAAAAAGCCAGTATTGCACAAGTTGTTGTTATTATTACGGATAAACATGTTATTAATTGTGCTCCTCTTACTCCAACCTTTCTACCAAAAACCCAGATACTATTGATCCTAATAAAGGTAAAATTATCAATGTTAAATACATTATTTATATTGTATTGATATACTTCCTCTTAATCTATAATATGCTACTAAAATTCCTAAACCTATTGCAGATTCTGCTCCTGCTATTGTTATAATATATATAGCAAATGTTTGTCCTAATATATCATCAAAACTAAGTGAACTTATTAATATTAAAAATGTTATAGATAATAACATAATTTCTATTGAAATTAACATTAGTATGATGTTTTTTCTATTTAACACAAAACCTAATATCCCTATTAAGAATAAAAAGATTGAAAAATTCATATTTCAAAAATTTGTATATAAAAATGACTAAAAATTTAGAGTTAAAAATTCTAAGCTCTTAAAGTTAAAATGCCTAAGCTTTTAAAGTAAAAAGTTTAAGCTTTTAGAGTAAAAATAAATAAGATTTAAATACTAGTAGCTAAAGAAATAGCTGTAGATAAAAGTATTAGAAAGAGGAATAAATTCTATTGTTTTGAGTTTTTCGCTATCATCTGAATATGAATCCGTGTGAATAATAGTATAAGAACTATAAGAATAACACTCTAAGAACTATCAGAATAAGCATATACATCTTGTATAGGTTGATATGATTTAGCTTCATCATATATTGTATATTAACGTTCCTGTAACATCTTAGCATACTCTAAATCATACTCTATTTGGGCTTTTTTTCATCACTTAAACTCTTAGGATATAATCCCTGTTCTGATGAAGGATTTTCAGCTTCAATAGCTCTACCTTTCCCTTTGTCCTTTTTGGCTAACTCTTCTAATTAACTATCGCTATCTGCATATACTGGTGCTAATATTATTCCACATTTGAATAAAATTCAACATATAAAGCAAAAAATAGCCTTAAGTAAAAAAGGCTTTAGCAAAACACAGAATGACTTATGCAATAGTACTTTGGAAGTTTTATCTCTATGATATATTAATCAAAAGATAAAAAAATAATATAGACAGAGCTCCTACAAAGGTAAGAGCAAAAAACTCTAAACTCTTATATTTAAAACTACTAATATTTTAGAGTTAAAATAACAAGCTAGCTTATATAAATATATATGAAATACACCTCTAAATATTATAGAGTTATTATTATTCTAGAGTTATTGTTATTAACCTTTTATTTTATATTTTTTTATTAAAAAGCGATAGCAAAAAGCAAATTTTATACTATTATTAGTATTAATATATAAATAATTACTTTAAAGGTTTACAGGGCAAAGGTAATATAAGACCTAAATTATTCCAATCTAAGTCTAGACGTGTATCTACTATGGGCATCTCTAGCTCGTCTGAAGTTAGAATGCACTGATGTTGTGTCAGCTACCCTAACCCCAAAACGGACTAACTCTATATCTAAGTTAACTAACTCATTATATGCGTCCCTTAGCATTTCTGATCAAATATTAATACTCCTATCTAAAGATTCAATCTAAATATGGGCATTTTCCATGTTTACTCTAGAATCTGGAGGTATTTCTGCAAAAAGAGACCCATTTGCGTCTATAAACAATATTATATTATGCATATCTAAATATAATAACATCTGGTCAACGTACATTCTTAGTCTTAAGCAGTATCTCGAAACAGTCCGAGCTGTTTGTGTTCTTCTAAAGTTAAATTCATAAAATACTATTGCAACAATTCCTTTTAATCTATAATATGCTATTAAATCTAAAAAGTATATATTCTCTTTTAGGATTACTGTTCTTGTAATCAAGTTAAGAATTTTTCTAGGGAAATTGACTGGATAACTATAGGCATAGAACTATGTAAAATACCACAGATTTCTGAACATTGTCCAAAGAATGTTCCTTCTCTATTAATAAGAACAGACACTTGATTTAATCTACCCGGGTAGGCATCACATTTAATCCCTAAAGCTGGGCAGGCATATGAGTGTATTACGTCACCAGAAGAAATAATAAATCTCACATGTGTAAGTTCAGGTAATATAACCCTGTTATCCACTTCTAAATTTCTTAAAGCTCCGTCTTCCAGATCTGATTCAGGAACTAGATAAGAATCAAATTCTAATTCTTCTTCATCCTCGCTTAAGAAATCTGGGTATTGGTAACTTCAATATCATTGATGACCTTCTACAAATACAGTTAAAGATGGGTCAGTAACTTCATCCATTAAATATAATAATTTGAATGAAGGGAATGCGATTAATATTAATATAAATGCAGGTGTAATAGTTCAAATTAATTCTATAAGTGTACCGTGATTAAGGTATTTATTACTTATAGGAGATTTGCTGTATACATAATTTCTAATTACAGATAGTAATATTCAACCTACACCAAAAAGTATAATAACTAAGTAAAACATAATGTTGTCATGTAATTCAACCAGTGCTTCCATCTGAGGACTCGCACTATCTTGAAATATACACCTCACGCTCTAGGGGCGTCACAATAAATAAAGAAATTCTCTAATAGATTAAGCATAATATAATTAAAAATTAATGTCTATTTAATCTCTAGTTTATATGCAAAATATAAAAAGTAAAAGATAATAAAACATCTTTAGATAAATACTGTATAATAACTATATAAGTAAATTACTTTTTTAACGCAAAAAAAAGCGCTATATGTATAATTTATTATAAAAAAATTTATAAAATTTTTTTAAAAAATAACTAAAAAGTAAGTTACTTTTTTAACGCAAAAAAAAGCGCTAGATATAAATATTATATAATATAATTTATTGTAAATTTAAAGTTAATATACAAACATTCAAACTAAAAATATCTTAAGCCCTTAAGATGAATCGAACATCTATCAAAATATTAACAGTATTCCGCTCTACCGTTGAGCTATAAGGGCTAATATATAAATATAACTATAGGAAGAAAAGGAATCGAACCTTCGATGGCCTACAGCCATTGAGTTTACAGCTCAACCCATCATACCAACAAATGGAACCTTCCTTTTATTTTTTTATTTATTAATGGGGTTGGGTGTGTGGTTAATTTTTATTCATCCCGTGCAATTTCCATTACACGAACCATATTTCGACTTAACACCAATCAAAGTCATGCATACGAAGATTGCTTGAAAAAATATCATCGCCTTTTTACGATGAGGGGAGATTAACAAGAAACCAAACTTATTGCACATACTCCTTTCAGCGCCTGACGAGTGGTTAGTACCTAGCTGAGATTAGATTCACCGTGACGATGGTGATTCACGATTACTAGTAATTCCTTATTCATGTAGTCGAGTTACAGACTACAATCCATATTATATCCAACTTTGGAGATTAGCTCAAATTCGCATTTTTGCCTCTCTTTGTTAAGGCGTATGTGGCACGTCTATAGCCCACAGTATTTAGGCCATGATGACTTGTCTTAATCCCTATTATCACATCCAGTATAGCGGAGAACTACTTTATAATAACAAATAAAGTCAGGGTTTACGTTAATTTAATGGATCTAACCAGAATCTCACGACATTAACTAAAGACAGCCGTGCAGCGCTTGTACAATTTAATGTTATTCAAACTGTGGTAAGGTTTTTCGCGGATCATCGAATTAAATAACATACTTCACTACTGGTTTCAGAAACGGTCTAATGATTTCAGTTTATATGTTGCCATATTACTCTTGAGGTGGAATGCTTACACTTTCATTTATAGATCGATGTGCTAAAGACTGACGCATACTAACCAGCTATGCAAGGTCAGTTGCATTTGGCTTTTAACCTAAGCAAGCTTGCACACGTCATTTGCCCCGGTTAATCTATGACATTCATCATTTTCTGCTTGGACTACTAGGGTATCTAATCCTTATTGCTACCCAAGCCTTCGTCCCTCAACGTCAGTTTTTACATAGAAGGATGCCTTCGCTGTTATCCGTTCCATTAGTATCAAAGAATTTCATCTCTACACCAATAGTACTAATATATACCTCTCACATAAAACTCTAGAATATCCGTTCCCTTTAGGGGCTTGATATACCGTCTAGGTACCCTTTAAACCTAATAAAGATGACTAACACTAGTCTTCTACGTATTACCGCGACTGCTGGCACGTAATTTGGTCAAGACTTATAAATAGGAAATTGTCATTATCATTATCCTATTTAGAATTTTATACGAGTTAATCGTTACTGTATTACTATAATACACTTACATTCTTCCAAGTTACTGGTTCAGCCTTTCGGCCATTGACCAATATTCCTCACTGCTGTACTAATACGCATTGGGGTTTTTTCAGACCCAATGTGGTCGATCAACCTCTCAGTTTCGACTACGGGCTTAAGCTAGTTAAGCAATTACCTTAACTACTACTTACCCGAGATAGTTATAAACATCTTAAAGCGAAATTTTATTTTCTTTTCATTTTTTTATTCAAAAAAATCGTATAAGGGATTTTTCCTTACTCTAAGGCAGCTATAACTTCATTTACTCACCTGTACACCACTTCATAGGATTAATCCTATGACGTACGATTAGCATGTGTCAAGTACTTGGACAGCGTTCAATCAGAGCCATCATCAAACTCAATATTTTTATGTTTTTATTAGTTTATAATACCATTACATTACTAATGAGAAACTTAGCCTAATATTCAAAATAGCTAAATGTTTAGCTATATAATATATAAAATATAATTAAATTTTTATATTTTTTATTTTTAAAAAAGCGCTATATATTTTATTTTTATTTTATTTTTAAAAAAGCGCTATATATTTTATTTTATTTTTATTTTATTTTTAAAAAATCTGCATAATTTTTTACCATTATGCAGAATTTTAACCTTATCACCCTGAAAAGTACCTAATGTGTGATTATGCTTAAACGGATTTTTACTAGCTTGTAATTCAGATAATATTAAGGATTTTCCCTCTACATTAGGCACACCATGTAAGGTACCCATCCAAGTTAAAATTACGTGGACACTGTGTTTTTCATAGGGGCTAGCTTTTAAATAATCATAGTATGTTAACTGAGGCTTAAAAGTGTCATGTTGCTCTAATATTTGGACTCCATTACTATTAACATATAGACCTTTAAACCCAGATCAACCGTAATACTTAATTATATTATTAGTTTCACCAGAATAATAGTAATTAAGGTTTTTTTTCTCACTTTAACGGTTTTTAGAAAAAAACGCTAAAATAAAATTATAGAATAAAATAATATATAAAAAAGTAAAGTTTAATTAAATATATATACGCATACGCATATAAAGATTTTTAGAAAAAATAAATGTAAACTATATAATAAAATGAGAATTTTAAAAAGTCATCCTCTTATTAGTTTAGCTAATGGATATGTAATAGATTCACCACAACCTGCTAATATAAGTTATTTATGAAACTTTGGATCTTTATTAGGTCTATGTTTAATAATACAAATAGTAACAGGTGTTACATTAGCTATGCACTATACACCTAGTGTATTAGAAGCATTTAATTCAGTAGAACATATTATGAGAGACGTAAATAATGGTTGATTAGTTCGTTATTTACACTCTAATACAGCTTCAGCTTTCTTCTTTTTAGTGTATTTACACATTGGAAGAAATTTATACTACGGATCATATAGAGCTCCAAGAACATTAGTATTTAGTATAGGTGTTGTAATATTTATACTAATGATGGCTACAGCTTTCTTAGGTTATGTTTTACCTTATGGTCAAATGAGTTTATGAGGTGCTACAGTTATTACTAATCTTATGAGTGCTATACCTTGAATAGGTCAAGATATAGTTGAATTTATATGAGGTGGTTTCTCTGTAAATAATGCTACATTAAATAGATTCTTTGCATTACATTTCTTATTACCTTTTGTTTTAGCTGCATTAGTAATAATGCATTTAATAGCAATGCACGATACTGTAGGATCTGGTAATCCTTTAGGTATTTCTGGTAATTATGATAGATTACCTTTCGCTCCTTACTTTGTATTTAAAGATTTAGTTACTGTATTTATTTTCTTTATAGTATTATCTGTATTTGTATTCTTCATGCCTAACGCATTAGGTGATAGTGAAAATTATGTTATGGCTAATCCAATGCAAACTCCACCTGCTATTGTTCCGGAATGATACTTATTACCTTTCTATGCTATTTTAAGATCTATACCTAACAAATTATTAGGTGTTATTGCTATGTTTTCAGCTATTTTAATATTATTAGCTATGCCATTTACAGATTTAAGTAGAAGTAGAGGTATACAATTTAGACCTTTAAGTAAAATAGCATTCTATATTTTTGTTGCTAATTTCTTAGTATTAATGCAATTAGGTGCAAAACACGTTGAAACTCCATTTATTGAATTTGGACAAATCTCAACTGTTTTATACTTTGCACACTTCTTTGTAATAGTACCTGTAGTTAGTATTATTGAAAATAGTTTAGTTGAATTAGCTAGCTATGATAAAAAACCATCTTTGAACAAAAATACAACCTTGTAAAAAATAAAAAAGAAATTAGCTCAATTGGTAGAGCAACCGTTTTACACACGAGAGGTTAGGTGTTCAAATCACCTATTTCTTACATGTTATTAACTTTATTATCTTATTTACTACTTTCAAATGCTCTAACCTCTAGAAAAGACAAATCTATCTTATTTTCAAGAATTGTAATGGTAACTTTAATCTCTATATCTTTACTAAGTTTAAATAATTTATTTGTTTTAAGCTATGCTAAGGGTATAGGTTTATACGGGGGTTTGTTTCATGTAACAGCCATTACACAAAGCTTTGATATGTTTATTTTTATCATTAGTTCAATTATATTAACTATAACATCTTTTTATCCTAGAAAAGTATATATACCAGAAGTCTCATTTCCTTCAATATTATATTCAAATAAATTTGAATATAACAAAACACAAATCTCTAATAAAATGGCAGAACCTTTTAGAATAATTGAGTATTCTTTAATAATTGTTTTTGTTTTGAGTGGTGCAGTATTTTTAATGAGCTCAAGCGATCTGGTTTCCATATTTTTATCTATAGAACTTCAGAGTTATGGGTTATATATCCTTTCTACATTGTATAGAGATTCAGAACATGCAACTAGAGGGGGTTAACTTATTTTTTACTAGGTGGATTATCTTCTTGTTTTATTTTATTAGGATCAAGTTTATTATATGCCAATTCAGGAACTACAAACCTTGAAGGTCTGTATGTAGTTAGTAATTTATCTGAAGTATACCCTGATTACTATAATGTATTATATTCATGATACAGTCCTTGATATATAAATTTATCTTTAATAATCCTATCTGTAGGATTTTTATTTAAAATAAGTGCGGCTCCATTCCATTTTTGAAGTCCGGACGTATACGATGCTATACCTACTATAGTAACAACTTTTGTTGCAATAATAGCCAAAATATCTATTTTTATTTTCTTTTTAGAATTGGTGTATTACACAGAAAGAAGTATTTTTTCTTTTACTTGAGTAAATTGTTTACTTATTAGTAGTTTATTTTCTTTAATAATAGGGTCAGTTCTAGGTCTGACTCAATTTAGAATAAAAAGATTGTATGCGTATAGTACTATAAGCCATGTTGGGTTTATATTATTAGCTTTAAGTATAAATAGTATAGAGTCTATACAAGCATACATATTTTATATTATAACATATACACTTTCAAATTTAAATGCTTTTATAATACTTGTAACTATTGGATTTTCTTTCTACCTTTATGTGTATAATGACGAAAACCATAAAGACAATTTAGAAGACAGAAACAATTCACCTATACAACTAGTTAGCCAAATCAAAGGTTACTTTTATATAAATACATATTTAGCTTTAAGCTTAGCAATAACACTTTTTTCATTTGTAGGTGTTCCTCCTCTAATTGGTTTTTTTGCTAAACAGATGGTGCTAAGTGCTGCTTTAGATAATGGTTACGTATTTATGGCTTTAGTGGCAATACTTACTAGTGTTATTTCAGCAGTTTATTATTTAAATGTAATAAAACAAATATTCTTCTTTAAAGATGATTATAAAATAAATCCCGCTTTAAAAAACATAAACTTAGAAGGTTATATTTCTAATGCAAATAATAATAAAAAGGAAACGGTTAAATTTGAACTTAAAAACATAGTATTATCTAGCGCATTAACTATTAGTATCTCAATTCTAACTTTAATATTATTACTGTTTATATACATACCAAATGAGTGATTTAACTTAGCAAATATTTTAACTCTAATATTATTCAAGCCATAAAATGACTAGCCAAACTTTTTTCTTTTTTTATACCTGTTCTGGCTTTTATTTTATTAGCTGTTAATATTATATTTGCTCCCCACAATCCATACCAGGAGAAGGATAGTGCATTTGAGTGTGGATTTCATTCATTTCTTGGCCAAAATAGAAGTGAATTTAGTATATCTTTCTTTATATTTGCTCTATTATTTTTATTATTTGATTTAGAAATCTTACTTGTATATCCTTATGTAGTTAGTAGTTACGTTAATGGAATATTTGGTTTAATTGTAATGCTTATTTTCTTTTAGTATTAACATTAGGTTTTGCATTTGAACTGGGAAAAAATGCATTACATATTGAGAGTAAACAGTCCAATTTTATAGCTAAAAACTAGATTAAATCTTCCCGTTTTTTATTTTATAGCTAAAAAGTAGATTAAATCTCCCCGTTTTTTATTTTACCTATATATTACATTAGTAACGTAATGTAAGGTAACATAATGTAAGATGAGTAACGTAAAATAATGAAACTCTATATAACCTGAGATTATAACGTAAAATAATGAAACTTTATAAAACATTAGAGGACTAACGTAAAATAATGAAACTTTAAAAAAATAATTAAAGTTTTTAAAAAAAGAGAGAATTGGCTGAGTGGTCTATAGCGATAAGCTTGAAACTTATTTTAGTACAAACTACTAACATCCGTTCGAATCGGATATTCTCTGAATAATATATACGGGTCAGGGCCGGGTTGGTTAGGCGTCTCATTTGGGTTGAGGAGTAGTTATGTTCGAATCATAATGACCCGAAAAAAAAAGCTTTTTAATAATTTATATAAATTTCATTAGTAATGTATTTGATATGTAATGTAAAATTTCATCATAACGCAAGGCTTTGGCTAAGCGTATGATGGCAAGTATATAAAGAAATTATTATGGATAATTAGCTATATATCAAAAAGAGTGACTAAATTTGTTTTATCTTTTTTAGAACAAAACATGTACTTTTGGAGAAATCCTGTTAATAAACGAAGTGAATTGAAATATCTTAGTAACTTTAGGAAAAGAAATCAAACGAGATTCTATTATTAGTGTGAACGAAAGTAGAAAAGCCTGCAAAGTAAAATGGATTTAAATCTGTTTGAATATAGGGAACCTTCCTCTAAGGCTAAAAATGATATATAAGCGATAGTGAAAAGTACCGTGAGGTAAAATTTGAAATAGTAATTTTATAAGCAGCTCGAGTGAAATTTAAATAAATAATAAGAGCGTACCTTTTGCATAATGGGTCAGCAAGTTAATTTTAGATGCAAGCAATGATTTTATGCGCTTTTCGCATAAAACTAGCTTAGATAAACCAATTATGAAAAAATGAATAAGTATCTAGAATTAGACCCGAAGGCTAGTGATCTTACCATGGTCAGGGTTATAAAAGCTCGAACGGGTTATCGTTGTATAGATATCCGAAGAATTGTGGTAAGTTAGTGAAAGACAAAACTGACTAGTATAGCTGGTTTTCCGCGAAACCTATATGAGTAGGTAATTTAATTAACATCTTAGCAGGTACAGAACTGTGATCTCGGACAATATCTTTTGATTTTGTCAACATCGGGGGGTTGTAGTGACTTTACCGGAGAGTATTTGCACTCGGAAGGGCAAAGATGAATGTTGAATAATCGGACATAGTGCGATAAGGTTGTATGTCTAAAGGGAAACAGCCCAGAACAAGAGTTAAGGTTCCAAAATTATTGTTGAGTGAAATTAAGGATGTTTTTTTTTAATACAATCAGGAAATAGGCTTAGAAGCGGCCATTTTTTGAAGACCTCGTAACAGAGCACTGATTAATTTTTTAGAAAAAAACACCGAAAATTTAACGGATCTAAACAATATACCGAAACCTTGTCCATAAATATAATATACTTATAATTCTATTTATGGGGTAGCGGAACGTTGGGTAAATCTTAGATGTAATCTTTTTAAGGTTACATAGCCTTTTTATTAAGTTAGGTGTGATCTTTATTAAGGTTTATACAAAACTTTTTAAAAAATTAGATAACCCAAGTGAGAATGCTGACATGAGTAACGAAAAAGGAATATCCTCGCCTTAAGCTTATGGTATATTAATGAAGTAACGGCCTCTAAGTTTACTGACCTGCCCTAAAGGATTAAACGATGAGAAAATCTTAGGGGAAAAATCTTAATGAGGGTGAAAGCTTATTAAGATGTCTACAGGCTTAACCTAATTGAGTAAATTGGGTTCTGGAAAAAGCTTGTAGACGCTAACCATTGAAACATGGTACCTGATCTAACCGTACCTAGATACTATCACAAGTAAGCAAGTAGAGAATACAAAGGCGTTTGAGTGAACAATCATTAAGGAACTCGGCAAATTGACTACCGTAACTTCGGGATAAGGTGTGCCATTCTTCCTGATTAATATCAGGTTAAGAATAGGAGGCATAGAATGGTGTTGTACGACTGTTTAATAAAAACACAGCACTCTGCAAAGATAAAATATCAAAGTATTGAGTGTGATGTCTGCCCAATGTCGGCTGGATAACGGATTTACCTTGGTTTTTAACTGAGGTTTTGAAGGATACCCCGATTAATGGCGGCCTTACCTATGAGGGTCCTAAGGTAGCGAAATACCTTGGCCGTTAAATGCGGTCCTGCATGAATGACTTAACGATACAACAGCTGTCTCGATGATTGTCTCAGTGAAATTGGAATAGCAGTGCAGATACTGTTTACCTCTAGATAGACGAGAAGACCCTATGCAGCTTTACTGTTGCTAGTTATTGGATATGATCAAACAAGTTGTAGTGTATAAGGTAGTTGGTGAGATATAATTGAAACACCTTTACTTAGTTTATCATATCAGAGATTACAGATGAAAAGTGGGTATTTCGAAAAATATTTTTTGATGTAGTATTCACCTAGTAGGTTAAGTCTCAATACTTATCCAAAAAGGAAGAGGGGATAGATGGTTTTTACCATTTAGACCGGGAAACAGTGGCTAGTAGACGGTTTATGCGGGGCACAGATCCCACAAAAAGTACCTGGGTATATCCAAAGTTCATATTGTAAATTTGCTGGCTTAGGCTAGCAATTAAACATGTATAGGCTGGTTTTCGCTTTGGCGTTAGCTTGTACTGCATGTTTTTTATTTTAGTTTGTTATATTTTATCCTAGTACATACTATGATAATCTATTCAGTTATATATCTATTAAGTTAGATTTATTATATTTATTTTAAGTAAGATTTTAACTATATGGTGAATAGATGTAAATAAAACATTAATTAATTGTAAAAAATTAGTATTGTTTTTACTTGTTTTATTTTTATGCTTTTAGATAATTATAAAACGACTTTTATATTTACTTATAAAGTTTAATGGCTAAATCTTGCTTTACTGTTTGACCTACAAGTCTATCAGTCGCGTAAGCGGGGCATATGATCACAAGATGCATTAAGGAAAGGTCTTGGATTATAGAAAAAGTTACGCTAGGGATAACAGGCTAATTTGCGCAAGAGAGTACAAATTGAGTGCGCGGTTTGGCACCTCGATGTCGGCTTAGCTCATCCACATGAATGCAAAAATCATGAAGGGTTCGACTGTTCGTCGATTAAAGAGCTACATGAGCTGGGTTTAATACG
>JAPDRO010000031.1:49724-80121 GCA_030247885.1 Taxawa tesnikishii (nom. ined.)
CGTATTAAACCCAGCTCATGTAGCTCTTTAATCGACGAACAGTCGAACCCTTCATGATTTTTGCATTCATGTGGATGAGCTAAGCCGACATCGAGGTGCCAAACCGCGCACTCAATTTGTACTCTCTTGCGCAAATTAGCCTGTTATCCCTAGCGTAACTTTTTCTATAATCCAAGACCTTTCCTTAATGCATCTTGTGATCATATGCCCCGCTTACGCGACTGATAGACTTGTAGGTCAAACAGTAAAGCAAGATTTAGCCATTAAACTTTATAAGTAAATATAAAAGTCGTTTTATAATTATCTAAAAGCATAAAAATAAAACAAGTAAAAACAATACTAATTTTTTACAATTAATTAATGTTTTATTTACATCTATTCACCATATAGTTAAAATCTTACTTAAAATAAATATAATAAATCTAACTTAATAGATATATAACTGAATAGATTATCATAGTATGTACTAGGATAAAATATAACAAACTAAAATAAAAAACATGCAGTACAAGCTAACGCCAAAGCGAAAACCAGCCTATACATGTTTAATTGCTAGCCTAAGCCAGCAAATTTACAATATGAACTTTGGATATACCCAGGTACTTTTTGTGGGATCTGTGCCCCGCATAAACCGTCTACTAGCCACTGTTTCCCGGTCTAAATGGTAAAAACCATCTATCCCCTCTTCCTTTTTGGATAAGTATTGAGACTTAACCTACTAGGTGAATACTACATCAAAAAATATTTTTCGAAATACCCACTTTTCATCTGTAATCTCTGATATGATAAACTAAGTAAAGGTGTTTCAATTATATCTCACCAACTACCTTATACACTACAACTTGTTTGATCATATCCAATAACTAGCAACAGTAAAGCTGCATAGGGTCTTCTCGTCTATCTAGAGGTAAACAGTATCTGCACTGCTATTCCAATTTCACTGAGACAATCATCGAGACAGCTGTTGTATCGTTAAGTCATTCATGCAGGACCGCATTTAACGGCCAAGGTATTTCGCTACCTTAGGACCCTCATAGGTAAGGCCGCCATTAATCGGGGTATCCTTCAAAACCTCAGTTAAAAACCAAGGTAAATCCGTTATCCAGCCGACATTGGGCAGACATCACACTCAATACTTTGATATTTTATCTTTGCAGAGTGCTGTGTTTTTATTAAACAGTCGTACAACATTATTTTATGTTTCCTCTTATCCTTAATTTAATTAAATCATACCTGTAAGGTATGTTAAACTAATGATAATGGCCCTCCTTATCCCGAAGTTACGGTAGTCAATTTGCCGAGTTCCTTAATGATTGTTCACTCAAACGCCTTTGTATTCTCTACTTGCTTACTTGTGATAGTATCTAGGTACGGTATATAGAAAAACCTTATTATATTTACATTATATATTTGTATAATAGTCTTAATATATACAATAATGTAAAATATAAAAATAAAATATATCTTTTTTTTTTTTATAAAACTCTATTACATTCTATTTAAACTATGTAATCTTGAAAACTTGTAACAAGAAATTAGATAGTAAATACAATATAACATATTGAGCTTTATTCATAAGACTATTAGTTTACATATATTTTATTTTAAGTAAAAAATTTTCCAGAACCTTTATTACTTATTAAAGGTTTTGTTTTTTACTATTAAGTATTTTTTATAAAAATATCATCAAAATTACCTTTTGATTAATATATTTAGATACCGAAAATTAAATAAAATACCATAAGCTTAAGGCGAGGATATTCCTTTTTCGTTACTCATGTCAGCATTCTCTCTTGGATTATATTAATGGATTAATTTAATTTTATTTAGTTTATTAATAATCCATATTTATTATTTCTTAAATAAGAAATAATAATTAATATTTATCCAATGTTCCGCTACCCCACATATACAATATTATTATTATATTAATGTGTACAAGGTTTCGGTATATTGTTTAGATCCGTTAAATTTTCGGTGTTTTTTTCTAAAAAATTAATCAGTGCTCTGTTACGAGGTCTTCAAAAAATGGCCGCTTCTAAGCCTATTTCCTGATTGTATTAAAAAAAAACATCCTTAAT
Organism: Taxawa tesnikishii (nom. ined.); assembly: GCA_030247885.1. Lineage (NCBI taxonomy): Eukaryota > Fungi > Ascomycota > Dothideomycetes > Dothideales > Taxawa tesnikishii (nom. ined.). The sequence goes on from JAPDRO010000031.1 coordinate 51,806, forward strand.
TTCACTCAACAATAATTTTGGAACCTTAACTCTTGTTCTGGGCTGTTTCCCTTTAGACATACAACCTTATCGCACTATGTCCGATTATTCAACATTCATCTTTGCCCTTCCGAGTGCAAATACTCTCCGGTAAAGTCACTACAACCCCCCGATGTTGACAAAATCAAAAGATATTGTCCGAGATCACAGTTCTGTACCTGCTAAGATGTTAATTAAATTACCTACTCATATAGGTTTCGCGGAAAACCAGCTATACTAGTCAGTTTTGTCTTTCACTAACTTACCACAATTCTTCGGATATCTATACAACGATAACCCGTTCGAGCTTTTATAACCCTGACCATGGTAAGATCACTAGCCTTCGGGTCTAATTCTAGATACTTATTCATTTTTTCATAATTGGTTTATCTAAGCTAGTTTTATGCGAAAAGCGCATAAAATCATTGCTTGCATCTAAAATTAACTTGCTGACCCATTATGCAAAAGGTACGCTCTTATTATTTATTTAAATTTCACTCGAGCTGCTTATAAAATTACTATTTCAAATTTTACCTCACGGTACTTTTCACTATCGCTTATATATCATTTTTAGCCTTAGAGGAAGGTTCCCCTATATTCAAACAGATTTTAATCCATTTTACTTTTAACAAGTTTTGTTATTAGGCTTTTGTTATTTAGTTGACACCAAATAACAATCTCGTTTGATTTCTTTTCCTAAAGTTACTAAGATATTTCAATTCACTTCGTTTATTAACAGGATTTCTCCAAAAGTACATGTTTTGTTCTAAAAAAGATAAAACAAATTTAGTCACTCTTTTTGATATATAGCTAATTATCCATAATAATTTCTTTATATACTTGCCATCATACGCTTAGCCAAAGCCTTGCGTTATGATGAAATTTTACATTACATATCAAATACATTACTAATGAAATTTATATAAATTATTAAAAAGCTTTTTTTTTTCGGGTCATTATGATTCGAACATAACTACTCCTCAACCCAAATGAGACGCCTAACCAACCCGGCCCTGACCCGTATATATTATTCAGAGAATATCCGATTCGAACGGATGTTAGTAGTTTGTACTAAAATAAGTTTCAAGCTTATCGCTATAGACCACTCAGCCAATTCTCTCTTTTTTTAAAAACTTTAATTATTTTTTTAAAGTTTCATTATTTTACGTTAGTCCTCTAATGTTTTATAAAGTTTCATTATTTTACGTTATAATCTCAGGTTATATAGAGTTTCATTATTTTACGTTACTCATCTTACATTATGTTACCTTACATTACGTTACTAATGTAATATATAGGTAAAATAAAAAACGGGGAGATTTAATCTACTTTTTAGCTATAAAATAAAAAACGGGAAGATTTAATCTAGTTTTTAGCTATAAAATTGGACTGTTTACTCTCAATATGTAATGCATTTTTTCCCAGTTCAAATGCAAAACCTAATGTTAATACTAAAAAGAAAATAAGCATTACAATTAAACCAAATATTCCATTAACGTAACTACTAACTACATAAGGATATACAAGTAAGATTTCTAAATCAAATAATAAAAATAATAGAGCAAATATAAAGAAAGATATACTAAATTCACTTCTATTTTGGCCAAGAAATGAATGAAATCCACACTCAAATGCACTATCCTTCTCCTGGTATGGATTGTGGGGAGCAAATATAATATTAACAGCTAATAAAATAAAAGCCAGAACAGGTATAAAAAAAGAAAAAAGTTTGGCTAGTCATTTTATGGCTTGAATAATATTAGAGTTAAAATATTTGCTAAGTTAAATCACTCATTTGGTATGTATATAAACAGTAATAATATTAAAGTTAGAATTGAGATACTAATAGTTAATGCGCTAGATAATACTATGTTTTTAAGTTCAAATTTAACCGTTTCCTTTTTATTATTATTTGCATTAGAAATATAACCTTCTAAGTTTATGTTTTTTAAAGCGGGATTTATTTTATAATCATCTTTAAAGAAGAATATTTGTTTTATTACATTTAAATAATAAACTGCTGAAATAACACTAGTAAGTATTGCCACTAAAGCCATAAATACGTAACCATTATCTAAAGCAGCACTTAGCACCATCTGTTTAGCAAAAAAACCAATTAGAGGAGGAACACCTACAAATGAAAAAAGTGTTATTGCTAAGCTTAAAGCTAAATATGTATTTATATAAAAGTAACCTTTGATTTGGCTAACTAGTTGTATAGGTGAATTGTTTCTGTCTTCTAAATTGTCTTTATGGTTTTCGTCATTATACACATAAAGGTAGAAAGAAAATCCAATAGTTACAAGTATTATAAAAGCATTTAAATTTGAAAGTGTATATGTTATAATATAAAATATGTATGCTTGTATAGACTCTATACTATTTATACTTAAAGCTAATAATATAAACCCAACATGGCTTATAGTACTATACGCATACAATCTTTTTATTCTAAATTGAGTCAGACCTAGAACTGACCCTATTATTAAAGAAAATAAACTACTAATAAGTAAACAATTTACTCAAGTAAAAGAAAAAATACTTCTTTCTGTGTAATACACCAATTCTAAAAAGAAAATAAAAATAGATATTTTGGCTATTATTGCAACAAAAGTTGTTACTATAGTAGGTATAGCATCGTATACGTCCGGACTTCAAAAATGGAATGGAGCCGCACTTATTTTAAATAAAAATCCTACAGATAGGATTATTAAAGATAAATTTATATATCAAGGACTGTATCATGAATATAATACATTATAGTAATCAGGGTATACTTCAGATAAATTACTAACTACATACAGACCTTCAAGGTTTGTAGTTCCTGAATTGGCATATAATAAACTTGATCCTAATAAAATAAAACAAGAAGATAATCCACCTAGTAAAAAATAAGTTAACCCCCTCTAGTTGCATGTTCTGAATCTCTATACAATGTAGAAAGGATATATAACCCATAACTCTGAAGTTCTATAGATAAAAATATGGAAACCAGATCGCTTGAGCTCATTAAAAATACTGCACCACTCAAAACAAAAACAATTATTAAAGAATACTCAATTATTCTAAAAGGTTCTGCCATTTTATTAGAGATTTGTGTTTTGTTATATTCAAATTTATTTGAATATAATATTGAAGGAAATGAGACTTCTGGTATATATACTTTTCTAGGATAAAAAGATGTTATAGTTAATATAATTGAACTAATGATAAAAATAAACATATCAAAGCTTTGTGTAATGGCTGTTACATGAAACAAACCCCCGTATAAACCTATACCCTTAGCATAGCTTAAAACAAATAAATTATTTAAACTTAGTAAAGATATAGAGATTAAAGTTACCATTACAATTCTTGAAAATAAGATAGATTTGTCTTTTCTAGAGGTTAGAGCATTTGAAAGTAGTAAATAAGATAATAAAGTTAATAACATGTAAGAAATAGGTGATTTGAACACCTAACCTCTCGTGTGTAAAACGGTTGCTCTACCAATTGAGCTAATTTCTTTTTTATTTTTTACAAGGTTGTATTTTTGTTCAAAGATGGTTTTTTATCATAGCTAGCTAATTCAACTAAACTATTTTCAATAATACTAACTACAGGTACTATTACAAAGAAGTGTGCAAAGTATAAAACAGTTGAGATTTGTCCAAATTCAATAAATGGAGTTTCAACGTGTTTTGCACCTAATTGCATTAATACTAAGAAATTAGCAACAAAAATATAGAATGCTATTTTACTTAAAGGTCTAAATTGTATACCTCTACTTCTACTTAAATCTGTAAATGGCATAGCTAATAATATTAAAATAGCTGAAAACATAGCAATAACACCTAATAATTTGTTAGGTATAGATCTTAAAATAGCATAGAAAGGTAATAAGTATCATTCCGGAACAATAGCAGGTGGAGTTTGCATTGGATTAGCCATAACATAATTTTCACTATCACCTAATGCGTTAGGCATGAAGAATACAAATACAGATAATACTATAAAGAAAATAAATACAGTAACTAAATCTTTAAATACAAAGTAAGGAGCGAAAGGTAATCTATCATAATTACCAGAAATACCTAAAGGATTACCAGATCCTACAGTATCGTGCATTGCTATTAAATGCATTATTACTAATGCAGCTAAAACAAAAGGTAATAAGAAATGTAATGCAAAGAATCTATTTAATGTAGCATTATTTACAGAGAAACCACCTCATATAAATTCAACTATATCTTGACCTATTCAAGGTATAGCACTCATAAGATTAGTAATAACTGTAGCACCTCATAAACTCATTTGACCATAAGGTAAAACATAACCTAAGAAAGCTGTAGCCATCATAACAATAAGAATTATTGTACCAATAGCTCATGTTAATGTTCTAGGTGATTTATAAGATCCATAATATAAACCTCTACCTATGTGTAAATACACTAAAAAGAAGAAAGCTGAAGCTGTATTAGAGTGTAAATAACGAACTAATCAACCATTATTTACGTCTCTCATAATATGTTCTACTGAATTAAATGCTTCTAATACACTAGGTGTATAGTGCATAGCTAATGTAACACCTGTTACTATTTGTATTATTAAACATAGACCTAATAAAGATCCAAAGTTTCATAAATAACTTATATTAGCAGGTTGTGGTGAATCTATTACATATCCATTAGCTAAACTAATAAGAGGATGACTTTTTAAAATTCTCATTTTATTATATAGTTTACATTTATTTTTTCTAAAAATCTTTATATGCGTATGCGTATATATATTTAATTAAACTTTACTTTTTATATATTATTTTATTCTATAATTTTATTTTAGCGTTTTTTTCTAAAAACCGTTAAAGTGAGAAAAAAAACCTTAATTACTATTATTCTGGTGAAACTAATAATATAATTAAGTATTACGGTTGATCTGGGTTTAAAGGTCTATATGTTAATAGTAATGGAGTCCAAATATTAGAGCAACATGACACTTTTAAGCCTCAGTTAACATACTATGATTATTTAAAAGCTAGCCCCTATGAAAAACACAGTGTCCACGTAATTTTAACTTGGATGGGTACCTTACATGGTGTGCCTAATGTAGAGGGAAAATCCTTAATATTATCTGAATTACAAGCTAGTAAAAATCCGTTTAAGCATAATCACACATTAGGTACTTTTCAGGGTGATAAGGTTAAAATTCTGCATAATGGTAAAAAAATTATGCAGATTTTTTAAAAATAAAATAAAAATAAAATAAAATATATAGCGCTTTTTTAAAAATAAAATAAAAATAAAATATATAGCGCTTTTTTAAAAATAAAAAATATAAAAATTTAATTATATTTTATATATTATATAGCTAAACATTTAGCTATTTTGAATATTAGGCTAAGTTTCTCATTAGTAATGTAATGGTATTATAAACTAATAAAAACATAAAAATATTGAGTTTGATGATGGCTCTGATTGAACGCTGTCCAAGTACTTGACACATGCTAATCGTACGTCATAGGATTAATCCTATGAAGTGGTGTACAGGTGAGTAAATGAAGTTATAGCTGCCTTAGAGTAAGGAAAAAATCCCTTATACGATTTTTTTTGAATAAAAAAATGAAAAGAAAATAAAATTTCGCTTTAAGATGTTTATAACTATCTCGGGTAAGTAGTAGTTAAGGTAATTGCTTAACTAGCTGAAATCCGTAGTCGTGACTGAGAGGTCGATCGACCACATTGGGTCTGAAAAAACCCCAATGCGTATTAGTACAGCAGTGAGGAATATTGGTCAATGGCCGAAAGGCTGAACCAGTAACTTGGAAGAATGTAAGTGTATTATAGTAATACAGTAACGATTAACTCGTATAAAATTCTAAATAGGATAATGATAATGACAATTTCCTATTTATAAGTCTTGACCAAATTACGTGCCAGCAGTCGCGGTAATACGTAGAAGACTAGTGTTAGTCATCTTTATTAGGTTTAAAGGGTACCTAGACGGTATATCAAGCCCCTAAAGGGAACGGATATTCTAGAGTTTTATGTGAGAGGTATATATTAGTACTATTGGTGTAGAGATGAAATTCTTTGATACTAATGGAACGGATAACAGCGAAGGCATCCTTCTATGTAAAAACTGACGTTGAGGGACGAAGGCTTGGGTAGCAATAAGGATTAGATACCCTAGTAGTCCAAGCAGAAAATGATGAATGTCATAGATTAACCGGGGCAAATGACGTGTGCAAGCTTGCTTAGGTTAAAAGCCAAATGCAACTGACCTTGCATAGCTGGTTAGTATGCGTCAGTCTTTAGCACATCGATCTATAAATGAAAGTGTAAGCATTCCACCTCAAGAGTAATATGGCAACATATAAACTGAAATCATTAGACCGTTTCTGAAACCAGTAGTGAAGTATGTTATTTAATTCGATGATCCGCGAAAAACCTTACCACAGTTTGAATAACATTAAATTGTACAAGCGCTGCACGGCTGTCTTTAGTTAATGTCGTGAGATTCTGGTTAGATCCATTAAATTAACGTAAACCCTGACTTTATTTGTTATTATAAAGTAGTTCTCCGCTATACTGGATGTGATAATAGGGATTAAGACAAGTCATCATGGCCTAAATACTGTGGGCTATAGACGTGCCACATACGCCTTAACAAAGAGAGGCAAAAATGCGAATTTGAGCTAATCTCCAAAGTTGGATATAATATGGATTGTAGTCTGTAACTCGACTACATGAATAAGGAATTACTAGTAATCGTGAATCACCATCGTCACGGTGAATCTAATCTCAGCTAGGTACTAACCACTCGTCAGGCGCTGAAAGGAGTATGTGCAATAAGTTTGGTTTCTTGTTAATCTCCCCTCATCGTAAAAAGGCGATGATATTTTTTCAAGCAATCTTCGTATGCATGACTTTGATTGGTGTTAAGTCGAAATATGGTTCGTGTAATGGAAATTGCACGGGATGAATAAAAATTAACCACACACCCAACCCCATTAATAAATAAAAAAATAAAAGGAAGGTTCCATTTGTTGGTATGATGGGTTGAGCTGTAAACTCAATGGCTGTAGGCCATCGAAGGTTCGATTCCTTTTCTTCCTATAGTTATATTTATTTAAAGCCCTTATAGCTCAACGGTAGAGCGGAATACTGTTAATATTTTGATAGATGTTCGATTCATCTTAAGGGCTTAAGATATTTTTAGTTTGAATGTTTGTATATTAACTTTAAATTTACAATAAATTATATTATATAATATTTATATCTAGCGCTTTTTTTTGCGTTAAAAAAGTAACTTACTTTTTAGTTATTTTTTAAAAAAATTTTATAAATTTTTTTATAATAAATTATACATATAGCGCTTTTTTTTGCGTTAAAAAAGTAATTTACTTATATAGTTATTATACAGTATTTATCTAAAGATGTTTTATTATCTTTTACTTTTTATATTTTGCATATAAACTAGAGATTAAATAGACATTAATTTTTAATTATATTATGCTTAATCTATTAGAGAATTTCTTTATTTATTGTGACGCCCCTAGAGCGTGAGGTGTATATTTCAAGATAGTGCGAGTCCTCAGATGGAAGCACTGGTTGAATTACATGACAACATTATGTTTTACTTAGTTATTATACTTTTTGGTGTAGGTTGAATATTACTATCTGTAATTAGAAATTATGTATACAGCAAATCTCCTATAAGTAATAAATACCTTAATCACGGTACACTTATAGAATTAATTTGAACTATTACACCTGCATTTATATTAATATTAATCGCATTCCCTTCATTCAAATTATTATATTTAATGGATGAAGTTACTGACCCATCTTTAACTGTATTTGTAGAAGGTCATCAATGATATTGAAGTTACCAATACCCAGATTTCTTAAGCGAGGATGAAGAAGAATTAGAATTTGATTCTTATCTAGTTCCTGAATCAGATCTGGAAGACGGAGCTTTAAGAAATTTAGAAGTGGATAACAGGGTTATATTACCTGAACTTACACATGTGAGATTTATTATTTCTTCTGGTGACGTAATACACTCATATGCCTGCCCAGCTTTAGGGATTAAATGTGATGCCTACCCGGGTAGATTAAATCAAGTGTCTGTTCTTATTAATAGAGAAGGAACATTCTTTGGACAATGTTCAGAAATCTGTGGTATTTTACATAGTTCTATGCCTATAGTTATCCAGTCAATTTCCCTAGAAAAATTCTTAACTTGATTACAAGAACAGTAATCCTAAAAGAGAATATATACTTTTTAGATTTAATAGCATATTATAGATTAAAAGGAATTGTTGCAATAGTATTTTATGAATTTAACTTTAGAAGAACACAAACAGCTCGGACTGTTTCGAGATACTGCTTAAGACTAAGAATGTACGTTGACCAGATGTTATTATATTTAGATATGCATAATATAATATTGTTTATAGACGCAAATGGGTCTCTTTTTGCAGAAATACCTCCAGATTCTAGAGTAAACATGGAAAATGCCCATATTTAGATTGAATCTTTAGATAGGAGTATTAATATTTGATCAGAAATGCTAAGGGACGCATATAATGAGTTAGTTAACTTAGATATAGAGTTAGTCCGTTTTGGGGTTAGGGTAGCTGACACAACATCAGTGCATTCTAACTTCAGACGAGCTAGAGATGCCCATAGTAGATACACGTCTAGACTTAGATTGGAATAATTTAGGTCTTATATTACCTTTGCCCTGTAAACCTTTAAAGTAATTATTTATATATTAATACTAATAATAGTATAAAATTTGCTTTTTGCTATCGCTTTTTAATAAAAAAATATAAAATAAAAGGTTAATAACAATAACTCTAGAATAATAATAACTCTATAATATTTAGAGGTGTATTTCATATATATTTATATAAGCTAGCTTGTTATTTTAACTCTAAAATATTAGTAGTTTTAAATATAAGAGTTTAGAGTTTTTGCTCTTACCTTTGTAGGAGCTCTGTCTATATTATTTTTTTATCTTTTGATTAATATATCATAGAGATAAAACTTCCAAAGTACTATTGCATAAGTCATTCTGTGTTTTGCTAAAGCCTTTTTTACTTAAGGCTATTTTTTGCTTTATATGTTGAATTTTATTCAAATGTGGAATAATATTAGCACCAGTATATGCAGATAGCGATAGTTAATTAGAAGAGTTAGCCAAAAAGGACAAAGGGAAAGGTAGAGCTATTGAAGCTGAAAATCCTTCATCAGAACAGGGATTATATCCTAAGAGTTTAAGTGATGAAAAAAAGCCCAAATAGAGTATGATTTAGAGTATGCTAAGATGTTACAGGAACGTTAATATACAATATATGATGAAGCTAAATCATATCAACCTATACAAGATGTATATGCTTATTCTGATAGTTCTTAGAGTGTTATTCTTATAGTTCTTATACTATTATTCACACGGATTCATATTCAGATGATAGCGAAAAACTCAAAACAATAGAATTTATTCCTCTTTCTAATACTTTTATCTACAGCTATTTCTTTAGCTACTAGTATTTAAATCTTATTTATTTTTACTCTAAAAGCTTAAACTTTTTACTTTAAAAGCTTAGGCATTTTAACTTTAAGAGCTTAGAATTTTTAACTCTAAATTTTTAGTCATTTTTATATACAAATTTTTGAAATATGAATTTTTCAATCTTTTTATTCTTAATAGGGATATTAGGTTTTGTGTTAAATAGAAAAAACATCATACTAATGTTAATTTCAATAGAAATTATGTTATTATCTATAACATTTTTAATATTAATAAGTTCACTTAGTTTTGATGATATATTAGGACAAACATTTGCTATATATATTATAACAATAGCAGGAGCAGAATCTGCAATAGGTTTAGGAATTTTAGTAGCATATTATAGATTAAGAGGAAGTATATCAATACAATATAAATAATGTATTTAACATTGATAATTTTACCTTTATTAGGTTCAATAATTTCAGGTTTCTTTGGAAGAAAGGTTGGAGTAAGAGGAGCACATATAATAACATGTTTATCCGTAATAATAACAACAACTTGTGCAATACTGGCTTTTTTGAAGTAGGTTTAAACAACATTCCAGTGACAATTCATTTGTTCAGATGAATTGATTCTGAATCATTAAATATATCTTGAGGTTTCAATTTTGATAGTTTAACTGTATCTATGTTGATACCTGTATTAATAGTATCTAGTTTAGTACACGTATATTCTATAAGTTACATGAGTCATGATCCACATAATCAAAGATTTTTCAGTTATTTAAGTTTATTCACTTTTATGATGATTATACTTGTAACAGGAAATAATTATTTAATAATGTTTGTAGGTTGAGAAGGTGTAGGTGTTTGTTCATATCTTTTAGTAAATTTTTGATTTACTAGAATAGCAGCAAATCAAAGTTCTTTATCTGCATTATTAACTAATAGAGTAGGTGATTGTTTATTAACTGTAGGTATGTTTGCAATATTATGATCTTTTGGAAATATAGATTATAGTACAGTATTTGCATTAGCACCTTATTATAATGAAACAATAATTACAATTATTGGTATTTGTTTATTAATAGGTGCTACAGCTAAAAGTTCACAGGTTGGTTTACATATTTGATTACCACAAGCTATGGAAGGTCCAACACCTGTGTCTGCTTTAATACACGCCGCTACTATGGTTACAGCAGGAGTATATTTATTAATGAGATCATCACCTTTAATAGAATATAGTTCAACAGTATTAGTACTTTGTTTATGATTAGGTGCTATAACTACAGTATTCAGTTCTTTAATTGGTTTATTCCAACAAGATATTAAAAAAGTTATTGCTTATTCAACTATGAGTCAATTAGGTATGATGGTAATAGCTGTTGGTTTATCAAGTTATAACTTAGCTTTATTCCATTTAGTAAATCATGCTTTCTATAAAGCGTTATTATTCTTAGGTGCTGGTTCAGTTATACATGCAGTAGCAGATAACCAAGATTTTAGAAAATATGGAGGTTTAAGAGAATTCTTACCTTTAACATATTCAGTTATGTTAATAGCTTCATTAAGTTTAGTAGCTGTACCTTTTATGACAGGATTCTATTCTAAAGATTTTATCCTTGAGTCTGCATATGGACAATATTATCTATCAAGTACTATAGTTTATTTTGTAGCTACAATAGGTGCTATGTTTACTACACTTTATTCAGCTAAAGTATTATATCTAACTTTCTTAGCTAATCCTAATGGTCCTTTAGTAAATTATAAACATGCTCATGAAGGTGACTTGTTTATGACTATACCATTAATTATTTTAGCTATTTTCTCAATATTCTTTGGATATTTAACTAAAGATATTTTTATAGGATTAGGAACTGGTTTCTTTACAGATAATAGTTTATTTATTCATCCTAGTCATGAAATAATGTTAGATACAGAATTTGCTGTACCTACATTCTTTAAATTATTACCATTTGTATTTACTGTATCATTAAGTATACTTTCTGTATTATTATCAGAATTCTTACCTAAATTACTTATTAATTTTAAATTCTCAAGATTAGGTTATAATATCTTTAGTTTCTTTAATCAACGTTTCTTAATTGAACTATTCTACAATAGATATATTACAGATCTGGTTTTAAAATTAGGGGTCAAACAACTAAGGTTATTGACAAAGGTTCTGTAGAATTATTAGGTCCTTATGGTTTAGAAAAGGATTGGTTAATTTAAGTAGAAATATTGCAAGTTTAGATACTGGTGTTATTACATCATATGCCTTATATATATTAGTAGGTTTAATATTTTACATACTAACACCTTACTTAGCTATGACGGATAATAATTTATTTATTATAATAATATTTGCTTTATTAACTACAATTAAAAGCATAAAAATATAAAATGAGCTAATTTTAAGATAAAAATTTTTTATATCTCTTTAAACCTAGAGTTTTGCATGTGAAAGTCGTCTTTACACTAGAAGTTTAGCCTGGCTAATCTTAATTTTATTTTAGTATTATATTTGGATTCAAAAACAATCCAAATATTACTTTAGTATTATATTCAAATTTAAAAATAATTCAAATATTACTTTAGTATTATATTCAAATTTAAAAATAATCCAAATATTAATGTTTACATACTAAAGGTGAATGCAAAAATTATAAAAATAAAATAATCTAAAATAAAATACATTAGTGATGTGTTTTATAAAAAGATTGGAAAAAGTTATCTCACCCTTGCAAGCGTTTTTTTAGAAAAAACGTTAAAATTATAAGAATTATTATTGCCTTTACAATAATCTTTAACCTCTTTGATGTAAGATATATTGATATAATATTGTATACGTTAAAGTCCTTTAACGTATAGTGGTTTAATACCTTTGTAGGGGTATTGCCTTAAATATTTTCCATATTTAATTAATTATATGTTAATAAGACCCACTAGTCAAGTGGTTAAGACATAACGCTTTCACCGTTACATCTCGGGTTCGATCCCCGAGTGGGTTATTAATCTTATTTTGTAATATTATATATTTTGTATAGATTTATAGATTTCATATTTTTAAGATATGATAAAAATTATAATAGTAATTTATACAAATATATATTTTTATTTGGTCGGAGTATAAATTACGATACAATTCTATAATGTACGATACATTTGTACCGAGGATAATGGAGCTATACACGGTATAACCCGGGTAAAAGAAATAAAGATTCGGAAGTCGTATACTGCAAAACCTGGATGGTTTTGCACCAAAGGGGATATAGTTTAATTGGTAGAACGTCGATTTTGCACATCGTTATTTTAGGTTCGAGTCCTAATCTCTCCAAAAAATTATGGTTTTAATTTTTAATAAATTTAAGCTCGAGAAGCTCAACCTGGTAGAGCGGAACTCTGAAGATGTTTAGGCTATAAGTTCAAATCTTATCTCGAGCAGTAAATATAATTTAATATAATTAATATGGCGCAAAAGCGATCGCTTTTGCGTATAAAAGGTAATGATGGAATTGGTAGACATGAATAGCTTAGGACTATTTGATATTTAAATCTTATCCGTTCAAGTCGGATTTACCTTAGTGTTATTTATTACATATGTTGTGGACTAATCGGTAAGTCATAAATTTTTGGTATTTACTATTGGGTGTTCGAATCACTCCAACATAACATTATATAATTTACAATAAAAGGTGGATATAGTTCAATAGGTAGAACAACTGTATGTGGCACAGTAAGTTCCCTGTTCGATTCAGGGTATCCTCCCATAAATATTAATTTTGTGCTAATATGTATCATTTTTTATAAAATATTAAATAAAATAAAACGCCCGAGTAGTTCAACAGGTTAGAACGTTAATTTCATGAATTAAGAATGAGAATTCGATTTTCTCCTTTGGCTCATGCCGAAAAGCACATTAAATAATTTACATTTCAAAAGCTGGAAAATTATATATTCAGAGACAAATTAAAAAAAAGCCAAATTTTACCACTCTGCTTCTAATAATATTATAATATACGATGACGCACTAAACAATAAGAAAAGGATATTACAAGATAATAAAGAAAAATGCGGAATCTAGAAGTGAGTTAATAAAATAAACGGTAAAAGTTATGTAGGAAGCTCTGTTAACTTAAGCTCCAGGCTGTCTAATTATTTCTTTTTAAATTACTTAGTTAAAAGAACCTCATAACATAGTAGTAAAATTTATAATGCTCTGTTGGTTCACGGGCACGAAAATTTCCGTCTGGAGATACTGGAGTACTGTGATAAATATCATACGATTAAAAGAGAGCATTTTTAGATTAATTCTTTTAAACCTGAGTATAACATATTAACTAAAGCAGGATCTAGTTTAGGTTTCAAACATTCTGATGAAACACTCTTTAAATTTAAATCACGTAAGTTAAGCAATGAAGCTTTGTCTAACTTAAGAAAAGCAAAAGTAGGTGCGGTTTTATCTTCTTTAGCTAAAGCCAATCAATTACTATCTACATCTCATACTATTATCATAAAAAATATTGAAAACAATGATACAAAAGAATACAGTTCTATTCGCAATACTGCAAGACTACTAAAAGTAAATCATGCTACTTTGTTAAATTACATAGATAAAAATAAGTTGTTTAAAGGTAAATACATAATAAAAAAAAGAAATTAGCTCAATTGGTAGAGCAACCGTTTTACACACGAGAGGTTAGGTGTTCAAATCACCTATTTCTTACATGTTATTAACTTTATTATCTTATTTACTACTTTCAAATGCTCTAACTTTTAGAAAAAACAAATCTATTTTATTTTAAAACCTTACTATAATGTCTTAAGTGTAGCAGGATCTAGCTTAGGATTTAAGCATAGTGAGGCTACTAAAGAACTTTTCCGTAAAACTCGTTTAGGTATTAAAAAAGCTAGATCACTAAATAAAAAAGTGTATCCAAATTTTCTGTGATAACTAACTTAAGATAAAAAGTCCAGCTTAGTAAATAGTATAGGTCATAGATTAGACTTAGGTAGAAGATTTATGGAATATTATAGCTATAGTCGGATATCTAATGAAAACCGTTAATTTCCTATACATAATGCTCTTTTAAATTATGGTTATTCTGATTTCAAACTAGAAATATTTGACTTCTGTGACCACTCATTTAAGATAAAAAGTCCAGCTTAGTAAATTGGACTTTTTAGTAAACAAAATACAATTATAGAACTCTATGTTTATGATACATGTCCTGTTATATGGCTCTTAGCCATATAACATTATATAGCGTTATTTTTTTAGAAAAAGATTCGTATAGTAAACATACATATATTTAATAAATATGAATAATAATTTTAAATTTGAAAATTTTAAACAAGTTTCACAACAAAGAGAATCGATAGTATATTTAGAACAACAACAAATAGAATCGATTGAAAATTTAGAAGAAGTTTCACAACAAAAAGAATCTATTAAAAAGAATCTTTCAGACATATCATTGTGACTAGAACGTTGATATTTATCATCTAATGCTAAAGACATTGGTACTTTATACTTAATCTTTGCATTATTCTCAGGTTTATTGGGTACAGCATTTTCTGTACTTATAAGATTAGAATTATCAGGACCAGGTGTTCAATATATTTCAGATAACCAATTATACAATAGTATAATAACAGCTCACGCTATTATGATGATTTTCTTCATGGTTATGCCTGCTTTAATTGGAGGTTTTGGTAATTTCTTATTACCTTTATTAGTAGGAGGTCCAGATATGGCATTCCCTAGACTTAATAATATAAGTTTCTGATTATTACCACCAAGTTTAATTTTATTCTTATTTGCAAGTGGTATAGAAAATGGAGCAGGTACAGGTTGAACACTTTACCCTCCACTATCAGGTATACAAAGTCACAGTGGACCTAGTGTGGATTTAGCTATTTTTGCTCTTCACTTATCAGGAATAAGTAGTTTATTAGGTGCAATGAATTTCATTACAACTATTTTAAATATGAGAAGTCCAGGTATACGTTTACATAAATTAGCTTTATTTGGTTGAGCTGTAATAATAACAGCTGTGTTATTATTATTATCATTACCTGTATTAGCTGGTGGTATTACTATGGTTTTAACTGATAGAAACTTTAACACTTCATTCTTTGAAGTAGCTGGAGGTGGTGATCCTATTTTATTCCAACATCTTTTCTGATTCTTCGGACATCCTGAAGTTTATATCTTAATTATACCAGGATTTGGTATTATTAGTACAGTTATTGCAGCGGGATCTGGTAAAAATGTATTTGGTTACTTAGGTATGGTTTATGCTATGATGTCTATTGGTGTTTTAGGTTTCTTAGTTTGAAGTCATCACATGTATACAGTTGGTTTAGATGTTGATACAAGAGCTTATTTCACAGCTGCTACTTTAATTATTGCAGTACCTACTGGAATTAAAATATTCAGTTGATTAGCTACATGTTATGGTGGTTCATTACACTTAACACCTCCTATGTTATTTGCATTAGGATTTGTTGTATTATTCACTATTGGTGGATTGAGTGGTGTTGTTTTAGCTAATGCATCACTTGATGTTGCTTTCCATGATACTTACTATGTTGTTGCTCATTTCCATTATGTTTTATCTATGGGTGCTGTGTTTGCATTATTTAGTGGTTGATACTTCTGAATACCTAAATTATTAGGTTTATCTTATGATCACTTCGCAGCTAAAGTACACTTCTGAATCTTATTTGTAGGTGTTAATTTAACATTCTTCCCACAACACTTCTTAGGTTTACAAGGTATGCCTAGAAGAATTAGTGATTATCCTGATGCTTTTGCGGGATGAAACTTAGTAAGTAGTTTTGGATCAACAATATCTGTGATAGCTACAGTAGTGTTCTTACAGTTATTATACGTACAATTAGTTGAAGGTAAACCTGTATCTAGATACCCATGATTAACACCTCAATTCTATACAGATTTATTACAAAGTTTATTAAATAGAGCATATACTAGTTTAGAGTGATGTTTAAACAGTCCACCTAAACCTCACGCATTTGTAAGTTTACCATTACAAAGTTAATGGCAACTTCTTTGGCCAATGTTCAGAAATTTGTGGTATTTTACATAGTGCAATGCCTATAGTTATCCAGTCAATTTCCCTAGAAAAATTTTTAACTTGATTACAAGAACAGTAATCCTAAAAGAGAAAAAGGCAAAATTTAAAATAAATAAAATAAAAAAAACTCCTATTAGCTTAATGGTAGAGCAGGATACTTCTAATATCTGGATCCAAGTTCAAGTCTTGGATAGGAATATATTCAAATATTTGGAGATATAAAAGAATAAGCTCTTAAAACTAAAATAACTCCCATTTATATATTACTCTCAAAAGAAATAGCACGAGATAAAATAAGTATTAGAAAGAGAAAAAATTTGTATTTTTTATATTTTATTTTATTTTTTTAATGAAAAGGAGAATTCTCTTAAGTAGAGTTATAACTAGAGTTAGAAAACCTCATTTATTAATACTATCGTTATCTTTGTTAAAGAAAGTGATATACTAGGTGCTAGAATAAAGAAATATTGCTAGGTATTATTTCGAAACTGTATAAAATACAAGGAACTAGTACAATAAATGCAATAACTATAGGCAGTAGGATTGTTCAACAGAAAGTCATTAACTGATCATAACGGATACGAGGGAATGATGCTCTCACTCAAATAAATGTAAAAATCATTATACTAGACTTTAGTCCTAGACTTAAACCAGAGATTAATCCTTCTATTAAAGGATAAGATAGAAATTCAAGTTTATCAACAAAAATATAAGTATAATCAATTTCTTGGATTAGATAAACCAATGGCATAACATTTAAAAGATAACCTCCAAGGAAAAGTATACTAGTTAATATACAAATAAGCACTATACTAGCATATTCAGCTAAAAAGAAGAATACAAAAATACTAGCTGAATGTTCTGTCATAAAACCACTAACAAGTTCTGATTCAGCCTCAGCTAAATCAAAAGGAGCTCTATTAGTTTCTGCAACTGAACCTATGAAAAATATAACAAAAATAGGAAATAATGGTATTATAAATCATATAGCTCTTTGAGCTTCTATATTTACAGTTAAATTTAAACTTCCTGTTAATAATAAAACTAATAATATAACAGAACTTAAAATTAATTCATAACTAATTAATTGAGCTGTACTTCTTAATGAACCTAAAAATGCATATTTAGAATTAGCAGATCAACCAGCAAGTAATATACCATAAGTTGAAAGTGAAGAAACTGCCAACATATAAAGTATACCTAAATTAAAATCTCATATAGCTAACCCAGGACCATATGGTATAACAGCATAACCTAAAAGTGAAAAAATTAAAGTTATTACAGGTCCAAGGAAAAATAAAATAATATTAGCTTGTGTAGGTGCTACATACTCTTTTAATAATAATTTTAAAGCATCAGCAAATGCTTGTAATAAACCATAGTAACCTACTGCATTAGGACCTAATCTTCTTTGCATACTAGCCATAGTTTTTCTTTCAGCTATAGTTACAAAAGCAACAGATAATAAAGCAGGAACAGTAACCAATAAAACTTCAATAACAGAAATTAATGTAGGTAAATATAACATGTTAAAAAATAAAAAGCTTAGTTTTTAAAATTATTAACAAATTGTATAAATTTCTAATATAGATTAAAAATAACTAGGTTAACTCCATATGTATGATATACATTTATAAATAAAATTATCATTAATATATTGTGTATTACTAAAATCAATAAGAATAAGTAGAGATATTAGCCTAAAGTTAATCTGATATAAGCACCTTATTATCTTTAGTTTACATAGAGATTCTTAAACTTAAGGAGAAACTATGTATTTTCCTTCAAAGATAGTTATCCTATTTTAACTTACAGCTTTTTTTATATTTTACTTAGACTATAAAAATTCTTATAAAAAAGAATCAAAGAATTTTAAGGGTCTATGTAACTAGGCGTTTCAGCACTTAAATTTGCGTTATAACGGATTAATGGACCTTTTCATTCAGATGGTCTTTCATAATTAAAGTCTGCATTTTCTAGTTCAACTAGAAAATTATATTTATCCCTAACCCTTTTGTTTTTCTACTAATCCTTCAATATCTCTTTTGATTATGTCTTTTCTGGCTTCAATACATAATAACGAGATTAATCTTCTTGTGATACACTGTTATGTGAACTTAAAGTAATATCACCTATAAAATATAAAACCCTTTCAGCCAAATTAACTTTCCCTGACAGAAGTTTAACATACTTTTACTCATTTATAAATACATTTAGACTAAAAATTATTTTTGCCAAAGCGCAAAGTTTACTTTAGATGTTTTTTGAAAATATTTTATCGCTAAAGCGCCAAAGGTTATAATATTAAAAAGTGCTAATTATTAAGGTTAGATGTATATCGCACAAAATAATAATCTCAATTATCTTTATAGTTTAAAAGGCAAAATGATTGGTGAACTTTATGAAAAAGTAAAAAATAACCAGAGAATTTTTTTTGCGTTAAACCAAGATTTACTCAAAATCTGACTCTAATTTTTTATGTTTAGTTATTGTAAATTTACCTTAATCTTATTTTAAACATTTAACAAAATAAGGATTAAGATTAATATTTTTAACGCAAAAATTTTTTATATTTTTAACGCAAATTTTTATCTTTTTAAAAGTATTGTAATAAGGGTTTTTAATTATCAACGCTAAAAGCTCTTAATTTTGTAAACTAAAAATAAATTTTGTGTAAATTTACATATAAAAGTTCAATTATTTCTGCTTTATAGTTATAACTATAGCTCCAACCATAGCCAGTAAAAGAATTATAGATGTAATAATAAGTCAGAGAGGATAACTAGTATAAAGAATATTTCCTATTGTAGTTATGTGAGAAGTCTCTGCTAAATTTCCATCTCAAATTTGAGATGATACAAATGCTATTTCATTACTATCTTTAGATATATTAAAAAATCCTTTTAAAGAATAATTAATTTCATTAACATTAGTTGTATGAGAAAAGTTTATATTTGAATATACTACATTACCGTAAGCACGATTTGAAGGTAAAGTTTCATATAAAGTAGTAATGAAAAAATACCAATTAATACCGCTAACGGTATACTATTACTAGAATCTGTTACAAGTTCAGATATTCTTACATTAATTAACATTAAGATAAAAATAAATAATATAGATACAGCCCCTACATATACCAATAAGTAAGATAAACCTATGAAGTTTATACCTACCATCATTAAGTAGCCAGCAATACTTAAAAATAAACCTATTAAAAATAAAACAGAAACAATAGGGTTTTTACTAATAATAACTAAAATTCCACATAAAATAGCAGCTAAAGAAATAAAGTTTAAGAAAATATAATTTGAACCGTTAGTATACGTTTCATTTAGGAGAAATAAATTTAACATATGTTATTAAAAAATTAAATCTAATGGTACAACAATAAAGTATAGTGTGCATATAGTAAAAAGATATATATCATACAAAAAAGAATGTATGTCTATAAAATTTTATTTTTATTTTCGGTTGGGTTCGGTATAAACCCAGCCTACATTCTTACCCAAGATTTGAACTTGGACGTTGATATTAGGAATATCTTGTTCTACCATTAAACTAGTAAGAGTTTTTTTTAATTTTTAACGCCAAAGCGCTATTTTAAGATTTTTATTAATTTTTTAATCTATGTATAATTACAAAATTATACTGTAATATGCAAAGCGAAAATATAAGTCTCATTTAATATACTTTAGAAGTAACTTAATAACTGCTTACTCAACCTTTTAATCCAAAAGAACCATTACGGGTTTTAGAACTTATTTTTGTATACTGTAAATTAGGTTTAGTATTACCTCTTAGCATAACTGATGATAAAGATTTATAAGAAGAATCTATATTTTTTAAACTTCCTTTGTATTTTAATTTAAAAACAGATCTTGAAGCAGTTAAACGCCTAGACAGTCTACCTCTAGCTTCCAGTCTTACACCGTATATAGCTTTATGTTTAATTGAATTTAAAACATTTTTTTGTAAACTAGTTTCTTTTTGTGATATATTAGAATATTGAGTTTTTTCCATATTAGGGAAAATATTGTATAATAGTTGATGTAATACATCTTTATTTTTTGGCATAATAGAAATAAATCTATTTATTTTTAAAGTTCTATATTTGTTTATAAACTTTGTAGGTATTTTTTATCATAAAAAGATAGTTTGTTTAAAATGGGTAATTTAACTAATTTAAAGGCTTTTTTAAAACTCTTAGTAATCTATTTTGCCTGTTTCTTAATTTTATAGCAATAGACTGTGAAAAGATATCACTGTTTAAATGTAGATATTTCAAATTAACAAAATTAAATTCAACTTTTTTGTGGTATATCTTAGATATTATTTTTTTTAATCCAAGTAAAAATCAGTTTTTAAATTTATTATTGTTAAATGTCAACATTTGTACATAATATAAATATAACATTTCTTTTTTATATGATTTCTTTATAAAATTTTTATAATATTTAGTTTCATAGTTTAAAAAGTTTTTATTGTTTCATTCAAGTATTTTAAGAAGAAAATTTTTCTGTTTTCTAACTTTTCTAATAATTCTTGAACCTTTTAGTGACACAATGTTAATTTTTTTATTAGATAACTTTTTCTTTTTTTAGAGAACTTTTTTCTTTAAAATCCTATAAAGATTTTTTAATAAAAATAATTTTTTTTAATGCTAACCCTAAAGCGCCAGAGTGGTTTTTTGTGAAATATTAGATAAAGTATAAATATTATGATTATACATTTTACTAATAACAAATAACTTATGAAGGTTTCTTAATCTATATATAAAATTTTTAATTTTTCTAGGTTTTCTATTTTTATTCATCAAGTTAGAAAAAAATTGGTTTTTTTCAATAGATAGCGCTTTGGCGTTAAAAGAATTTATATTTCTTCTAGTATTAAAAAGGTTTTTATCTGGCTTATTACTCTTTATTCTTGTAAATGTTATAAGCGTTTTAGCTTTATTTATATGTTTAGTAAATATATTTTTGTTTTTACTAAATATATTTTTATTATTTAATAGAGAGTAATATTTTCCCATTAATGATGTATATTTGTCTTTTAAGCCAGAGTTTTTTATAATAAAAAGAAAATTTTTTAGGCTTTTTTTGTTAAATGAGTAAAATTTAAAGAAAAATTAGTTTTTATTTTTTAGTATAAAACTTCTTAGATCTTTTAAATCTTTTGGTATTAAACTTAGGTAAGTTTAGATTTTTTTATATAAACAGAGTTATTATTTATTCTTTTATGTATTATAAGCGTTTTAGTATTACTTATATGTTTAATAAATTTACTTTGGTATTTACTAAATGTATTTTTGTATTTACTAAATGTATTTTTGTATTTACTAAATACATTTTTATTTGTATGTTTGCTTTTACTAGGTAAGATAGGTATGCTTTTAAAAAGGAATATTTTATATAAATTTTTTAATTTATTATAAAAAATTTCTTATTTCTATTATAGAGATATACAGTTATTATAACTTTGTTGTTAGTGTGTTTCATTTCTGCTTTACTTACAAGTATTCTATTTAAAGATAATCGTTTAAATCTAACTTGTACTCTTTTAGATTTTTTTATTAAAGAGCGGACTTAAATTAAAGTAACTTTTAATTAACTTATTTACTATGTTATCTACTATAGGTAATGTTTTAATGTAATTTTTGTTATAGGAATATATACTATTAGATCATTCTTTATTTGCAGGTGGATAATGTCTTTCATCTATATTCTTATTATTTTCGTTATTAATAAAAGGATCTGTAGAAATATAGTTGGATTCCAATGTGTGAGGAAAAAATGTAAAATTTTCTTTGGTTTTTTTTTCAAATAAGTTTAACATAATATTTATTACGTAAAAGAAAAATTTTGTTCTGTTGTTTTATGCAAAAGAAATATATATTAGTAAAAGCTTTTAAGCTAACTAATCTCTTTTAATTAATAAAATGTAAGGAAATCTGTAAATTAGTCTAAATTTTAGAGGTGTTTAACGTTTTTATGTATAAATAAACTTCGCTTCAAGTATAATATGTAAGTATTAATATGAAATTAAAAACTAATCTTTTAGCTTAATAAAAATTGAAAAAATATGTATTACTATTATGTAACAAAATTGTTTGGATTATTTTTATGAAAAAGGAAAAAGATTAAGTAAAATAGTAATAAGTTTAAGTAGACTCAGAAAAATCATCAAAATACTTGGATAAAAATAAGCCGGGTTCTGTATATACATATAAATCTAAAAAATGCTTAATAGAGGTTTAAATTCAACAATCATATAATACTATTTAATATGTATATATCTTATAAGTTTTATGACTTTTATTTTCTACCAAGTACCAAAATTTTAATCTTTAAATTCTATTTATAAAGCACTGGACTTTCCTATGTTATTATATAATAATAAACACTTTTAATTTTATATCACAAGTATTTAATACTAAAATATCATTAATAAACTATTAAATAAACACTTATAATAGTTTATTTAAGATAGTATTAACTATACTACTATTTTATTAGGTGTATATATTTTATAAACTTTTTTTATTGTATTAGTGTAGCTCTAAAGCGTCTTTAACGTAAGAACAAGTTAAAACTACGAAAACTTGAGCTTGAATAAATGCAATAGCTAACTCTAATCCAGAGAATGCTATAATAAATGCTAAAGGTATTAAACCTAAGAAGAAGAATAATACACCACTAGTCATAATATTGTATGTAAATCCACTTAAAATAGATAATAACATGTGACCTGATAGTATATTAGCTGCAAGTCTTAATCCTAATGATACATTACGTGCAAGATATGAGATAAATTCTATAAGAACTAATAGTGGTAATAATGCTAATGGACAACCTGCAGGTACAAATAAAGAAAAGAATTCTAATCCGTGTTTATTTAGACCTAAAAGTGTTGCACCTAAAACTACAGTAAAACTTAGTGAAAATGTAAGTACAAAATGACTAGTTGAAGCAAAACTATAAGGAACCATACCTATTAAATTGCTAATTAATATAAACACAAATAATGAATACATAAGAGGAAAATACACTTGACCGCTTTTGGCATTTATTTGATTTACAACAATACTGTGCACAGTAGCGTATATTGTTTCTTGGCTTATTGATCAACTATTCGATACAACTTTGTTATTGTTAGTTGCTAATAAATTTAACATTAGAATTAAGTATCCTGCTATTGTTATATATAAACCAGTATTAGTTAAAGAGATTGATAAATTACCTAGTATAGGTGCGTCTAAACTTAATAAATTTCTAATTTCAAATTGATCTAGTGGGCTTGTTATATTTATAAATGAGTTCATTATATTTATATTTTAAGTATGTATTTAAATAACAATAGAGTAAAACCTGTATATATATTTTTCTAGTCTTTTACTTTAAAAAATTAAAGTTTACTGATAAATACTCTTGTAGAGAATAAACGAACAAATCTAGGTAATACATATTTTGAAAATATATATATTAAAGATATAAGTACTAAAAATGCGAATGTAACTTCGTTAACAAAATAAAATGGTACTAATTGAGGCATCTGATTATATATGTATAATTGTCATAATAATTTATATGACTATATCTAATAAAAGATTTGGGTTTAAAGGTAAAAGTAGTTATCTATTTTTATATAAGCTAAAAATGTTTTTTGTAAATATTAGTAAAGATATAATATTTTATAGGGATACGGAGGAATTGAACCTCTTATTTTCGATCTGCAATCAAAACGTAAAACCATTTACAACAATATCCCCTTAAATTAGCTAAAAGTAAAAAAGCATATGTAACTATTACATACATATAGCTAATAAATAATTTTAATATTTATAATATATTCCTACCTAAGTAATTATTACAAAAGTAACTAAATTATTTTAATTTGAACGTTTTTAGAAAAACGCTGAAATTATTAAATTTTATTTATTCATAAATAAGTATTTATTAATAATAAATATAAGTATTTACTTATATATAACTATTTACTAATAATACACATATAATAAATATTTTTTATATTATTAAAATTACATGTTTTTACTAGATATCTATAATAAATATAAAGATTATAATATTAAGAACCTCAGTAGTAAACAGATAAAAATAAGAATAATCATACTACATCTACAAAATGTCAGTATAATATTCCAGCTTCTAATCCCAAGTGATGATTTTCAGTTAAGTGATAGGCTAGAAGACGTCAGAAACCTACACCTAAGAATATTGTTCCTACAATAACATGTATACCGTGAAAACCTGTTCCAAAATAAAAACATGATCCAAATGCACCATCTGATAAAGTAAATGAAGAAACTGAATATTCTACCCTTGGAAAGCAGTAAATATTAGAGCTAAAATTATAGTAAATATTGCACCATATAAAGCACCATTTCTATTTCCTTGTATTAAAGAATGGTGTGAATAAGTTATTGTTACACCAGAAGCTAATAATAATACTGTATTTAATAAAGGTAATTCAAAAGCATTAATTGCTTCTATACCCATTGGAGGTCATTGTGCACCTAATTCAACAGTTGGTGATAAAGCACTGTGGAAATAAGCTCAAAAAATAGCTAAAAAAGAAAGCTTCAGATACTATAAATAAAGCTACTCCCATATTTAAACCTCTTTGTACAGCTAAAGTGTGGTTACCTAAATATGTACCTTCTGATATTACATCTCTAAATCAGAAAAACATACTTGAAAGTAATAAAATAAAGGCACAAGGTAATCAATATTCTGCATTTACAAAGCCATGCATTGTTAATACACCTGAAGTAGTAAGAGTTAGTAAGCTAATACAAGTGAAAAGTGGTCAAGGAGATGGAGAGACCAAATGAAAAGGATGACCCTGGAAATTACTTCTCTGTAAATTAGACATAATTAAGATAAAATATAACATAATACAATAAGAAATTTCTACTAAGAACTTAGCAAAGCCTACAAACATAGCTAGCATAACATTATAATATTTTTTTTGATTCCTCCAAGACTCGAACTTGAATAACATCCTTATCAAGAACACACTTTACCGGTTAAGTTAAAGAACCTTTGTATAACCTAAATAATAATTATACAAACAAGAGCACTCAGACTTGAACTGAGAATTTGAAGTTTGAAGCTTCCTATTTTGCCAATTAAACTATACTCTTTTTTTTTATTACAATACATTACTAATAATTAAAAAAATAAAAAAATGAAATATTATTCTTTTATGTCAAGACCAGGTATGTTGTTGGCCATATGAGTAAATAAATCATGTACGTGATTTTCATGATCCTTATTTAAAAGATCTCAAATATGAGGATAAGGAATTTTGTCTGTAGACTCAACCCCTAAATTCCTAAGGCTAGATGTATCAGTAAGCATAGGATATTTTTAAAATAATACAGGTAATCAATAAGGTTATTAGTACTATTAATATCCATGAATTGAAATGCTGGTATTAATTGATTTAAAGGGATAAAACCTTTATAATGAAAGATATTATAGTCACCTAATAAAGGGGCGTAAGAGTAAAATTGAAAAAAGCTATTTTACTAGCTTTCATAGCAATTACAAAAACAGCAAAGTTACCCCTTCGTAATCAACGGTATGCAATATTGTATCATACAATTGATCCATAATGCTGTTGAAATCAGAATTAACCAGGCTCTTAATTTCAACAAAGACATGCGGAACTAATTGCTCACCGTCTACACGCTCAATAGCGAAATCCGGTCTTCGTCTAGAGAAATGTTGAATTTGCTCTGGAGTACTACTGAAACCACCGCTAGGTGGAAAATAATGGCTTAACATAGTACTTGTAGCTGAACCCGTTCTATGTTCCATTGTATTATTTCCTTCGTGAATTCTTTTTAAAGCTAAGTTTATTGATTTAATAGATAAATACTTCATGTCTAATTATATGTATAATTGTCATAATAATTTATATGACTATATCTAATAAAAGATTTGGGTTTAAAGGTAAAAGTAGTTATCTATTTTATGCTATGCTAAATTTCCTTTTAAATTTATTTTACAATACAGATAGTAAACTGTTAAGTTTTCTACGGAAAAGGATGGAATTGAACCATCAGGTGTTAAAACACAATATTTAGCAAATATCTTACCCTACCAATAGCAACTTTTCCTTTTAATGCAGTATATAATTAAGTAATATATAACATTAACAAAAGAGATGTCGCTTTTGCGTTTGAATAATATGAAAGTTATATATATAAACCGAGTTAGACCGGCCTCGACCCGATATTTTCTTTCTCGACAAGAAAGTGCTCTACCAATTGAGCTACTAACTCCTTTAATATACGGCCAACCGAATTCGAATCGGTACACATCGTTTGGAAGACGAACGGTCTACCATTAACCTATAGCCGTAGTAATATATACTATTAGATTGTTAATAACATTTTTGTAAAACATTTAAAATCCAATACTAATATATATATTATCATTTATAAACATACTAAAAAATATAATGCACATGTATAAATTACATATACAAATTATTAAAAATTACATATACAGCGTCTATTGTATACTATTATTGGTTTTTAACGCAAAAGCGACATTACTTTTATCAGCATATTTATATAATTACTAAGATTAATTTAATTTTAAACCATTTACTAATATAAACATTATTGTTTTTTTTATTTGTTGTATTTTAATACTAGTATAGACCTAATATTTCAGAGTAAACGCGTACAAGAGTCGAACTTGTATTTTTGTGTCCGTAGCACAACACTCTACCATTAAGTTAACACGTTGGCTCTCAAAACCCTAGATTTTTATAGTGTATACATAATACTATTAGGCAACATACAGTAATAGGAATGCCATCATAAGTGCAAATAGCCCAGTGGCTTCTGCAAAGGCAAATCCTAATATGGCATATGAGAAAAGTTGACCTCTAAGAGCAGGGTTTCTAGCTACTCCTAAAATTAGAGCACCAAACACTACACCTATACCTACACCTGCACCTATTAAACCTGTTGTGGCTAAACCAGTACCAATAATTTTTGCTGCTTGTATCATAATATAATCTCTAGAGATTAAATCTAAAAAGGGAAAACCTCGCATTATTTTTATCTTTTTTATATTTTATATTTTTTAACCCCAAAAAAAGCGCTATATGTATAATTACAAAGATATAATGTAAAAAAAGCCTGTATACTACAAAGTTTATATACTTTCTTTTTACTTAAAGTTTTTTTAAGGTAAAAAAAGAGATATATATAAGAGCTATGAGATTTGAACTCATATTACAGTGATTAAAAGTCACATACTTTACCATTAAGTTAAGCTCTCTTTAATTAATAAATTATAACGTTATAATTTGTTGACATAAATGCATAACATTACTATAATATTTTTTCAATATGGACTTTTTTTATTTTTTATTTATTTTGCTTTGTAAAGGTGTCGCTTCTGCGTTTAAAGGCATGAGGTTAAAGAAAACTGTTTAAACATAAAACCATTAAGCTAACATGTGCAATATTTTATACAAAACATAAAAAATATCCAAGAAACGACTTGAACGTTTACGACCTTAGTCAGCGAATCTTAAGTTCGCCCTGTCTACCAATTCCAGCACTCGGATTAAAATATAACTTCAACTCTTTTAATTTAGGTTCCATTACATTACTAATGTAATTTTTGACTTTTTTTAGCCAATTTTTCAACTA
>JAPDRO010000032.1:0-25424 GCA_030247885.1 Taxawa tesnikishii (nom. ined.)
TGTAGCTCTTTAATCGACGAACAGTCGAACCCTTCATGATTTTTGCATTCATGTGGATGAGCTAAGCCGACATCGAGGTGCCAAACCGCGCACTCAATTTGTACTCTCTTGCGCAAATTAGCCTGTTCAAATCTGTTAGAATAAATTATTATTTATTTCCATATCTTACAATATGGTTCAGACTATTTTATCATTTATTAATTTTTTTCTTATTAGTTACCGCTAACTCAACCTTTTATACCAAATGAACCTATTCTTGTTTTAGATTTTAAGTTAGTATATTGTATATTTGATTTTAAATTTCCTTTTAAAATTATTGAAGAAATACCTCTAAAAGAAGAATCTAAATTTAAAAGATTTCCTTTATACTTTAGTTTAAAGACAGAACGAGACGCTGTATAACGTCTGCTTAGTCTTCCTTTAGCTTCTAATCTAAAACCAGTTGTATGTTTGTATTTAAGATTATTAATTATAATATTTCTTAATAACAATTTATTATCTATTTTTTTGAGTTACATCGTTTAAAAAGATTTTTTTATATATTTTTACCTTATCTTTCAATTTATTAAGTATTTTACGCATTTTTCTTTTATTACGTGTTAATTTTAATTTTACACTTTCAGATAATATATCACTGTTTAAATAAAAACGTTTTAAATTAATTAGATTGAATTCCACATTTTTATTAAATAATGTTTCTAAATGTTTCTTTAATAAACGAAGATAAGTATAATTTAATTTAGATTTATTCACATATATAAGTTGTTTGTATAAAAAATATAAACGTAATTTTTTCATAGTTAAATTTAAAACATTTTTATAAAATAAACCTGTATAACTAGATAATTCTTTAAATGTTTTTATTTTATAATTTCTGTTTTTTTACTATATCTAATATTTTTATTAATAAATATTTATCTTTGTTAATTTCACTTAAAGATTCAAAACCTTTCATTAGTATTGATCTTAAGGTTTTAATATAATTTGCATTAATATTTTTCTTTTTAGTAAAAAATTTATTTAAATATATATTTTTTAATTTAGATAAATAATTGTTTTTTGTCTATTAAATATGTATATATTAACTAAAACACTGTTATTTTTATGTTTGAACTCACCATTACTTAAATAAATACGATTAGAAGATAATCTTCTTAATCTAAGTAATAATCTTTTAGTTCTTATGTTTTTTTCTAAACTTTTATTAAAAAGATTGAAAAAACTTTTAATAATTTTCATAGCGGTAACAGTTGTAGAAGGTATTAAACTTAAATTATTTTTATTGTAAACATATATGCTATTATTTCATTCTCTAACTGAAGACGGAAAATGTTTAGATTTTTTTCCGAATTAAGTTTAGTTGTTTCAGTAACACTTTTTAATGATTTTTCGGATGAATTTATCATAATATAAAATAGATATTTTGTAACTATATTTTAACATTTAAATTATAGATTACAAAATTTGTTTTTAATAAAGAAAAAAATTTTTTAAATGCTGGATTATTAGTCGTTGGGCGTTCTTTGTATTAAAACAAAGTTTCGCTTCAAATTAACTTTAAAAGTTTTTTTGAATTTAACCCAGTTTTAAACCATGCCGTTTGGCATGGAAGGACAATTATTATCCCTAGCGTAACTTTTTCTATAATCCAAGACCTTTCCTTAATGCATCTTGTGATCATATGCCCCGCTTACGCGACTGATAGACTTGTAGGTCAAACAGTAAAGCAAGATTTAGCCATTAAACTTTTAAAGTATAATTAATTATCATAGTATCATAATACTACAACTAAAACAATTTATATCTATAAATTGTTTTATACATCTATTCACCATATAGTTAAAATCTTACTTAAAAAAATATAATTGTACTTAAAACAATCATAGCTGAATAATTATATAAAAATTAATAACAAATTAAAATAAAATGTAACTAATTATTAATTACATTACGTATAAATCATACGTATTTACTATTAGAAAATTGGATATACCCAGGTACTTTTTGTGGGATCTGTGCCCCGCATAAACTGCCTTCTAATCAATTGACTAGAATAAAGTAAATAAAGGTGTCTCATTGTTGTTGCATTAGGCACATAAAACAGGTACGATATTCAACGTAGAACGCTAAATATTGTACTTTTCCCTAAATAGGTAGAATCAGAGGTTTTATAATTTTATAGTAGATATAAATCTACACCTAATACCTCTACCTTATACACTTGTAATTCTTATATTTTAGCCTAAATTAGTAACAGTAAAGCTGCATAGGGTCTTCTCGTCTATCTAGAGGTAAACAGTATCTGCACTGCTATTCCAATTTCACTGAGACAATCATCGAGACAGCTGTTGTATCGTTAAGTCATTCATGCAGGACCGCATTTAACGGCCAAGGTATTTCGCTACCTTAGGACCCTCATAGGTAAGGCCGCCATTAATCGGGGTTTCCATCCAGACCTAACCTTTTAGTTTTAAGCCCATTAGTTACCCAGCCGACATTGGGCAGACATCACACTCAATACTTTGATATTTTATCTTTGCAGAGTGCTGTGTTTTTATTAAACAGTCGTACAACATTATTTTATGTTTCCTCTTATCCTTAATTTAATTAAATCATACCTGTAAGGTATGTTAACCTAATGATAATGGCCCTCCTTATCCCGAAGTTACGGTAGTCAATTTGCCGAGTTCCTTAATGATTGTTCACTCAAACGCCTTTGTATTCTCTACTTGCTTACTTGTGATAGTTTTTAGAGACGGTATTAATGTTTTTCCAGAACTAATTTTACTTTAATTAGTTTTAAGTCTTTTAACTTCTCATCGTTAAAAAAATTTCAATAAGTACAGTACAATTTGCTTAACATTCAGCAGATTTGTTTCTAACGAAAATTTCGTAAAAAACAACTTAATATAAGACTTCCCGTCCCCGCATTTTATGATAAAAGACAAAATTCATTATATATTCTTATATCTATACTTACAGATAATACACAAATTTTCTGTAGGGACCCTTATTCCATTTTTTTATTTAACTTAGAGGCCGTAAATTTAAATTGCGCTCCGTGTCTCATAAGCTTAAGGCGGAAAAAACACGACTATTAGATAAAAAGATCGAGAACCCCGTTCTTTTTTATTTTCATAGTACAAATGTTTTTTGTTCTTTTCGTTACTCATGTCAGCATTCTCTCTTGGATCATCTTACATTACATTTAGTCTTATAAAGAAAAAATCTTAGATTTATCCAATGTTCCGCTACCCCATAGATAATTAATTATCTATGGACAAGGTTTCGGTATATTATTTAGATCCGTTATATTTTCGGTATGATCTTCTGGTTTTATATCAGTGCTCTGTTACGAGATCTTTAAAAAATGGCCGCTTCTAAGCCTATTTCCTGATTGTATTACAAAAAAACATCCTTAATTTCACTCAACAATAATTTTGGAACCTTAACTCTTGTTCTGGGCTGTTTCCCTTTAGACATACAACCTTATCGCACTATGTCCGATTATTCAACATTCATCTTTGCCCTTCCGAGTGCAAAATCTCTCCGATAAAATCTTTACGATCCCCGATGTATTCAAAATAAATTTGATCGAGATCACAGTTCTGTACCTGCTAAGATGTTAATTAAATTACCTACTCATATAGGTTTCGCGGAAAACCAGCTATACTAGTCAGTTTTGTCTTTCACTAACTTACCACAATTCTTCGGATATCTATACAACGATAACCCGTTCGGACCTTTATAATCCTGATAATGGTAAGATCACTAGTCTTCGGGTCTAAGGTTAGATACTTCTCATTTTTACATAATCGATTTCTCTGAAAAAATGCTAAAGCAGTTCGGCATGCCTACTAAGCTTTAGACTTATAATTTTTGCATCTAAAATTAACTTGCTGACCCATTATGCAAAAGGTACGCTTTTGTATTTTATTTAAAATTTTCTCAAGCTGCTTATAAAACTACTATTAAATATATTCCCTCACGGTACTATTCACTATTGCTTATAAACCATATTTAGCTTTAGAGGAAGGTACCCCTTTATTCAAACAGAAACACCGTTTTACTTAAAAAGATAAGTTTTTTGAATTACTTATCGAAGCTTTTCTACCTTAATTCACATTTTTTGTAGAATCTCGTTTGATTTCTTTTCCTAAAGTTACTAAGATATTTCAATTCACTTCGTTTAGATAACCGAAGTCTCATAGTATTTGAAACGGTACTTTAGTTTATAGCGGAACGTTTTCATAATAATTTCTTTTTATACTTTTTTATCATTTAATTAAATGATATGAACATAATATAGTCATTATCGATAATGCTTTCTTATTTAAGATTAAAATTACGTGGAAAATTAAAATGTTGAATAAAATTTTAATAAATAAAACTAATAGGTTTAAAATATATCATAAAATTTTTGGCTCCACTAAGTAGGAAACACACAAAACAATTCTAGCCTTAAGCGTTTTTATGCTTAAGGGACACATATTTCAATAAACAACAATCAAATTAACATTATTGTTTATTCATAACGCTTCACTAACTAAACCGTCACACGAGATAAGTGTACAACATTATTGAGAAAAAATATACTTCTCCCGTGTAATCAAGGAAATTCTAAATATTACAAAAAAAATACCATTCAAAATTATTCCTTACCTTATAAGTGAAAAGGAAATTCTAATTATTACAACTGATCTTTTAGAATTTCCTAGTCCTAACATTATAATGAACTTTAGCTAGCAAAACATCAATAATAAAACTAATTATTAGTTAACCGTTATATATTAACTAATTTCTAGTAATTTTATTTTTAATTAATTATTTAAAATTGTTTGTTGGGGTAAAGTTTATACCATCAAATTCTGGCATATCGTTTGTTGTATAATCATAGAAACTGAATAATAAAGTAGTAACATTGTAATTTAAACTGTCTAAAATTATAGAAGGATATATACCTAATACAACTGTAAATACAACCAATATTAAAAGTATTGAATATTCTCTTTTATTTAAATCTGGTAAATAACTATATCAGCCTTTAAATGTACCACCAAATATTATTCTATTAAACATAAATATTGTATATACTGCAGATAATACTATAGAAGATGCACCTAATATACCTGCTAAAGATAATCTTTCAAATATACCATATAAAGACATAAATTCTCCTACAAAATTTAAAGTAAGAGGTGCTCCACAATTACCTAAACATAATATAAAAAATAAGATAGAAAAGATTGGCATTATTTGAGCTAAACCTCCATAATAATTTATAGTTCTTGTACTAGATCTGTCATATAATACACCTCCACCACTAATGAAAAGTCCAGAAGATACAAAACCATGAGCTATCCCTAATATTATTCCACCTTGTATACCTTGTATTACATTACTTAGTATACCCGCAAAATAGACTGCTGCATGAGATACAGATGAATATGCAATAAGTTCTTTAATATCTATTGTTCTTAATGTACTAAAACTAGCATATATAATTGTTATTACACCTATTACGTAAATTATATATGTATAATTTAAAGAAGCTTTAGGTAATAAAGGTAACATTAATCTAAATATACCATATAAACTTAATTTTAAAACTATACCTGCTAAAATAATACTTCCTGATAATGGTGATTCAACATGAGCTTTTAATAATCAAGTATTTAAAAAAATTACTGGTGTTTTTACAGCAAAAGCTAAAAAATTCCCATAAATAAAAAGACTTGTGTTAAATAACCATAATCTGTTTTATATATAATATCCATATCAGTACAACCGCTTAAAGATGAAATTGTAATTATAGACAATAGCATAAACAATGAACCTAAAAATGTGTATAAGAAAAAATAGAAACTCGCTCTAAGTTTATCTGTAGACCCAAAAATTCCTATCAAAATGAATAAAGGAGCTAAAATACTTTCAAAAAATATAAAACATTAATATATCTAATACAGTATATATTAATAACAATGCAGATTCTAATAATAATATTATTACTAAGAAATAAGTTGTTTTTGTATTTATTGATTTTCAATTGGATATTATAGATATAGGTGCAATTAAAGTAGTCAATAACACAAAATATATAGATAAACCATCTAAGCCCAAATAAAAATCATAATGGGCAACTGAATAGTGTTCTTGCACAAATTGAAAATGTTTACTACTATTATCAAATAAAAATCATATGATTAAAGAGATAAATAAATCAATTATAGTTATAGTTAAAGCCGTAATTTTTAAAACATTATCAGCTCCTTTATAATTTCTATCTGTGTAAAATATAAATATTATAAATGTCCCAAGTATCGGTAATAGTATTAACAAAGATAATAACATGATAAATATAGATGAATAAAAACCTATTACTGCTTAAATTAATTACGCTAATAACGGAGGATGTTAAAAGCAGGCACTTTCTTAATGAATTTGAATAATGATAAATTATTTTTTATTAAAATAATTTAAAGATTTAGTAACGATTAATATATAATATTCTTAATCTATAACTTACGGTTTGTATTTTTCATGGTAATAGCGATTAAAGCGTGTATTATAATAAAAATATTATATTCACTAAAATAACTTACACTAATATAAGCTATCAGTCCTATAAAGATATATAAGGCATAAGTAGTAACAACACCTGTACTTAGAGAATCTATTTTTTTACTCATATTAGTAAGTTGTTGCTCTAAACCAAAGGGACCAAATAATTCAA
Organism: Taxawa tesnikishii (nom. ined.); assembly: GCA_030247885.1. Classification (NCBI taxonomy): domain Eukaryota; kingdom Fungi; phylum Ascomycota; class Dothideomycetes; order Dothideales; species Taxawa tesnikishii (nom. ined.). The sequence continues at coordinate 6,734 of JAPDRO010000032.1, forward strand.
CTGCTCCTTTATCTAAAACTTTAGTAGTTAGACCACCTAAATTTAGAACTGCTCCAGAAATATATCTATTATAATACATTTCTACTAAAAATCTTTGATTGAAAAAACTGAATATATTATAACCAAATCTAGATAATTTAAAATTAACAAGAGATTGAGGATAAAATTCTGTAAATGCGATAGAACATATAGTTAAAACAATAGTAAAGAATAGAGGTGATAATTTATATATTGTTTTAACTCCAAATTCTGTGTCTAACGTAAGTTCATGGTGAGGATGTATATATAATGCATTATCTGAAAAGAAATCAGAACCTAAACCTATAAAAAGATCTTTAGTTAAATACCCAAAAATATAGAAAATACACCTAATATTATCAAAGGTGTACTCATAAACAAATCACCTTCATGTGCAGATTTATTTTCTTTATAATTTACTAAAGGACCATTAGGATTAGCTAAGAAAGTTAGATATAATACTTTAGCTGAATAAAGTGTAGTAAACATAGCACCTATTGTTGCTATGAAATACACGATAATACTAGATAATTTAAATTGACCGTATGCTGATTCTAAAATAAAATCTTTAGAATAGAATCCTGTCATAAAAGGAAAGGCAACTAAACTCAAAGATGCAGTCAACATAAGTGAATAAGTTAAGGGTAAATATGAAATCAAACCTCCATATTTTCTAAAATCTTGGTTATCTGCTACTGCATGTATAACTGAACCAGCACCTAAGAATAATAACGCTTTATAGAAAGCATGATTTACTAAATGGAATAAAGCTAAGTTATAACTTGATAAACCAACAGCTATTACCATCATACCTAATTGACTCATAGTTGAATAAGCAATAACTTTTTTAATATCTTGTTGGAATAAACCAATTAAAGAACTGAATACTGTAGTTATAGCACCTAATCATAAACAAAGTACTAATACTGTTGAACTATATTCTATTAAAGGTGATGATCTCATTAATAAATATACTCCTGCTGTAACCATAGTAGCGGCGTGTATTAAAGCAGACACAGGTGTTGGACCTTCCATAGCTTGTGGTAATCAAATATGTAAACCAACCTGTGAACTTTTAGCTGTAGCACCTATTAATAAACAAATACCAATAATTGTAATTATTGTTTCATTATAATAAGGTGCTAATGCAAATACTGTACTATAATCTATATTTCCAAAAGATCATAATATTGCAAACATACCTACAGTTAATAAACAATCACCTACTCTATTAGTTAATAATGCAGATAAAGAACTTTGATTTGCTGCTATTCTAGTAAATCAAAAATTTACTAAAAGATATGAACAAACACCTACACCTTCTCAACCTACAAACATTATTAAATAATTATTTCCTGTTACAAGTATAATCATCATAAAAGTGAATAAACTTAAATAACTGAAAAATCTTTGATTATGTGGATCATGACTCATATAACCCACAGAGTATACATGTACTAAAGATGATATAATCAATACAGGTATTAACATTGATACGGTTAAAGAATCAAAATTAAATGCTCAAGATACATTTAAATACTCTGCATCTATTCATCTGAATAAATGTATTTTCACAGGATTTTTATTTAAACCTACTTCTATAAAGGCTAATATGGCTAAAAGGGTTGTCATTATTACACATGTACATGTTATTATATGTGCTCCTCTTACTCCAACCTTTCTTCCAAAGAAACCTGAGATTATTGATCCTAATATTGGTAAACCTAGAAGAGCTAGATACATTATTTATTTTCTATAGCTATAGATCCCCGCAATCTGTAAAAAGCAACTAATAAACCTAAACCTATTGCAGATTCTGCTCCTGCTATTGTTATAATATATATAGCAAATGTTTGTCCTAATATATCATCAAAGCTTAAGGAACTTATCAATATTAGGAAAGTTATTGATAATAACATTATTTCAATTGAAATAAGCATCAATATTATATTTTTTTATTTAAAACAAAACCTAAAGTTCCAATTAAAAATAAAATTAGTGGAAATCTCATATAAAATTTAGCTGATTAATTATGTATTACTAATTATGGGTAAATACTTTGAATTGAACAAAGAATTACTATGCCACAAATAGTTGTTTTACCATTAAACTATATCTACCTTACATAGTAAAAAAACTAGGCCACGTATAATAATAAGAAAGCCATCATTAATGCGAATAATCCAGTAGCTTCAGCAAAAGCGAAACCTAAGATAGCATATGAGAATAATTGTCCTCTTAATGAAGGATTTCTAGCGACACCTAGTATTAATGCACCAAAAACTACACCAATTCCAACACCGGCTCCTATTAATCCAGTTGTTGCTAAACCTGTTCCTATTATTTTAGCTGCTTGTATCATTGTTTTATGTAAATTTTCTGTACTACTAAAGAATCTTCAGCATTTTTTATTAAGATTGGTTTTCTTAGCTTGGTTCTAGACCAAGATTGAAATATTTAATAGCTAAAAGCTTTCTTATCCCGGAATTGAACCAAGATCGGAATATTAGAAGTATTCTGCTCTACCATTGAGCTAATAAGAATTAGGAAGAAAAGGAATCGAACCTTCGATGGCCTATAGCCATTGAGTTTACAGCTCAACCCGTAAACCAACAAACGGACCCTTCCTTTACCCTGTTCCCTCTTACCAAGAGAGAAATTCGAATTCTCATTATTAACGCATGAAATTAATGTTCTAACCAATTGAACTATCTTGGCTTTTTCTAAAGTTATAATTTAAGTAAATATTTATATATTTCTCTAAGGCCAGAATGATTTGAACACTCATCTAAGCTGTCATGAGCAGCTGGCTTTGCCAATTAAGCTATAGCCTTAAAATTTATTTTTTGTTTTTTTACCTTTTAATCATTTATTATTAACTATAATCAATTTAGAAAAAACACAAAAATTTATGCGCCTTTAAGATGACTCGAACACCTAACCCAAATATTAACAGTATTTTGCTCTACCTTTGAGCTATAAAGGCTTTTAGATCTTTTTAATAATTATTTTAGGAATAAGGAAGAATCGAACTTCTAATTGTTGATCTGCAATCAAAATGCAAACCTTTTGCAGCTTATTCCTTAAGAAGTGGACAAGACTTGAACCTGTATGAATGTGTCCGTAGCACAACGTTCTACCAATTAAACTACCACTTCTATTTTTATTAAAAGGTCTTTTAATAAAATTTTTATGTTGGGGCGACTCGAACACCCAATAGTAAATACCAAAAATTTATGACTTACCGATTAGTCGACAACATATAATATGGGTAACAAGACTTGAACTTGTAAAGTTAAAACTATTCCGTCCTAAGCGGAACCTGGTTACCAAATTTCAGCATACCCATCTAATGCTCGAGATAAGACTTGAACTTATAACCTAATCATCTTCAGTGATCCGCTCTACCAATTGAGCTTCTCGAGCCTTTCCTCCGCGTACCGCGGAATATTATATATTTTGGAGATATTAGGACTTGAGCCTAAAATTACGAAGTGCAAGTTCGTTGTTTTACCAGTTAAACTATAACCCCTATCCGAGAAACGATTCGAACGTTTACGATATTTATCAATAAATCTTAAGATTATCCTGTCTACCAATTCCAGCACTCGGATTTTAATTAATCATTTAAATACAAATAAACTAAATATTAATTAGCTAAACTATTTGCTCAATTTATGCTTAAATAGAATAAAAATTTATAAAATTTTTAAGACCTATGGGACTTGAACCCATATTATAACGATTAAAAGTCGCATGTTTTACCTTTAAACTAAAGTCTCTTTTTAGTTTAAAAAACTAAAAAAAAAGATGTTATTAAACCGGTATTTTTAGTTTAATAACGGTTTTTGGAGGATAAAATATCCTCTTTCTTTTTAAGGATAATAATTCCCGTGCAATTTCCATTACACGAACCATATTTCGACTTAACACCAATTGAGGTCACACATACGAAAATTACAAACTAAATAATATACTTCTAATTAAGTACAGTAAACATCAATTTGCAACCAAACTTATTGCACATACTCCTTTCAGCGCCTGACGAGTGGTTAGTACCTAGCTGAGATTAGATTCACCGTGACGATGGTGATTCACGATTACTAGTAATTCCTTATTCATGTAGTCGAGTTACAGACTACAATCCATATTATATCCAACTTTGGGGATTAGCTCCATTTCACAATATCGCATCCCTTTGTTAAGGCGTATGTGGCACGTCTATAGCCCACAGTATTTAGGCCATGATGACTTGTCTTAATCCCTATTATCTGGTCCAATGTAGCGGCGAACCACTTTATGTATACAAATAAAGTGAGGGTTTTCGTTAATTAGAGGAGTTAACCAAATCTCACGACATTAACTAAAGACAGCCGTGCAGCGCTTGTAACAATTTAATGTTATTCAAACTGTGGTAAGGTTTTTCGCGGATCATCGAATTAAATAACATACTTCACTACTGGTTTCAGAAACGGTCTAATGATTTCAGTTTATATGTTGCCATATTACTCTTGAGGTGGAATGCTTACACTTTCATTTATAGACTAAATATTATCTAGCCTATGACATTCATCATTTTCTGCTTGGACTACTAGGGTATCTAATCCTTATTGCTACCCAAGCCTTCGTCCCTCAACGTCAGTTTTTACATAGAAGGATGCCTTCGCCGACATCCGTCCTACCTGTATCAATGCATACCATTGCTCCTCAGGTAATTCGCCTCTTCACACATAAAACTCTAGGAAATTAGTCCCTACTATGGCTTGATTTCCCGTCTAGGTACCCTTTAAACCTAATAAAGATGACTAACACTAGTCTTCTACGTATTACCGCGACTGCTGGCACGTAATTTGGTCAAGACTTATAGATAAAATATAGTCACTATCAGTATTTTATCTAGAACTTTATACGACTTATTCGTTTTTCGTTCCCCCAAATTGCTGGTTCAGTCATTAGACCATTGACCAATATTCCTCACTGCTGTACTAATACGCATTGGGGTTTTTTCAGACCCAATGTGGTCGATCGACCTCTCAGTCACGACTACCGGAACCCGAGCTAGATTTAACTATTACTCTTCCAGAATAAACTAACATCTCAAAGCGAAACTTTCTATTTCTTTATTATTTATAAGGGATCTTTTCTTCCTTACTTCAAGGCAGCTAGATTATTTTTACTCACCTGTACACCACTACTAACTATATTATATAAAATATATAATTAAATTAGTCGTTCGATTAGCATGTGTCAAGTACTTGGACAGCGTTCAATCAGAGCCATCATCAAACTCAATTTTCGTAGTATTTTGTCCACTACTGATAATACTTTCTTATTTTACTTTATTAAATTTTTAACTTATATAATTTAATATTTATTCAAATACCTTATCAGTAAGCTATTTAGTCTCATTTTCTGCAAACAAAGGGTCTTACGGTAAAATTGTCAAATTTGTAATTTTTTTCGATATAGTTTACTTTAGACTATTACGCATGAATAGATTATATTTTTTTCTATTATCTTGTGTTTATAGGTGTTATGTTATTTTTTATAAATTTGCGGTAATATTTCTATTTTTTATAAAAATTTTAAATAAAAATAATTCTTTAAAAATAAAATTACTTTTTTAATTATTGTTTGTGTGTTACAGCTAAATCTATTAAACTATTTTCTAATAAAGTTATAAAAGGAACAATAATTAAAAAATGAGCAAAGTATAAAACAGTTGAGATTTGTCCAAATTCAATAAATGGAGTTTCAACGTGTTTTGCACCTAATTGCATTAATACTAAGAAATTAGCAACAAAAATATAGAATGCTATTTTACTTAAAGGTCTGAACTGTACTCCTCTTAATTTAGATAAATCAGTTATAGGCATAACCATTAATGCTAGAATTGCAGCAAACATAGCAATAACACCTAATAATTTGTTAGGTATAGATCTTAAAATAGCATAGAAAGGTAATAAGTATCATTCCGGAACAATAGCAGGTGGAGTTTGCATTGGATTAGCCATAACATAATTTTCACTATCACCTAACATATTAGGCATGAAAAATACGAAAATTGATAAAACTATAAAAAATATAAATATTGTTATTAAATCTTTAAAGATAAAATAGGGTGCAAATGGTAAACGGTCATAATTTCCTGATATTCCTAATGGGTTTCCTGAACCACTTGAATCATGTAAAGTTATTAAATGCATTATTACTAATGCAGCTAAAACAAAAGGTAATAAGAAATGTAATGCAAAGAATCTATTTAATGTAGCATTGTTAACACTAAACCCTCCTCAAATGAACTCTACTATATCTTGTCCTACTCAAGGGATAGCACTCATTAAATTAGTAATAACTGTAGCACCTCATAAACTCATTTGACCATATGGAAGAACATATCCCAAAAATGCGGTAGCCATCATTAATATGAATAATACTGTTCCTATTGTAAAAGTTAAGGTTCTTGGTGCTTTATATGACCCATAGTATAGATTTCTACCTATGTGTAAATACACTAAAAAGAAGAAAGCTGAAGCTGTATTAGAGTGTAAATAACGAACTAATCAACCATTATTTACGTCTCTCATAATATGTTCTACTGAATTAAATGCTTCTAATACACTAGGTGTATAGTGCATAGCTAATGTAACACCTGTTACTATTTGTATTATTAAACATAGACCTAATAAAGATCCAAAGTTTCATAAATAACTTATATTAGCAGGTTGTGGTGAATCTATTACATATGAATTTACTATTTTTAATAAAGGATGACTTTTTAAAATTCTCATTTTATTTATAGTATTAATTAGGTTATTATTTATTTTTTTATCAATATTTTTTATATGTGTTTTAAATTAATTTTATCGTACAGAATCAAAAAAGTTAGGTAAATAAAAGGTAAGATTATTAACACGAGATACAAGTGGAATATTTTTATAGTTTTATTCTTTATTTTCTATATTAACTATATAAATAATTGTTATATTTAACTATACCGTATATGTATTCGTGTATAAAAAACATATATCTTATTATTAAAAGAATTTTTTGTGGTAATTTTTTTACCTATTAATATAAATTTTTGCAGATATAACATGCTTTTATGTAACGTACAAATATAGGAAACAATCATATTCGTCGGGGCACTCAGATTTGAACTGAGAAACTTCTCGACCCAAACAAGACACCTAACCACCCGGCACTACCCCGTTATTACAGAGAATATCCGATTCGAACGGATGTGATTATGTAAACCAAATAAGTTTCAAGCTTATCACCTTAAACCACTCAGTCAATTCTCTTAAACAGCTGATTCTTCCAAGACTTGAACTTGAATAACATCCTTATCAAGAACACACTTTACCGGTTAAGTTAAAGAACCTAAATATTTGACAAGAGCACTCAGACTTGAACTGAGAACTTGAAGTTTGAAGCTTCTCATTTTACCAATTTAACTATACTCTTTAACTTTTCGGAAAAGAGGCGACTCGAACGCCCAGGTGTGAAACACAATATTTAGCAAATATCTTACCCTACCAATAGCAACTTTTCCTTTTATATATACGAGTTAGGTCGGCTTCGATCCGACATGATTTTCCTCGACAAGGAAAGATTTTACCAATTAAACTACTAACTCTGTGGCCAGTCGAATTCGAATCGACACTCTTCGTGTGGAAGACGAACAGTCTACCATTAACTTATAGCCACTTTTAAATAAAAATTAAGTAATCTTATATTATTTATTAGGTTAAATTTTACATTTTTGATTTTTATTTAAATAATTTTTGGTTATATTTAAGCGGCTTCTTGTTAAATAGCATCTCACTAAATAAAGCAAAATATATAAAATTGTTCGTTCTTTTACTTTTGTAAAATTTTTATTTTCTGTTAAAAAAAATTATTTTTTGTTATAATAATATAAACATATATTTAATTTGCTATTGACTTTCCTAAGTAATTAATACTTCATGCTATATATGTAACACAAAAATTATTATTAATATATTAATGTAATTCTAAACCGTCTTTTATATAAGAAGAAGATAATACCACAAAAACTTGTGCTTGAATAAATGCAATAGCTAACTCTAATCCAGAGAATGCTATAATAAATGCTAAAGGTATTAAACCTAAGAAGAAATAAATTAATCCTTTGCTTATAATATTATAAGTGAATCCTGATAAAATATTTAATAACATATGACCACTTAAAATATTTGCGGCTAATCTTAATCCTAATGATACATTTCTAGATAAGTATGAAATGAATTCGATTAAAACTAATAAAGGTAATAATGCTAAAGGACAACCTGAAGGTACAAATAATGAAAAAATTTAAAAGCATGTATTTGGAATCCTAAAATTGTTGCACCTATAACTATTGTAAAACTAATAGAAAACGTTAAGATAAAATGAGATGTAGGCGCAAAACTATAAGGAACCATACCTACTAAATTATTTATTAATATATATATAAATAACGCACTTATTAAAGGAAAAAACATTTGTCCTTTGTTTGCATTTATTTGGTTTGTTACTATACTGTAGACAGTTGCGTAAATAGATTCCATTGATAATGATCAATGGTTTGGAGTAGTTATTTCGTAATTTGTTGCTAAGTTATACAACATAAATATAATAAAAGTTGTTATAATTAAATACAAACCTATGTTTGTTAAAGAGATTTGTATGTTACCTAATAAATCAGCTTTCAAACTAAAAAGATTTCTTATTGTAAATTGGTCTAAAGGACTGCTAGTTCAGATTGGTAATGTGTTCATTTCTTTTTTTAGTGTATCATTTTATTTTTTTACTGATCTATATCAAAAAATATAAATTATAAGTATGAAATACCAAACTACATTAGTACGTAGAGCTCTCCCCATTTTAACTATCTCGCTTTATGTTATAACGAGTATATGTTTCTAGCTTGAGCCTTTTTGTCTCTCACTTTCAATAAAACTTTCTTATTTTTAATTTAATAAATTTTTATTGAAAATTTATTAAATTGCTATTTAATATAAATTGTTTGTTTTCAGGTTTTTAATTGTAAATTACTCATCTGTCTACTTTCAATTTTTAAAGCATTTTTACCTAACTCAAAGGCAAAACCTAAAGTTAATACAAGGAAAAATACTAACATTATTACTAAACCATATATACCATTTGTATATGCACTTACCACATAAGGGTAAACTAATAATATTTCTAAATCAAATAATAAAAATAATAGAGCAAATATAAAGAAAGATATACTGAATTGTGTTCTATTCTGTCCTAAGAAAGAATGAAAACCACATTCAAAAGCACTATCTTTTTCTTGATAAGGATTGTGTGGAGATAATAATATATTAATTCCTAACAATATAAAAGCTAATATCGGTATAAAAATAAAAAAAAGTTAAACTTGTCATGTTATATATGTTATATTTTTTAAGTGACTTGTTGGTTAATGTTTCTACTTGAAATATTTAGTGTTTTTCATTGTATGTTTTTCAATAAAATTTAAACAATAAAAAAATTAGTTGGTACTATATGAAGACCCAAAACAATACATGGCATGATTACTATGAATGCAATAATAATTGGTAATAAAACAGTTCAACAAACTGACATTAATTGATCAAAACGTATTCTAGGGAAAGAAGCTCTAACTCATATAAATGTAAAGATCATTAAACAAGTTTTTAAACCTAAAGTAAGACTAGTAATTAGTCCCTCTAAAGATATATTTAAAATATTAATATCCATATAAGTATTTGTCCCAAAAAAATTAATTCAATTCATAACAAAATCCAATGAAATTATATTTAAATAACCTCCTAAAAATAAAATACTATTTAAAACACAAATTAATACAATACTAGCATATTCAGCTAAAAAGAAGAATACAAAAATACTAGCTGAATGTTCTGTCATGAACCCTGAAACTAATTCTGACTCTGCTTCTGCTAGATCAAAAGGTGCTCTATTTGTTTCTGCTATCGCTCCTATAAAAATATTATAAAAACAGGTAGTAATGGAATTAAAAAATAAATTACTCTTTGTGCTTCTACATTACCTGTTAAATTTAAATTTCCTGATAACAAAAGTACTAATAAAATAGCGGAACTTAAAATTAGTTCATAACTTATTAATTGTGCAGTACTTCTCAGTGATCCAAGAAAAGCATATTTAGAATTAGCAGATCAACCAGCTAATAATATTCCATAAGTTGAAAGAGATGATACAGCTAGCATATATAATATACCTAAAGGTAAATCTCCTATAGTTAAACCTGGTCCGTATGGTATTACTGCATAACCTAATAGTGAAAAGATTAAGGTAATTAAAGGACCTAAAAAGAATAAAATTAAATTAGCTTGAGTTGGTGATACACATTCTTTCAACAAAAGTTTTAAAGCATCAGCAAATGCTTGTAATAAACCATAGTAACCTACTGCATTAGGACCTAATCTTCTTTGCATACTAGCCATAGTTTTTCTTTCAGCTACGGTTGTAAAAGCTACAACTAATAAAGCCGGAACTACTACCAAAACGACTTCAATTATTGATATTAAGGTTTGCATATTTACATTTATTAAAATTTAATTAAATTTTAATATTTTTTATTCTATTAAATTAATTAATATAAAAAGATAACTTTGTTATTCTTTAATTTTTATATAACGTCATTCTTGGTTTGTTTTACCAAATTTAGCAAAAAAACTAATTAAATTATAAGCTATTTATGTGTAAACGTGTTTTAAACAAACGCACAAATCTAGGTAATAAATACTTAGAAAAGATATATATTATTATAGTTAATAAGGCAAAATTAAATAATACTTGGTTTACGAAAAAAAAGGTATAAGTTGTGGCATATTTTTATATAAAATTTTTATAAAATCATTGTCTTTATATCATTAAAAAAATAGAGTTTACTTAGAAACTTTATAAACTATTAAACCTAAAATAAGGTATGATTATCGTTAAATTATAATATTTATTTTCAGGTTAAATTTAATAACCTCAATAATATACAGAAATGTATAAGAATAATCATACAACATCAACAAAATGTCAGTATAAAATGGCAGATTCAAGACCTAAATGATGATTTTCAGTTAGATGATATGCTAACAAACGTCATAATCCTACAGCTAAAAAGCCGTACCAATTATCACATGTAGACCATGAAATCCTGTTCCAAAATAAAAACAAGATGAATATGTTCCATCTGAAATAGTAAATGAAGAAACAGTGTATTCCACAAATTGAAAGGCGGTAAAAATAACAGCTAAAATAATAGTATATAATAGACCATAAAGTGCCCCACTTCTATTGTTTTGTATTAGAGAATGATGACAGTAAGTTACAGTAACACCAGAAGACAATAATATTACAGTGTTTAACAAAGGTAATTCAAAAGGATTAATAGATTCTATACCTAAAGGGGTCATTTAGCTCCTAATTCCACTGTAGGTGATAAGGCACTGTGGAAAAATGATCAGAATATGGCTAAAAAAATAATGCTTCAGATACTATGAATAAAGCAACACCCATATTTATTCCTCTTTGAACAGCTAAAGTGTGGTTTCCTAAGTAAGTTGCTTCGTTTATTACATCTCTGAATCATAAACCCATTGCATATATTAAACTTATTATTCCTGCAAATAAGATGTTTAATGCTTTAGAAAAACTATGAAAAGTTAATACCGCACTTAAAGTTACGGTGAATAAGGTTGCACTTGTATACAAAGGTCAAGGGCTAGGTGATACAAGATGGAAGGGATGAGCTTGAAAATTACTTCTTGATAAGTTTGTCATCTTTTTATCATTATTGTTTTATTTAAATTTAATACCCATTTTTTATAAATTGCATTTTTATTTTTATTAATTTTTTAATTTAAAAATTACTGTATTAAATATTATTTGCAGAGTGATTTATTAAAGAAAGAAGATCACACAGATTTAATATTTCATTAGGTGTTAAAATAAAAATACTATGGCTAAATTTAAAATTCCTAATGTAACAGAAAAAATATTTGATAAGGAAATTTCTACATAAATATAAGATTTTTTGTATTCTGGATTTTCAAAATATATCGTTTTTATAACACTTAAATAATAAACCGCACCTATAACACTAGCTAGTACTGCTACTAAAACCAATAAAATTTTTCCATTATCTAGTGCACTAGATAAAACCATTAATTTTCCAAAAAACCAACTAAAGGAGGTAATCCTATGAATGAAAACATAGTTATAACTAGACCAAGTGATAACGCAGGATTAATTGTAAAATATCCTTTTAATTGATTTATTAATTGTATAGGACTGTTATTTTTTCCGATAAATTGTTGAACTCTACTGTATTTGTATAATATAAATATAAATTAAAGCCCATAGCTATTACTAACATGAAAGCGTTTAAATTTGTTAATATATATTGTATAATATAAAATAAAAATGCTTGATATGATTCTAAGGTATGTACTATTAAAGCAAGTAAAATAAAACCTATATGGCTTATAGTACTGTAAGCCAACAATCTTTTTATTCTTACTTGAGTTAAACCTAATATAGTTCCTATTACTAATGAAAAAAACAACTCATTGATAAACTAGTAGTTCAAGAATAAAATTGGGTAGTTGAATGTAGTAAAGAACTAGTATAATGCACTAATTCTAAAAACAAGATTAAGATAGCAACTTTACCTAAAATTGCTATAAATGTTGTAACTATCGTTGGGACACCATCATATACATCTGGTGATCATCAATGGAACGGTGCTGCCCCTATTTTAAATAGTAAACCTACGGATATCAATAATAAACTATAAAAGAAATATGTATGATTATATCAGGTTGAGTAATATGCGTATTTTTCAGAGTCAGATATTATAGAATAAATTCCGTCTAAATTAGTTAAACCAGAATTTGCGTATATTAGAGCAATACCTAACAATATAAAACATGAAGAAAGACCTCCTAATAAGAAATAAGTTAAGGCAGAACCTGTTGAAGATTCAGAATTTCTATGTAAAGAAGATATTATATATAAACTAAAACTTTGTAATTCTATACACAAATAAATAGAAGCTAAATCTGCACTAGATATTAATAAAGCTGCTCCGCTTATTACAAATAAAATAATTAAAGCGTACTCTATTATAGTAAATTGTTCAGATACTTTATTAATTATGCTCACATATTGTTTTACATTACTAGATAATGTATTTAACATGGATACAGAATCCCCTATATATTTTTTCTAGGATAAAACGCCGTCATAAGTAAAATTAATAAACTAACTATCAAAATAAATATTTGAAAGCATTGAACTATAGGAGTTATATTAAATAATCCTCCATATAAACCTATACCTTTTTCCAAGTAAGTTATATGAAAACTAGTTAATGCAGATAATAAACTGTAAAAATTATAATTAGCCCTACACGGCTATATAAAATAGATGTATCGGGTCTAATACTTAATCCATTTGAAAATAATAAAAGTGAAAGAAATAATAAAATCATTTTTTTTTTTAGGTTTTACTATAGAAAATTTTGTACTTAATTTTTTATACACGAGATAAGTTATTACTTATATTAACTAATGGGTTTTAAATAAATAACATAATCAGTAAATTTTATACTCTTATTATAATAAATTATTACTAATAGACCTGAAATTAACTAAATTCTATATCATTAGTATAAGATTAATCTACTGATATTTAGATTAACCACCTATTTGATCGTATAATCAAAATAAGAATTTACCTAAATTTACTGATTGAATTGCAATAGGCATAGAACTATGTAAAATACCACAGATTTCTGAACATTGTCCAAAGAATGTTCCTGGACGATTTACATAAACAGATGCTTGGTTTAATCTACCAGGGTATGCATCTGCTTTAATACCTAAAGATGGACAAGCATAAGAATGTATAACATCAGCAGCTGAAATTACAAATCTTGTATGAGTTAACTCTGGTATAATTACTCTATTATCAACTTCTAACATTCTAAATTGACCATCTTCTAAATCACTTTCTGGAACTATGTAAGAATCAAACTCAATAAATTCGTTATCTTCATTTGTAAAATCAGGATATTGGTAACTTCAATATCATTGATGACCTTCAGCATAAACAACTAATGAAGGATCCATAACTTCATCCATTAAATATAATAATTTGAATGAAGGGAATGCGATTAATATTAATATAAATGCAGGTGTAATAGTTCAAATTAATTCTATTAAAGTACCATGATTCATATATTTATTAGATATTTTTGCTTTTCTATAATTTAAGACTATAGAAAGCATAATTCAACTTACGGCAAATAAAATAATAGCTAAATAAAACATAATATTATTATGTAATTCTTCTATTCCTTCCATTTGAGGTGATGCACTATCTTGGAAAAACAACCCTCAAGGTTCGGCACAATCATTAAATGTAAAATTGGCAAAATTTAAATTGTTAAGCATAGATTGAAACATTTTATTTTCTTTTACAAGATTTATTTATAATACAAAAAAATAGGCTGATATATCATAAATATAATTAAACACAAATTGATATAAATTAAATATATTAGCTTAATTTTTATCTAGTTGTTGGATTAGTTTTTATTTTTTATATCTATAAAAAATAAAAAAGGATTAAAAAAATTAGTTAATAACTAATTTTTATATTGCACTTTGTAAAGGAAGACTTACAAAGGCGTGTGGTTTTGGTGGGCTATTTAAAGCTCATTCTATTGAACTATATGTTCTGTTAAATAATGTTTGGAATAAATCACTAAAGAACTGTGGTGTTAATCACGGATATCTAGATGTAGCATTACCTTCTACTAATTGTACATATACGATATATAAGAATAATACAGTAGCCACTACACTAATGATTGAACCAAAACTACTTACATAATTTCAACCCGCGTATGCATCAGGATAATCACTAATTCTTCTAGGCATACCTTGTAAACCTAAGAAGTGTTGTGGGAAGAATGTTAAATTAACACCAATAAACATTATTAAAAATGTACTTTACCTAACATAATATTGTAAGATAATCCAGTTATTTTTGGTATTCAGAAGTATCAACCACTAAATAATGCAAACACAGCACCCATAGATAAAACATAATGGAAATGAGCAACAACGTAATATGTATCGTGGAAAGCAATATCTAATGAAGCGTTGGCTAAAACAACACCACTTAAACCTCCGATAGTAAACATAACTACAAATCCTAATGCAAATAACATAGGAGGTGTTAAGTGTAATGAACCACCATAACATGTAGCTAATCAACTGAATATTTTAATTCCAGTAGGTACTGCAATAATTAAAGTAGCAGCTGTGAAATAAGCTCTTGTATCAACATCTAAACCAACTGTATACATGTGATGACTTCAAACTAAGAAACCTAAAACACCAATAGACATCATAGCATAAACCATACCTAAGTAACCAAATACATTTTTACCAGATCCCGCTGCAATAACTGTACTAATAATACCAAATCCTGGTATAATTAAGATATAAACTTCAGGATGTCCGAAGAATCAGAAAAGATGTTGGAATAAAATAGGATCACCACCTCCAGCTACTTCAAAGAATGAAGTGTTAAAGTTTCTATCAGTTAAAACCATAGTAATACCACCAGCTAATACAGGTAATGATAATAATAATAATACTGCCGTAATAACTACCGCTCATCCAAACAATGCTAATTTATGAAGTCTTATACCTGGACTTCTCATATTTAAAATAGTTGTAATGAAATTCATAGCTCCTAATAAACTACTTACTCCTGATAGATGTAAAGCAAATATTGCTAAATCTACACTCGGACCACTATGACTTTGTAATCCTGATAAAGGTGGGTATAATGTTCATCCTGTTCCTGCACCATTTTCTATCATACCAGCAAATATAAATAGTAAAAACTAGGTACTAA
Organism: Taxawa tesnikishii (nom. ined.); assembly: GCA_030247885.1. Lineage (NCBI taxonomy): Eukaryota > Fungi > Ascomycota > Dothideomycetes > Dothideales > Taxawa tesnikishii (nom. ined.). The sequence goes on from JAPDRO010000032.1 coordinate 22,715, forward strand.
TAACCAGAAACTAATGTTATTTAATCTAGGGAACGCCATATCTGGACCTCCTACTAATAAAGGTAATAAGAAATTACCAAAACCTCCAATTAAAGCAGGCATAACCATGAAGAAAATCATCATAATAGCGTGAGCTGTTATTATACTATTGTATAATTGGTTATCTGAAATATATTGAACACCTGGTCCTGATAATTCTAATCTTATAAATAAAGAAAAAGATGTTCCGGCTAAACCTGCAAATAATGCAAAGATTAAATAAAGAGTTCCTATATCTTTCGCATTACTTGATAAAAATCAACGCTCTTTTCATTCTGTTATACCAGTTCAACTGAAGCTTGAACTAGCTTTCGCATCTTCTGTTATCGTTGAATAATTTTTTTATCTTCCGCATTAAATGGTGTAAGGTTAGAAACCATATGTATTTTTTCGTGAGACCTATCCATTTATTTATTAGTTTTTTAATTATTATAACCAGACGAAGTTATATCTTTTTTTTAATATTTTTTATAGAAAATTGTTATTTTTAGGCTTTAATTATTTTTTTTAAACGTCATTATTGCTAAGGTGTACCTTTTAAAGTAGATATATTCAGTTTAAACTTATTTTATCTTTTACTTTATTATTTCTTAATCAAGATATAAATCTGATCGCCTAATATTATTTCGTCAGATCAACAAATCTGTTTCGAATGTTGTATTTATTACTAAGGGGTTCTGTGGTGTTAATCAAGGTGGTCTAGATTTCACCTTTATTCTTTTTTATATAAACTATGTATAATAATACAGACGTTACTATACTTGTTTTTTAACCAAAACTATCTAAAATAAGTCTATTAATTTTTACTTTTTTATAAACTATCCCTTATATATTGAACTCTTGGTAAATAATCTCTTATTTTTAATAAAAGATTCGGGCTAATCCTGCAAATAATGCAAAAATTAAGTACAGAATTCTATATTTGGCATGTCTTTGATTAATTTAATTAATAAAACTTACTTATTTAAATAAGAATAAATTGTGATAATCATTTAATTATAAAATTTTACATATGTTTAGCTGTATTATATATTAGTTAATAAGGTAATGCGGACTAAGGATTTGAACCTCAATTATCTGGTCATGAGTCAGATGTGTTACCATTACACCAACCCGCTTTTTAAATAATCCATATGAGAAATAGGTGATTCGAGCACCTGACCATTCGCGTGTAAAGCGACTGCTCTACCACTGAGCTAATTTCCCTATGATCTAGGTTTTCCTATGACCCAGGAGAGATTTGAACTCTCGCTGTAACAGTGAAAGTGTTATGTCTTAACCGGACTTGACGACTGGGTCTTTTTTTTAATTTTAAATCGTATTTTTTAGTCTATTTTTTGTTTGACCGTTATAACAATTGAACCTACCATAGCTAATAAAAGTATTATTGAAGTTATCATCAATCATATAAAGTGACTTGTGTACATAGTATTACCTATGCTAGTTATATCTGTAACGTCTACCATATTATTATCTCAATTATGAGAACTAACATAAAATATTTGTGATTCTTGATTATCAGTAGAATATAGATTTACAATATTATCTGATTTGTTTTCAGTACCGGGTAATATATTACCTATTGGTACAAAAAAGCTAAAAAAGTTATAATAGCTAAAGGTATATTGTTATTTGTATCACCTATAAGTTCTGAAACTCTTATATTTATAAGCATTAATATAAATAAAAACAAGATAGACACCGCACCAACATATACTAATAAATAAGATATACCAATAAATGCTAAACCTATAAATATTAAATAACAAGATATATTAGAAAATAATAAAATAAGATATAAAACCGATACTATTGGATTTTTAGTTATAACAATTAATATACCAGACACCATCGAAATTAAGGCTATTATATATAAAAAATTTACATTAAACCCATTAAAACTTTCAAAGCTAAATAAGTGTGTCATTAATAAATAAAAATAATTATCCTACATATAAATATATATAAATAAGAAATCGAAAAAAGAAATTTACCCAGACAGGATTCATGAGAAAGATATTTTCATTTGTTTAACCCATCGAAATATGTATTTCAATTGAATAAATAAACATAAATCTCACTTGATCTAGAGTTTTACAGACTCATCCTTATTTAGTCCAGGTTTGAAACACCAATTGTTGCTAAATTAGTTTACATTTATGTGTTCATAGCCCAGTGTAAGTATTGCACTTGCTTCTACCGATTACAAAACGGTTGCATTACTTTTATGCTAACCAGGCTTACCCCATTGTCACTAAGTCTGTAGGAGATTGTGTCCGTACCTAGAACAAGATATTTTCTTGTGGGGGGGATAATTGTATTACTTAGTAAATTATTAAATTAGTACTTTATGTCTAAAAATCGCAAAATTCTTGTAACCAAAGCCTATTTTAACGTAGTGTTTTACTACGCATATAAGAATATAATAAGGTGAGTTTCGTGCTTATATGCCTTCAGCGCTTATCTTTAATTGACGTGGCTTTCTTGCCATGCATGCCATAAGTCTACCTAGGTTCTGTAGGATATTGCATCCGTAACCTAGTTCCTCCTATTTTAGTAAAAATATATTAGATAAATACTAATGGCTTACAACAAGTAAACTATAGGTCAACATACCCAATTCCTTTCGTACAAGGGGTCTGTCCTTATTTTATTCTAAATTCCTCTAGAA
>JAPDRO010000033.1:0-15918 GCA_030247885.1 Taxawa tesnikishii (nom. ined.)
CCTAACCCTAACCCTAACCCTAACCCTAACCCTAACCTAACCCTAACCCTAACCCTAACCCTAACGGTCATCTCCCGTCCGCTGCATCCCTGCTCTAGCCACGCTCTCGCCTTCCCCTCCCCCTACCGGGGTCCATCGGTTTTCTCTCTTACCCTACCTACCCTCGGTAACCCTGACTCTCTTTCCTCTCCTTTTAAAAGACTGCGTCGCTATACTCACCGGGCCCTTCGGGCCTTATCTTTCTTTTTCACCTTGACCTCTTTCGTCTTCATTTTTTCTTCTTTCTTCTTCTTCTTCTCTCCTCCGTAACCCTAACCATATTCCCCCTCCTCCGTAACCCTAACCATATTCCCCTCCTCCGTAACCCTAACCATATTCCCCCTCCTCCGTAACCCTAACCATATCCCCTCTCCTCTTAAAAGACTGCGTCGCTATACTCACCGGGCCCTTCGGCCTTTTTACTTTATTCGTAACTACGCCGCTATACTAATTGAGCCCTTTAAACTTCCTTATACCGTTCTATCATTTTTACGCTATAACTCGTAATTCTATCGTCTCGATTTCTTTCTCTTTCTCTCTCTCCCTACTCTCGTCTATAACCCTAACCCGTTAAAAATATTTCTTAATCCCCTATACCCTACTACCCTCCCCGTTCTAACCCTAACCCTACTACTCTTACTCGCTCCAATCCTAACTCTTACTCCTACTTATTACCCTCCCTTCCTAATTAATTAGCCTCTTCCCTTTACCCCCTCTTTATAACCCTAACCATAACACCCCTCCCTCTTTATAACCCTAACCATAACACCCCTCCCTCTTTATAACTCGGCTCTCGTCTACGCTTTCATCGTGCAACCCAAAGTCCTCGACGGGGCCTCTAATATCCCCGTCTACCGCTCTACCCTCGCCCCTACGTTGATTCTATAACTCGCTTTCTGACCCTTATCCCTATTCTTCCTCGCTTCTCTTAAACGACTGCGTCGCTGTATTCACCGGCCCTTCGGGCTTCCTATTTTCTTTTACTCGCTCTTAGTTCGCCTACCTCGACTTCTTTCTCCTTTCGCCTTAATGTACTCGCTAAAACTCTTAAACTCCCCTTATTACCTATATATTACCCCTTTAATATTCTCCGTTTACTAAATCTAGAAGCCTTATATCGAATCCCTTATTCGTACTCTTCGTAACTTATACTCTTCTCTTTTCTAATTCGCTTTCTATAATACTTAATCTACTCTACGGCCCTTATCGTATAACCTAAAGTTCTTACTATTACCGGGTCGATCTTAATCTTATTCGGTTAATTCTTGATCTTTATGTGATTATAAACCTTTTATAACTCTCTTATATTTGATATAAACTTTATTCGACTTGTTTTTGTTTTTACTTCGCTATATACCCTATTAGATCTCGCGCCTTTTTATATCGCGCGCGGCTAAAACCTCACTTCGTACTCCTTCTTTTACTCTACTTCTCTTTTCTCTCCACTCTATTCGATTCTCTAATGAACCTGACTTATCGTAAATCTAACCTTAGCCTTTACCTTTATATTCTCCTAATTTAATTTTTCTTTAGTTTTAATTCGAACCTTTAAATTGACTTTGATTTTAATCCCGCTGTATTCCAACTTTTATTACTTCTTTTACTACTCCTCTCTTCTATTTCTCTTTCGTTCGCTCTCCTTTCTCTTCTTTACTATTATCTATTACCAACTCGTACTACTCTCTTTAACCATATATTGAGCTATCGTAAGTCTCTGTAAGTCTCTTATCTCGTTCTTCCGCCTTCGTTACTCTACTCTCTGTCTTCTTTTACTCTGTAGTTATAATCGTACAACCTAAAGCCCTAAACGAGTTCTCTTTCTCGTATATACTTCTACTCTCGTCGTGACCCTAATGTAATTACTTAATCGATTTGTTTATGTGATAATGTTAGTAAATTTTATACCCCTATTTTAATTCTTGTCTCTTTCCTCTTACTTTTATGTTCGACTTTATTTTCATATATCTTTTGACCCTTATGTTTATTTTAATGCTCGCTTTGTATAAGTATTTATTTATGCTGTTATTTCTTTCGTATTTTTAATCTTTATTTTAATTGTAATTTCTACTAACTATCTGGCGACTATGTTTATACTTTATTTATATTCTTCTTTTATAACCCCTAATTGCTTTATTTGTTTTATTTATTTTATTATAATCTTTGAAACTCTATAATTCTTTTCTTCTAAAATTATCTTCTGAATTTGAGTCTACTTAATATATACGCTTTCTTCGCTGATTCGAAATTTATAACCCTGTGATTACTAACTTTGACTCGGTCACTCTAACTTGAAAACTGGATTCCCTATTAACGTGAACGTTTTATATTCAATTAGTTACTCACGAACCAAAGTGTTCGATTCTTAATCCTCCTCTCTCTGCCGGTCACACTCGGCGATTATCGTCACTATTACCGCCATCCCATTCGTCATCCATCGCCCATGGACCTGTCGTCGTCGCCCGAGCCACGATAAGTATCGACTCGATTCTTGCAACACCTCCTCCTCCACTTCCAGCCCCTCCCGGATCCATGCTCGCCCTGTCTCGCTCTCCACAACCTCCATCATCACCGGCAGTACCGTGTCGGCGTGCTCACACTCCAACCCTCGCTCCGCCCCATCACACCACCCGCCGGCTAACCCACACCGCCAACAGCAGTCGTACTCACCGAATCGGAGCCCCTGCCGCCAAGTTCGAAATGCGGAATATCCCACCACTCGACACTGTCGAATCCCGTGCTCGACCAGTCGTCGGTATTGCTCCGGCCGCCCTCGGCGATGCCATTTGACCCAGCACACCGGACAGCAGTCCCGAACTTCGGCCAACCAACCACGCAGTCGCTCTAATGCCCGATGCGTGTATTGTACATGCTCCTTGAGTCGCTGAGATCCTAACACTACATGGGACGGAGACTCGGTATTCGTCTCCTCGTTTTTTCTCCCTCAGCCCCATCTTGCTCCATATTGCCGGCCGGACCTCGACATCGATCACACAGCTCCACTCCTAATGCTATACAGCTCTGCCCTCGCCCGTCCATCATCTCCCTAGCATCACCCGCCGACATGAACTCTGTTCGATAAATGCCACCATCGCCTCGTGATTCCAATGCTCGACGTCGCTGGCCTGTGCTCGGATGGCCGCTCGTCCCGGGCCCTTGATGATCACTGAGTCCACGACCTCGCCTCGCGTCGCCCTCCCCGTCCAGTTTGCTGCACAAAGTCGACTAAGCCGTACGGGGCGCCCATGTGCACCACTCCCACGATCCCCGCAATGTCGATTCCCGTTCCGAGCCCGGTCGTAGCGACGATCCATCGAATACCACCCACACCGTCCATCCACCCTTCCAGAATCTCTTGTCGTCGGTGTGCCTCGGCGATGCCAGAGTGGTAAAAGTCACATCTCAGTCGCTCTGCCATCCTCTCCGCCTCGGTATGGGTACGACAGTATACCACGCCCTTCTGATCCCCAACCATCCGCGCCCCAAGTCGTCTAACCACCTTCTCCACCGCCTCGCCCACATCTCCCCACCTCGCCGTCTCCTGCACCTGATATCGAATATTGCCCTTGACCGTGCTCGCCCGAATGATCGCCGCTTCCTCAATCAACATAGTTTGCCGTAGCCGTCGTTCCACGAACCCGGGCAGCGTCGCGGTTAAAAAGATCATGGCACAGTCATACCGGTTCAAGCCAGTCAACTTCAATAGCCGATCTCGGTAGTTCACATCCAGCACCACCGTGTGACACTCGTCGACGAAAATCTCTTTCAGCACATCGAGCCGTCGTAAGTGATCAAGATACTGCACAAATTCACCCACCTCCACGAGATCCGCGCTGACCACCACGAGACGAGCCCGCCGCTCGGGTCCCTCGCGTCCAACAGTCGACGCAGATTGCCACCGAATACAATCGATCTGACATTCGCGAGCTCGTCGAACGACATCCCGAATCAATGCTGCAAATGGCACCACCACTACCGTCGTTGCCCCTTCTCTCTCCGGCAAGATCGCCGGCAGCATGAACAGTGGGCTCTTCCCCTCCAGTGGGCAAGACCACAATCAACCGCTCGTGCGCCTTCATCACCATGATCCGCTCCACCGCCTGCCCTTGCTCCGCGCTCTTCCACCGCGCCATGGGCCCAAATAGCTGTCGTAGTCCCTGCTGCATCGACGCTATGCTCCCGGATCTTTCACCTGGCAGTCGCTTGGCCGGTCGAGCACCATCGACAACATCTCCACTGGCCCGTAATCGTTTGTTTGATCCACCCCAGTCGGATGCTGCTTTCACTAAACCCCATAAGAACTGATGCCACATACCACTGATTTCACGGTACTGCCCCATCATCTCCGGTTGTAGATGGCTGGGGAACTGCGCGTCCAGTGCATACCGGAGACGAGCGAGTTCACTGCCATGTGTGGCCTGAAGATCCCAGATGTAGTCTAACTTCGCCTTCTTTGCGGCGCTCCTGTTACTTGATCACCAGCCATCGAGTCGTCTACGCCTCGCTCCCCGATCTCCACCTCCACCTGCCGCACTACGATGCCTTTGATCTTGCGGGCCAGTGTGATGGCGAAGTGCCGGTATGCTGACACGCCAAGCTCGACTCCGGTGTGAGTACCAAACAATCGAGCCAGTCCCGCACTAAGTACTGCGGTGTCGTGCAATCCGTAACGAGCATCCTTCCACAGATATGGGATCAGCGAATCATCGACCCCAGCCAGACCCATCTCCGCCGAGAGATGTTGCTCGAATGGGATCACCCACGCGATGTACGCAATCATCTTCTGGCTCTCGCTCTCGGGAAGCCATCGAGCTACTTTACGCCCCAATCCGCGGATGGCTCGACTCTTATCACGATCGGTAATAAAGACGACCTGCCCATCGACCACCTTAACGTTCCCACTGACCTGTTGGACATCACAGTAGAGCATTTCCATCACTTCGGGTCCTCGCCCGGGCTGCCCTGACCATAAGTGGTTGTTGACGGGTTGAATCGCCTGGAATCCCTTCACCCATCGGAGATATGTCTGCACCTTCACTCGATTCCACCCGGTCTGGGGAGACCACCACCCACGCGTGGCCCGAGCACGCTCCGCCAAAAACTCCCAACCCGGGCGTAGCCATCGATTCCGCCGATTCATAGTGAATGAGTGATCTGGTCCTTGATATACTAGCGAATCTTGAATGCGCCGTATATCAATACGCTTCGCTGCTGTTGCCCATGGCTCGAAGAGTAACTGATCTAAGAACCGGGTCGCTTCGTCGAGACCGGCCTGAATGGCCTGCCCAAAGTCCTTCAAAGCAATGGGCTGACCGAGATATCGCAGCCCCAGTCCATCCTGGTCCCATGTCACCTTGGCTTGCCCTCCCGTCTTCTCGCGATACCCCTTGCCATATGCCATCCATCGTACAATCGTGCTGAACGGCGTGTGCGTGCCATCTACCAGCCATCGACGATATTGGTCGAAGAAGTGTTCCATGTGACTCGTCGTGAGCTCGGTCGGGTCGTCTGGCAGCGTCTCGAAGATGTGCTCCAACATGGCCACTCGCCCACACCACAGCAAGCCGGCAAGCATACTGGTGAACGATGATGCGTCGACCCAGCCTCCAAGCTCACGGATGCCCAAGACGGCCGCGAAGTGCAAGAGTGGGTTGACATGGACTCGAAATGCCACATGCTGCTTCCACGACGCGATCCAAAACTCGAAGACGGCCCGATCGAGTACGCGACATCGCTCCTGGTGTTCCTCCTCATCCCTCTCAACCTCTCCGCGGGCCAGCCGGACGGCAGAAACAACCTCAGCCGCCGCGATGCCGACGTGATCCAGTAATCGGCGCTGCTCCGGAGTAAATTCGATGCCATGCGTCGTCTGGGCTTCCTCACATGGCAGCCGACCCGTTCGGAGACAGTATACAAGATACCGCTTGACATGGCCGCGATAGTCGAGCATGGACTTGCTGGAGCTCTTCACCTTAAACGGCATCAGTGGTGCTTTAATGGGGTCGATCCCATTAAGCCAGCGCAATGTCTCATGCGGTACCCGAGTCAGACGCCCACAGCACTTCACAATCACGCGTTCAACACTCTCCACCGCCGCTATCAGCTGCTCCTGCCACTCTGGAGACTCATCGGCGCAGTGGGATCGACGAGAACCGCCCCTCGGCGCCTTTTCACGGTAGGCAGCACACTAGCGTCGTGAATCAACAATGGGTTTTTACCGTGAAAGTGGGCCGCCCAGCCCATCTCTTGCACCCATGTCGATACCTTGCCTAAGTCCTCGGGGTTGTCAACCTCCGTAAGATGTTTCTGTCGTCGTTCTTCGTCTCGTTGCTTCTGACGAGCCACCATTTGCGCCCATTCCTCGTTGCCGCTGAGCGAAGCACCCGTAGATGTGACATGATCCGTATCCTCCTCCTCCTGTTCGTCCTCGTCTTCATCTGGGATAGTCCAGTACTTAGCAAACCGACCATGAGAGAATGTCTGTAACCGAACCTGAATCCACCCAGCCTCACTCTCTGGATGGGACTGTTCTCGATCGTGCCGTTCTCGACACTTACGACTCCGCGTTAAGTAATTACAGCCACTACAGCTATAGCCGGGAAATGTGGGTAGTTGGGGAATCAGGGCACACTGGGCCGGCATACGGATCGTATGGGGTCTTGTAATGTCAGGGTCGCGGCGTATGCTAGGACTTCCTGAAGATGATGGCCCGTCCACTGATGGACATTACGCCAGTGAGCTTCTATCGCCTTTCCCGGGCGAACTGCCGCTTTGCAGTGGAGACACAGTAGTATCCGGTATTCGGTCAGATAGAACAGTCCGGAGGGACATTGTACGTTATTAACCATCCTGAATAGCTATGGAATGACAACTCAAGAATGAAAATATAACGCTGTACGAGTTGGTGTCTTGATACTACGCGTATTAACTACGTGTGACGCGGTTGTATAGCTATCTAATGCATCTGTGTACATGCACGACATCAACCTTGGTGGTGTAATCTTCCCGCCAAGATCTACCCCTTTGATCGACGAGTTCAGGCTCGAAGTCAATCTAAGCTTAACCCTCGAAGCCAATTTCAACCCTAATCGAGTTAACCCTAAGATTACCCTAAGTTTACCCTAACCACCACACCAATTTTCGGTCATCTTGTTACTCACTTACCTGATAAGATGGCATCGTATCTTTGGGAATCGAGCTAGAATCATTAGTCAGAGTCTGTAACCTAAATTTCAGCTCATGAATGGCCGTGGTTGTTGAGAACTCAACGTGAAGGAACTCTGCAGGAATTAACCCTAAGTTTGTTAGTGCACGTGATGGAACTCAAGCTGAATTCCATCACCAATACTTCTTAGGAGAGACCGCTGTCTACGCGTGGTGAACCCGGTGGTGGTAGATGATGCGGGGGAAGGGGGGGGGGGAGATCCGATGACTCCTTAATGACGGGAACGGAATCCGACGTTGAAGAATCCGGACTCGAACGGAATCCGACGGCGAACGAAGCCGGCCTCGAAAGATGAAAGCAGATACGAACTCCTACCTCGAGGAGGATTGAACGAGGAGCCTGTTCGATGAATACGAGATAAAGGGGGATACCGATGGATCCGTAACCCGGAACGGGGACGGTTCTACCAGGGAGAAGGTGATAATGGTCACCTCCGAAGCTCGAAGACGGAGAGAGATAGGGAAGCGAAGAAAATCGGGTATCGGGAGACTCGGAGGACTACTAGGATCGTCCAACGAAAAACGAACCTACGAAGGAAAAGGACGAACATAAAGACGGAAAAAGGGGGTGAAAGAGGTATCCGAACGATGAACAAATGACGAATATAAATCGAAGGAACGAGCGGAATAGTGGTTGTACGAATACACAACAATAAGAACGAGAAGTAACGAGATAATACAAAACCGTTGAGTTCGAACTCGAAAGCGTGCTCGGACGATAAAATATAACTTCGAAGAAATTCTGTCGCGAGTAGGTCCGATCTCGACGGGGCAAAGCCAGAAAGAGGTAAAATCTTGAAATCGCTCGAACCTCGATCCGGGTTGTGCTTCGAAAGAATCAAGCTTAAAGAGGTGTACTGGAACAGCTCGTCGGAAAGGTAAGAGAAAGAAATAGGAACCGATCTATTCGACGACGAAGGTAGGGAGTAGATAACAAAGATAATGATATAAACGAGGGTGACCTTTGTTATATTGGTCGTTAACGACGACGACTAGTAGTAATAAAAGAAGGGGTACTCGATCGTAAAAAAGGGTCGAATAATCAAAGAATAAAACTATAAGTAGATCGTACCGCGGACTAAATCGTTCTTCGAAAGGATTACCCTTCGAAAGAATCGTACTTTAAAATCGTACTCGAAAAATCGTGCTTCGAAAAATCGTGCTTCGAAAAAATCGTGCTTCGAAAAAATCGTACTTCGTAAGAGTAAACCGATTTAGGAGGAGGTAGTAATTAGTGTTGTAACGGTGAGATTAGTTTCGAACGACGTACAGGACGAAGGACTTACGTCTTAATACTGCTGTTCCGTGAAGGATATAAGGACCCAGTAAGTCGGACCGCGATAGAATCGTACGTAAAAAGAGTCGAGGGGCGAAAAGACCGAACCTCGAAAGAATCGAACCTCGAAAGGTTAAGAAGGTGAAAGCCGCAATAATAAAAAGTAAAGGCTTCGGGTTAGAACGGCGAGAGCCGAATGAAATAATAAATGGCTCGTGCGTCGGACGAGGAACGAGTAGAGGGAAAGACGAAGTAAACGAAGGTACCGACGACTGTTGAGATCGAATCGGATACGTAAAGAGTGATACTAGTAATAAACGCCGAGGAGAAGAGGGTGAAAAATACACCGCCGGATTTCTTATACGAATCGTATGGAGAACTATCCGGACCGTTTCCGGAATAACGAGGAAGCCGAACCGACGAACCTCCTATACGAATCGTATAATAGGGTCGGCCCGACTTTCTTATCCCGATAGTGGGTGATAGTAGTGTTATAGGTAAGTATAACCGTGGTCGAACTCGATAGGCTTCAATATCTCGACCCAGTAGTATACTGGTGCTAATAGGTACCGAGACAAAGTACACGATGCGATAGTGGTAGTAGTAGATAGACGTTGAAAGATGGTGAGCCTGATTCGGTTGTAAATCTTAGGAATAAGAGGTTAAGAAACGTACCGACCGATTCCTGATATAACTCATAAGGAGAATCGGCCGGACCATTTCGGGAATTGCGAAGAGCGGACTGACGAACCTCCCATACGAATCGTATAGAGATCCGTCGTACCTTCTCTTCCCTTAAGCGTTGGATCGTCATCCATAGGATAGGTATAAGAATGTTTAGATTTAATGGGCGTTAATTTCTTAACTCAATACTATGCTGGTCCCGATGTTACTTTACGTAAATTCACTTCAATATAAGGTGATTTGACCCGATGTAAAACTCTGGTCGTCCCTTTCTTTTATCTCCTTTAATCGTTTTTCGTTGGAGTTCTATCTTCGCGTTAACTCAATATTTTATTCCTTTATCGACGATAGAAATAGATTAAGCTAAAACTATCAAGTGTCCCTTAAACGAGACGGTAGTAGGGGGTATCGTTTAAGTAATAAAAACTTAAGGGGACGAGTTCTCGTTAATTCGTTCTCTTGATCTCTTTGTCTCTTAATGTTTTAATCCCGTAATTTCTTAATCCCGTAATTTCTTAATCTCTTAATCTCTTAATCTCTTAATCTCTTAATCTCTTAATCTCTTAATCTCTCGATCTCTTAATCTCTCGATCTCTAATCTCTCGATCTCTCCTCTCGATCTCTCGATCTCTCGATCTCTTAATCTTTCGATCTTCTAAATCTCTACATCTTTAAATCTCTACATCTCTAAATCTCTACATCTCTAGATCGCTAGATCGCTAGATCTCGGAATTTATTTGTTAATTGATTTATTTCTATATCGAGCGATGGATCTATCGATAGTAATAATACAAGTAGGGCCTTGACCGCCTCGGTCACTCAAAATGGCTCCCTCCAACCAAGCGGTCGATGGCGACGTCCGAACCTCCAGGACGGTATAGGATAGAACGCGTGGGTCTCGTGGACCTAAGCGCATCCCGTCCCGCGGTTCGAGATACATACGGTGGCACACACCGCGAAGGTCTGTGTTCGTCGCCCTACCCGAAATCCCGTTGGTCGTACAGCGTCGTCCGAGCGAAAGAGCCGTATCCGCTAAGTCCCCTTGGTGAGGCCCGGAACGGCTCGGCTCCACGAGACACAGCAGATTTATCGTCGTCGCCGTTGTCGCCGAGATAGCAGACCTGTCGAGGCTTGATGTCGATAATGGTGGGGTCGCCCGATAGCTCCGGACAAGCTCATCACACAGCTTATCCGAGGCGGCGTGGGCGGTATCGCAGGTGATGGACGAGCCTGTGGGCACACCCGCGCTCCTCGAGCCCGAGTCGGCTCCGCCGCACCATCCGGGATGCCTCCGGGAGCCGAGATAGACCAGCGATCCGAGCTGGTCTTCTCACGGGCCAGTTCGACGTAGCTGGTCTTCTCACGGGCCCGCTGACGTAGCTCGACGGAACTACGGCGGTCGAACCAGCGCTCAGCCCGCTAGTAGTGCTCGTCGAACTCGTCAAGGCGCTCGAATCACGCGTGGATTCGGTCGTAGGCTTCTCGGCGGTCGAAAGCACCGTTGGCCCACTCTGAGTGGCGGCGGCGCGGTAGTGGTGGTGGTGGTGGTGGTGCTCCAAGAGGCGACGGAGGAATCGAGGTAGATCAACGTTCCGTGGGAGGTCTTCTCGCGAGCGACTTCGACGTAGCCCGGGTGAACCTCGACGGTCGGAAGCGCCAGCAGCCCGCTGGTGGCGCTGAGAAGGAGTAGAACACCGGCGGTGAAGTGCATCGCGACGGATGGGTGAACAGAGGGTTCGGTGGTGGACGATGGAACTAGGACAGAGACCGGGACAGGGACACAAGTGATGGTGGGTCGGTGGGCGGACCGACTGGCGAAGGAACGAGAGTGGTGTTGGGATGGAATCGGACTGGGAGGAGGCGGGAAGAGGAGCGCCATGCGAGGGTCTTAATAGTCCTCCGGCGTGGTGACTGGCGCGTCCTGGTCGTGCGTCGAAGCCGCCGTGTTCCCGCCATTACCTCCCGGGCCCCTTCTTCGGGGGCTGAGACGTCGAGCACGGTAGTGGTAGATGATACCGCCGTCGTTTGACAGGATAACCGACCACCAGAAGGCGGATCAGTCCTCGTGGCCTATCTCGGCCGACATGATGCCCCTCCGGTGGGACACTTGACGCAGAAGCAGGCGAGAGCGAGGGTGGCGAGTGACAAATCGCACTCCGCTCGAGGGCGGTCAACGACCGTGTCTCACAGGGCTTCGACGGAGGAAGGGTGTTGGCGGCTCTGGGCCGCCGAAGGAGCCGCTCGTGGCGGGGTTTCAGAGCGGCAAGAGATGAGCATGGAACCCTGACGAGGTAGGGAAGGACCGCCGTAGACCGATGTAGGACGGCATTTAGGAGCCGTACATGGTGGAGGATGTCGACGAGGGTGAAATTGGACGGTGCCGCGGATGTTTCGAAGGGCATAAAACTGGGACGGTGCCGCGGATGTGAGAGAACGCCTCGTGGGCGCTTCGCCATGGTGGATCATATAATTGGGTCATGTGATGACACCTCGGATAACCTTCCGATTCTCGACCGAGGGTTGGGAAACCTCTTTCTTGAGCGGGATCGACTTGGACACCACGCTGGTACCTACGACTGCGAAAGTAGAACACCCTCCCGTCGACCCTGGAGACGCCGTCGAGACCGGACGCATTGTTATGCCTGTGTTGTTGTTCTGTACCGCCGAGCAGGCGAAGCCGGTAAGCTGGATTCTCCGTGTGGACGAGAGCGCCCGCCTAATCAAGACCGACAGCTCGTACGAAAGGTGCTCACGGCGAAGCATGAGGCGATTGCCGGAATGTTCGACCTGGTCGAATCGAAGGATGGTCCCGACGACGATCGCCGAGGCCAACGAGGACTACCCGACCACGAGAGGTTCGAGACCGATTTTATCGGGGCCTCCGAGCAAGACTGTCGTCAATGGGCTCTCCAGCAACAAGGCCGGGACAACTGGATTCAGCAAGACATCATCGCCATTGATCGGCAAAGCGCCGATGACGAGACCCTCTCCATCCAGCGCTACAAACGCGAGCCCGGCGTCGAACTACCAGGATCTGGAACTCTTCCACAGGCACTCAATACGTGGTATAGCTTCCGGGTACGATATCTCGACGCACGGACGGTATACGCCGCGTTATCTTTTACTGAACCCGATGTCGTCGACGCCGTATATTATGGGCAGAAGGAGGAGCTGACCGATGCGCGGGGATCTTTGACGTCGCCAAGGCTCAAGAGCGCTGTGCCCATCCACGCGATGATGTCGAAGAGATAGGACAGAATACGAGCGCCTGGGGCTGTTTCGATGAGAAGCTGGTGTCCCCGTACGTAGATATCGCGTAAATTATCTCCATCTACTTCGCTACCATAATCTCCATCTACTTCGCTACCATAATCTCCATCTTCTTCGCTACCAGAGTCTCCATCTTCTTCGTTACCAGAGTCTCCATCATATTTGCCACCGCACTCTCCATCTTCTTTCCTACCGTTACTGGGGACCCGCGAGTAAGGGAGCTACGCTCCGACCGCGACAGCAAAGTCGGTGTCTCCCGAGAAGAATAACATCGTCCAATCACGGGTAGGGAACCACCGTCGACGCTACGACAGGTGCGGTCTAATGGTCGAGAAACGAGAGGTAAAAGCGAGCTTCGGTGCTGAGGGAGAGGCAAGCTTGGAAAGCGCCGCGAGCTTGAAACGCTGATAAGCGCCGGCCGAAGGGTGGCAGAGGGCTTTCTCCTCCCTCTCCTTCCTCCTCTCTGGTCGTTCTCCGGTCCCGGTCGTAGGGGGGCTGTGCCGCCTCCAGGGGACCGTACGATACCTAGGAATCCACCGTCGGGGCGGTAAAGCTCGTCAGCGTCGCCCATCAGGTTTCAGTCGGGAGATTAACCACGGCGGTTGGATGGGGTGCACTCGAACGACGGAACAAAAAAGGTGGGATCGAGCAAGGATCTACGCCCGTGCCGGGGCCTCTCGCGAGGAACTCAACGGTAAACTATATATACCGGTTCGCGTTCGTCACGGGGTCGCAGTTGATCGTTACCATTCTGACCCGTAGACGATCCGCCTACTGACCATCGCTGACGACCGGCCGTCGGAGAAGATGACTGGCTTCCAAACTCTCCTCATCAGGCTGGGCCTGTTTTCGCTCTCCTGGGCGGTCGTCTTGGCCGCTCCCGTCGACGGAAGGAACGACGAACTCCTAGTACCTCGTAACACGACCCAACCGGGGAAGTTGGTCCCGAGAGCCCCGGGGGACACTGCAAGTGACCCGATCGACATCACATTTGACATTACGGGTTGGCCCAATATCGCCGAGGAGAACTGTTACGCGATGCTATGTTTGTTAAACGGCAATCGGGTCTAGTAAGTCCACCACGATTCCCGGAAAAGGAGAGAGGAAGGCGGGGAGGAGGGGTGGTTCACGCCTTACTGACGGGAAACGAAATTGTAGTCAACGGGTGTCGACCTCGAGCGCGAACGACCAGAATTACCGAGACTCGGGAGCGGCCCTCCGACCCTTTCGAGCATCGGAACTGGCCACTCGTCACACGGCTCAGATCAACTCCGACACCATCAGCGCCGAGGAGTTCCCGTGGGAGAGTATGCAGGAAGGAGGGGCGACCGCGTACGTCTTCCCGCCACCGCAGACGAACAACAAGGTATGTGAACGGTACAAGCTCGCCCGCGGACGAAGTTTAAAGTGCTGATGTTCGTGGACAGCGCAAGGGGGTCCCTATCCCATCTCGGCAATACGGTGCCCTTCGACGCCTACTTTCGAGTCACGTACCAGCCAGCCTCCTTATTTGGGACATACTGTACGGCCCTGTTTAGTGATCCCCCGGATGATTCGGTCTGTCAGAAGAAAGACCTTAAACAAACCCTGTTCGGAGTGGCCAACGTCATCCTAGCGAACTTCGCCTACCAAGTGGTCAAGCTGAAACAGCCGTACCTTTATACATATGGCCGGTGCTCAAAAAGGGACCCAATGTTCGAAGAAGAGCGAGAGAGGACGCCGGCCAGGGAAGCGGGATCGTCCACGACTTAACAGCGGACCGACGAGGTTCCTTTAAGGCGGGAATGTGGTATCCGTGGGAGGGCCGGGGGCAAGAAGGGGTGGAGTGTTACTAGAAAGAGAATAAGTACCGTCGTTGACGAAGCGACTACTGGTCGTATAGAGAAGACCTCTCCGGGTAAAGAAAGTCTCGGTGTCGACAGTTCTAAGTTTGTCCCGATGGTAGAGTTTAGCTGACTGATTCGGAGGACGATCGTTCGAGAGTTTTAAGTCTGGGTTCTGTACGATAGAACTGTTTTATAAACGAAGATGGAAGGACACCATGTATAATAAGGATGACAACAGTAATAACCACCACAGTGAGTCGAAGTGGATCGACTTCTGGTCGGATATCGGTTTAACTGTGTTCGGTATACCGTTGGTAGGAACGGCGTATAACAGTAAGGCTGATACTGTCCGGTCAAGCGTTTAGCTATGAAAGAGAACCTTACGAGTATACGTGAAAATAGAGTATCGATACGATAGACTCGATTTAGGGTTAAAGTTCGAAGTCGAAGGAGTAGTAAAAGAAGCAGCAGTAGAAGATATCGGTCAAACTATTATAACGTCCCGTAAGTAATAGACGTACCGAGTTCCAGTAGAGGAACGTTTAACTTCCAGGTGAAGATCTATGCGGGAAAGGGAACCGTACTCGCGGTTTACTTAGGACGGACCGTAATCGATAGGAGACTAAACCGGAAGAGCAGTTTCCTTTCGATCGAGACCAACTAGGAAGGTTACGATGTTACTAAACCTTATGGAGGTAAGGGCCACTCTTACTAGGGACTTTGTAGGATAACACGGGTTATTAGGTGAACGTCACTCTAGGGGTTTACTTAACGAGTTAAGTATCGGTTCTAAAGGATGTTCTAGAGGTAGCGGGTGAAGTATCATTGTGATTGACTACGAAGACTCTGGAAACTCTATAGAAGAGTTGTTATAGTCCTCCTAGACGCAAAGGCTGGGCTAGACTGGATTTGGTTATTGGTCTGTTAGGGTATCAGATGAGTGTATAGTACTATGGTTCTTGAAGGTCGGGGGTGAGGGTATGAGTTAGATTGATAACGGAAGGAGGGACTATCTGATTGAAGGCTTGAACTGGATCAGTACATATATCTTACGTGCTTAAGATGCTTAGTCCTCTTAGCACGGAGTATGCTGAGTACGCTTATCTTCTTGTACACTAGTGTGCCCAGCCTGGCCCTCTGGCAAGGCTGCGTGTAATAAGAGTCGTAACTATATATCGAAGATCCTGTTCCTAGATAGGTAACAATGCGGTATACTGGTACATTGGTATACTGGTATATTGGTATATTGGTGATAAACACTTCTCTTATATTAAATACTACTAACTCGGCGATCCTTCCTAACTTATCTTGGGCTAACCCTATTAGGTTACCTACGTGCGAGGCTACTTCGCTTAGTCTTTTATATCTTCTACGTAGTTATATAGCGGCCCTGATCGACGATAATAGAAGAATTAGGAGTTACGATGACCGTATGGGAGTCGATACATAGTTACTAGAATTATAAATTAAAAAAACTACGAGGTGAAGTGGGTAAACACAGCTAACGATGTATAAATTTAACCGATATAAGACTGGTTCGAATAAGAAGAGAACAAGATAGATCGAGTTAAACTCGTGAGAAGCGTTCGAACTCTATCGGAC